>JAJJMC010011502.1:677591-718340 GCA_023531435.1 Papaver californicum | reverse complement strand
TTTTTTTGGTTTCATTGTTTTTTTCATCTGGAATAAAATAAATGATGAAACCTTTTTTGGTTTCATCAAATTTTAGAAAAACTAAACAATGCTGAAACCAATTTTTGTATTGGTGAAAACAGTAAGTTTTATAGAAATTAGATATTTTAGGTGGTGAAACGTCAAAAAAATGATGAAACCAAATTTGGTTTCATCAAATTTTACAAAAACTAAAACAACGTTGAAACCAGTTTTTGTGTTGGTGGAATGTCTGAAAAATGATGAAACTTTTTTTGGTTTCATTGTTTTTTTCATCTGGAATAAAATAAATGATGAAACCTTTTTTGGTTTCATCAAATTTTAGAAAACTAAACAACGCTGAAACCAATTTTTGTGTTGGTGAAAACAGTAAGTTTTTATAGAAACCAAATTTGGTTTCATCTGATTTGTGCCTACTTTTTACCGTGAAACCAAAGTTTAATGGTGAAACAATATGTTTATGTTGAAACCAAATTTGGTTCATTTGGTTTCATCATTTTTAGTTCAACTGTTGCCGAATCTTGTTATATCTCAAGGCGTCAATGTTTGGTCTAAGGCTACATCTTCAGAATCTGTTGAAATGTTATTGAAATTGGTAGGGCAGGATTGAAATGATTATGGAACAAACTACTACTATTATTGAGGGATCAGTATTCGGAGACGGATTCGGAGACTTAACAACTCAAATCGGTAGGCCATGGATTTGGATCTGTTTTATTAAGTTTTTTGTTGATTTTTTTCTCTTTCTTTTTCTCTTGTTTCTTCATCATTTTTAATGATGTTCAGTGGTGTTTGTTTCGATTTAAATTGTTAGAGAATGTAATAGAAACTTAGTATATCTACTGATGATGATGAACAACAGTTTAAGAATCGGAAATTCTGTTTCTGTTTCTGTTTTTTAATGTACTGGTGGTGATGGAGATGATGACTACGAGGATGAGGATGATGATGATTATTATTACGATCAGGATGAAGATATGATGTTGTTTCAGGAGATTTGTTGTGATAATTTTTTGAAATTGTTAATGAGAATGAATGATTCGAATTTTCGGAGGTGGTTGAAGAGAGAAATGAGTTTACGAATGGAATTAGTGAGGAATAAATAAGATTGAACGGTTTTTAAGGAAGGGTATTCTGGAAAGTTGGGTTTTAATGGATTTTTTGTGCCAAATTTCTTTTGTTGGATTTTTTTTTAATTGGATAATGACGTCTCTGGACTTATAACTCACGGCCTGTCAAAATTAATGGCCTAGTTTAGATGTTGGGTTGATTTTGGGACGTGGGCAAATTTTTGGACTAAAAAATAGATTTTGGCCCATTATGCATTTTTTGTGTCTCACAACAAATATTCCGGAAAATTGTTGGTTTAGGGTGAGACAAATTTAGAGTCACAATTCAAATACTCGAGATGCAAATAGAGGTCATAATACTATCCTGGATATTAAGTTTTTATTTCATTCATGGTTTTTATGAATGTCAATCAATCAATAGACTAAAAAATAGAGTGGCCGGTGATATAACCAAAAAAACTAGAACCAATTGTATGAACTTCAAATTTACTGATATTTCTCTCCTGACATTTTAAAATGGGTAAAGGAAAATTTTATCAATTGTAATAACCTTATTTAATCAATAAATTTTTATTAATATCAAATAAAATAAAATAAAGGTCACATGATAAATTTTGAATCACAGGGTTTTAGGTGGTAAGACAAATTTTATATTATTATTCGTACTATATTTGTATCCGTACTATGCAACGGATACAATTAACTTCTGCCAACGTACTGTTATGATTTACTACACCGATTAAGTATACCATTTAGAATGTTTAAATGGTACTTTGTTCTGTACCCTCTGACCAAACTATTTGCAGGTCCCAAAAATTTAAGGTTCTTAATACAACTACTGCAAATTACTAGTTGCAAAATATCCTTTTTTTGTAATACGAAATTAGTAGTTGCAAAGTATCCTTTTTTGTAATACCGTCCAACCAAATAAACAAAGTAATTAACCTTCACACTACAAATAGTTCAGATTTAGCGAAAACTGGCGCAAACTAAATATATAACAAACACTCCGAAAGCGTAAGAACAATAATTTTATTGGATTTGCGGCCTCTTACGCGCACCAAAACCATAAAAAGTTGCCTCACAATGGACCAACCTTGCTACTTGCATATATATATATATATATGATGGTCATCTATCTCAAACTCAAAACATATATTAGGTGAACTGATTCATATTCTTTTATAACATGGATCAATCGTATATTCTTTCTTCTTTAGCGCAACGGATCACAGTAGTCCAAATCTTGAAAAGGAGCTTTCTTTTTACGACTCGAGCCATAGTTCACTGAAACAACAGTTTGAGCTGCTTTTGGTCTTCTAACTTTTCTTTCTGTTTGACGCCCACTCCCCACCAGCAATTCTGTTAGTAAGTTGCATATGGAGTAGTTCCTAATGGTTCGAATCTGTAACAGAAATTATTTATTCTTCCTCTGTTCTCCCTTAGCTTGCAATGACTGACGGCCTAATAATGATCATTCAACATCAGTATAATGAACTGTCTCGAGATGGATGCTTACAATTTTAGGCGACACTTCTGCATATTGATGGTCTAATCTAGCATCAGAATTATCCCCACCCATAAAAGATACATCTTTATCCATTTCCACTATTTTTTTGACAGAGTAACAGCTCCAGCAACATCGATTACCTCTTCACCGGTAAGCGTTTCTGTCACCACATTAGCTTCAAATTTGGAAACTCTCACAATTAGTTCAATGGTTCAATAACTACAGAAATATCCTTTTCTACTGAAGTTGTAAAACAACTTACACCATCCAGGCTCTTATCCCACAGCTTGAGCTCCCTTTTCCGCTGTAAGAGGGGATTAATCCACTCATATCAGTCTAGCAGTATAACCACCACTGCACTTTGCACATTCAGTTCCCAGTTCCTTTAAAACCTCGACAAACTGTTAATACATTTTCCTAAGAATACTTAAGAATATTGGTAGATTACCTTGAATAAAAAACATCTAAACGCAATAAACATACAATAAAGGTGTAAACAAACGACTGTAATAATCTATGAATCCGTAAAATTAATAAACTTACCCGGAAGAACAACAATTCACTTGT
Source organism: Papaver californicum (assembly GCA_023531435.1). NCBI lineage: Eukaryota > Viridiplantae > Streptophyta > Magnoliopsida > Ranunculales > Papaveraceae > Papaver > Papaver californicum. The sequence continues at coordinate 715,175 of JAJJMC010011502.1, read as the reverse complement.
GAGCTCTCTTCGGATATACCCTTCGAACTCAAAACCTCTCTCTGACTTTTGGAAATCAGTTTCAAGTCTATAGTCTAAGCATCAGTTTCTTTCTTGGTTTCAATAAACTGCTGGGTCATTCATTTATCTGAGAGCATTGGAATCAAAAGGTGTTGACCAGTAGGAACGAATATTAGAGAGAACCTTGCCAACTTCTTAGTATCAGCAAGAACGTTCTTACTGTAGAAATAGATAACCCCCACTCTGAAACCTGGAAGAGATAGGTCTTGCGATAGTCCACATAAAAGATGAACCCTTCTCTTATCAAAATGTACTGGATCAAGAACCTCCACCATGCTGATAACCTCATTATCTCCATATGTAGACCCTGCAAATATTTCATCATAAATAATGTGGATGTTCTTCTCTCTACCAGATTCCAATAAGATGTACAACATGTTGCTTCTGTAACAATGAAATAAACTAAACAGAAAAAATAAACTGTTAACGTTGGAAAAATATGAACACGCTGATGTTGATGTACAAACTGGACATAGCCACCTGCTCAGCAAATTGTCCTTAACATAATAGTTCTCGGGTACTCCTTAAGAATGAGAGATGTTATACCCCAACTGAAAAGTTGTGCCTAGGATAGAACTGGCCGTTATGAATTGAGTTAGCACAACTCAATTCACCCTTTAGAACTTAACAACAATTTAGATAGAAGAAGAAGGGAATAAACATATAAGTGCGCACAACAAAGCGAGAAGAGGGAAAAAAACTAGGGATAGTAGCCAGCTCTGGAGTGAGTTGAAATGAAGAAAATGGTTTTCTTTTATAGGTAAAAGTTTGAGAGAAAATTAAAGTCGAATTAATGAAAATAATTTCGAATTAATTTTTGAATTAATCACGGTAAATAAAAACGGTAAGAATCTTTTCATTTTAGAAAAATGTTTCACAAAAACGGTAAATCTTGATTAGACAGACGTCAAGCTCACGCCAGGCACACAAGACTCACGCAAGCTCGCAAACCCGCGACCCGCGTGCGTGCTTCGGTGCTTCGCACCGCACATGTGTGAAAAGCAAGTGTGAATCAACTAGTCCATTGCCTTAGTCCTCCCCAAAAAACAAAAGCATCTAAACCCTAAGGGCCCTCCCTTAGTTGCAAGTTTTGTGGTAATATAGGTAGAATACATCTCTAGTTTGTCCAATGTGGGACTAACTAAAGGTTCTTCATTCACAAAATAGTGAAAATGGAAATTATGTTTCCACCCAACAAATGAGCTAGTGTCTCTTAGTGACCCATTGGTCCTAAGATCCATTCCTACCAAGACCAATAATTCAATTTAAAATCATTTCAAATTCATTTCATTTTCTCCAACAATCCCCCATATGAATGAAAAACCCAATAAAATCAGAAATCAGAAAGCAAAAAATACCTCTTAGGTCATACGTGTCCATAAAAGGGGAAAAAAGCTAGGTATAGTAGCCTGCTCTGGAGTGAGTTGAAATGAAGAAAATTGTTTTCTTTTATAGGCAAAAGTTCGAGAGAAAATTAAATTCGAATTAATGAAAATAATTTCGAATTAATTTTTGAATTAATCACGGTAAATAAAAACGGTAAGAATCTTTTCATTTCAGGAAAGTATTTCACAAAAATGGTAAGTCTTGATTAGACAGACGCGAAGCTCACGCCAGGCAAACAAGACTCACGCAAGCTCGCAAACCTGCGACCCGCGTGTGTGCTTCGGTGCGAAGCACCGCACATCTGTGAAAAGCAAGTGTGAATCAACTAGCACATTGCCTTAGTCCTCCCCCCAAAACAAAAGCATTTAAACTCTAAGGGCCCTCCCTTAGTTGCAAGTTTTGTGGTAATATAAGTAGAACACATCTCTAGTTTGTCCAATGTGGGACTAACTAAAGGTTCTTCATTCACAAAATAGTGAAGATGGAAATGATGTTTCCACCCAACAAATGAGCTAGTGTCTCTTAGTGACCCATTGGTCCTAAGATCCATTCCTACCTAGACCAATAATTCAATTTAAATTCATTTTATTTTCTCCAACAATCCCCCACATGAATGAAAAACCCAATAAAATCAGAAATTAGAAACGAGAAATACCTCTTAGGCAATAGGTGTCCATAAGGTCTTGAACCCTTGCTTAGTGAGAAATTACCAGAACTACTTGATGGACAGAGAACGCGATGTCTTGAACTGCCATCGTTTGGTGTAGTTCATCAATAATTTCCACGCGAGATATCTCTCTAGGTGTTGTTAAGTTCATGTCGTTGTGTCCATTTTGGCCCTGGACGTATCCCGTTTCTCAGAATGCTCTAGAGAATCAGCTCAATTCTCAAAGGAAGCGGCCCACTTCCTCATTCAGATAGGTGAGTTCTATCAAGATCGTTTACTACTACACCCCACTTCAATCTTAAATTGAAACTATAGAACCCACTAAAACTTAATAAGAAGTCATCCTCACATGCAGTCACACTATTGCGTCTACACCATAGGGAAGGGACAGAGAATGAAATTCTCTAATAGTATTCCCTTTAACCCACCACAAATTAGTTGTCTCATTCGAAATCTTGATATTGGGATCTTCAGTCAGCAAGGTTGAGTGTCCTTCATGGAAAGTTTATTTGATGAGCTTAAGCCCCATCCCCCTCGATGCATTACTAACTATCTCCTTGTACAAGCCTTTCGTCAAAGGGTCCGTGATATTCTCTTTAGACCTCACAAAGTCAACAGAAATAACGCAGTTGAGATTAGTTGTTTTAGAGAATTGTGTCTTCTACGAATATGTATAGACTTCCCATTATAGTTGTTGTTTTTAGCATTAGCTATTGCAGCTTGTCTATCATAGTGTATAGATATAGCTGGCACAGGCCTATGCCAGAGAGGAATATCTTCTAAAAAGCATCTTAGCCAAGCGGCTTGCTCTCCTGCTTTATCTAACGCAATAAACTCTGATTCCATAGTGGATCGAGCTATACATGTCTGTTTGGAACTCTTCCAAGATATAGACCCACAACCTACAGTGAAAACGTATCCACTCGTAGACTTAGACTCTTCTGAGTCTGCTATCCAGTTTGCGTCACAATATCCTTCAAGGACCGCAGGGTATCTTTCATAATTTAAACAAAAGTTTAAAGTGTACTTCAAGTACCTTAACACTCTAATAAGTGTATCCCAATGCTCTTGTCCCGGATTACATGTATACCTACTTAACCTACTCACAACATAAGCAATGTCTGGTCTTGTACAGTTCATTAAATACATCAGACTTCCTATGACACGTGAATATTCAAGTTGTGAAACTCCACTACCCTTGTTCTTCTTGAGTCTACGACAAGGATCATACGGAGTACAAGCAGGTTTACTATCAAACTGGTTATATTTTCTAAGTACAAATTCAACATAATGAGATTGACTAAGACTATATCCATTAGACTCTCTTCTAATTTTCATCCCTAAGATTACATCAGCGGGGCCTAAGTCTTTCATGTCAAAGTTCTCATTTAACATGTTCTTAGTGGAGTTAATTACATCCATGTTTGTACCAAGTATAAGCATATCATCAACATACAAGCACACAATCACACATGCATCATTCACAAGTTTAGTATAAACACACTTTTCAGATTCATTTATTTTGAAACCACTAGAAATCATTACATGATCAAATTTTTCATGCCATTGTTTAGGTGCTTGTTTCAAGCCATACAAAGATTTTTTCAGTTTACAAACTTAGTTTTCACAACCTTTCACTACAAAGACCTCAGGTTGGTCCATATAAATTTCTTCATCTAACTCAACGTTTAGAAAGGCTGTTTTTACATCCATTTAATGTATCTCTAAGTTATGAATGGCAGCGATACCAATTAACATCCTAATGGAAGTAATTCTCGTAACATGTGAATAAGTGTCAAAGAAATCTACACCTTCTACTTGTTTATATCATTTATCTACTAATCTAGCTTTATATTTTTCCACAGTTCCATCTACTTTATGTTTTCTTTTGAAAATCCATTTACAACCTATGGGTTTACACCCTAGAGGTAAATCTAAAATATCCCAAGTATCATTTTGTATAATGGAATCCATTTCACTAATAGTGGATTCTTTCCACCATGGAGCTTCAGAAGAAGTCATGGCTTCTCTAAAAGTCTGTGGATCAGTCTCAGCCAAACAAGTTATGAATCTGGCCCAAAAGATTTTTCAACTCTAAGTATTTTGCCTCTTCTAGGATCAAATTCATCTTCCTATACAAGTAGTGTCTGACTAGTAGAAGGGACATCTGGGGGATCAACACATATCATGCGAGATTCAGATTTCAAAGGAAAAACATTTTCAAAGAACACAACATCCCTAGATTCCATAATGGTATTCATACCAGTTTCTGATATTTCATAACTCACAACCATAAATCTATATGCAGTAGTATGTTCAGGGTACCCTATGAAGACACATCTACATTTTTGGGTCCTATCTTGGTCCTCTTAGGTGGAGGTATAGAAACCTTATCCAAACACCCCCACACTTTGAAGTATGCATGAGAAGGTTGTCTACCTTTCCATAACTCATATGGAGTTTTGTCTGATCCTTTAAAAGGTATTCTGTTCAGGACATAGCAAGATGAGAGGACGACCTCCCCTCACAAGTTCGCAGGTAGTCCTGAACTAATTAACATGCATTCATCATCTCCTTAAGGGTTCGGTTTTTCCGTTCAGCCACACCATTAGATTGTGGTGAATAAGGAGGGTTTACTTCATGAATAATGCCATTTTCCATGCAAAAATCTCCTATAGGGATTACATACTCACCGCTACGCTCAGACCTAACAGTTTCAATGGTAGTACTCATTTGGTTTTCAACTTCTAGTTTATAAATTTTAAAGGCTTCTAAGGCATCATCCTTACCTTTAAGTAAATAAATATGACAGTACCTCGTACAGTCATCTATAAATGTGACAACCATTTTTTACTACCTCTAGTTTGAACTGATTTCATGTCAACTAGGTCTGTGTGAATTAATTCTAAGGGTTTAGAATTTCTCAGAATATTTTTCTTATAATACTTTTTAGCATATTTTGATTCTACGCATATTTCACATTTATGTTCATTATCCAAAATAAATTTTGGTATGCAGCCTATGCTAGCCAGTTTATTCATTGATTTATAGTTTACATGACCAAGTCTACCATGTCAAACATTCAACTACACACAAACATAAAAAGAATCATTTTTATTCATTTCAATAGAGGTTACATTCAATTTATATAAACCTTCAGTCTTATAGCCCTTTCCTACATAATCTTTTCCAGAAGTGAGCTTCAGCCCAACTTTTCCTTTTCCCGCAACCTGTGCTGCGGACGAGTTACCCATATAGAGCTTTTATCCTTCCCCTACCTTTTGATAGGAGGTGAACATATCTTTGTTTCCGCAGACATTTTTGGTAACACCAGAGTCTACCCACCAGTCTCTCACATTGGTCACCAAATTTACTTCAGACACCGTGCCAGAAAACTCGTTCTTGTTGCTTTCAACTAAATTGGCATTGAACTTCTTATTATTATTAAAGTCTTTACGCTTCCTACAGTGTATTGCCATATGGCCAGGAATACCACAAACACAACATGCACCTTTAATTTTACCAATGCCAGATTTTGGTTTCAGGAAAGTACCTTTTCTGTGCGGTCCAGGCTTACGTTTGCTGTGGTCCAGACTTGCGGAAGACTTGTGTTCGCTGACATGAGCTTTGTTGGACATTTCCCTTGCAGAAGATACATTTTTATCTTTTGAAAAACACAACAATTCTTCCACTTGAATCTTCTTACCCAATTCTACCATACTGAATTCACTAGTTTCATGTCTCAGTCTTCGTTTGTATTCAGCCCATGAAGAAGGTAATTTCTCAATCACCGCAGACACTTGAAATATTTCATCAATCACCATACCTTCAGCAATAATTTTGTTAATAATTTGCTGAAGTTCTAGAAATTGGTCTACCACAGGTTTGTCATTAACCATTTTGTATTCTAGGAACCGAGCAACTAAAAACTTCTTACTACCAGCAATTTCTGCTTCATACTTAGCTTCTAAGGCAACCCATAAATCAAATGCAATAAAGTTTTCTTTTGCATTATAGAAGTCATACAAAGCATCTTCTAAACAGTTAAGGATATGGTTTTTGGCCATATAGTTCTGTCTACTCCAACTTTTTAACTCTCCTTTATTTTCCGGTTCATTCAAGTTTTCATCAAAAGGCTTCAGAATTATACCTGATACCTCTAGAGTAGAAGGATAAACATAATTCTACCTCTAATTATGCAAGTGGTAATATTACCTTCAATATCATCCGAACCCGGGAAGAATTTAGGCAGTAGAGGAGATGATATTTTGGCATCATCATTCACTAAATTTATCTTCATTGTATCTCTGATTACTTTGATGAAGAAGAAGAATACAACTAATTAACTACATGTTTTGAGTTGTTCCCATAATATAAACATCTTTAACATGCATAGATTTACCGAATAAGCTGCTTTAGGGATGTTTCAATTGAAAATCAATAGTTTTAGAAATACATTTGTACGCATGAATCTAGTAGGAGAAGGTACAAACTCTGATGATTTCTTTTTCTAAAAAAGAAAAGAAAAAGAACCTAGAATCATGTTTATTTAATTTCAGAAAACCGACGTAATTAATCTTTATTAAAATATAATTTTGTTGGAGAAGAAGATTCACGCATTAGCAGTACACAGTCTAATTTATGTATGAGTATGATAATCCTCTGTAGCGAACGGGTACAAATCCAAGAACAATAATATATGTAACTCGAAAATGTAATTTTGGAATCGAATTAGCCACGTAACGTTTTCTCTCTCCTATATTTCAATTTAATTTTTAATTTTTATCATAATCACATCAAGATCGATTGAATTTTCATCAAAAATCTCCAAATTATTTTCAATTAATTATCATTAAAGTATCAAATTTTGATAATAATCTTTTTTTTTAAATAGGAAAGATAATTCAATTAATATTAAACAAAGATTACAATAAGTAGATCCAAAATGGGAGAATTAACCAACCAGGAGGATCAAATTCCCAAAATAACATGAAAAAGCCTACTACTGATTTCCTTGGCTAATGTATCTGCTACACTCTTAGTTTCTCTATGTACACGAGAAAGAATATACTTATTAAACGACTTCAGAAGTACTAGAAAATTCTTAAGAATATTATTATTTGTCAAACATACAGACTCTAGTACACCATTCACTGCATTAATTGCATTAATACAGTTCCCTTCAAGATGCAGATTTGTGACATGCTTCTTCTTTGCCCGTCGGATTGCTTCAGATGCAGCTACAACCTTAGCTTCTTCCCCATCCTCAGCTACTGCATGGATATACCAGGCTCCTTGGAAAATACCTGCATCACTAAACATAATTAGACCTGATCCCGTTATGTGTTTTTTTTTATAATAAGATGCATCAAAGTTAATCTTGTTAAAACTAGATAGTGGAGGTATCCAAGGTATAAAAATAACATCAAATACTGCACCATCTTGCCTAACAGGAAGTTTCCTATTATTCTCTTTCCAATCCACCATTTTTTGTCTAATCTGATTCACTAATAATATGAAAATATTTTTTTGATTTGGTGCAATCGTCTCAATTAAAAAAAAAAAATGGATTTCCAATTTCTTCAATTTTACTTGAATTAGTTCAGAATTCTTTTCATTATTTCAATAATCCTACAATTTCATCATAATGTCCTCAAATTTTGAAAACAATCCTTCAATTTGGTACAATCGCCTCAATTCTCAAAAAACAAAAGAGAAAAATTGATTTCCAAATTCTTCAATATTACTTAATTTAGTTCAAATTTTTTTTCATTTCTTTCAATAATCCTACAATTTAACTACGATTCCGAACTACGTAGAAGTATTTTTCACACCTTCATTAACGAACTGAAACTACTATTTTATATACACATTGTTATAATTTTTATAGATTTTAAACCAGTGTTTTATATACACATTGTTATAGTTATATCCATTTTGAAAATAGTGACACAAAAGTCATTTCCAAAATTTCATCAAGAATCGCTCAGAGATACCGTTGTCAAGATGTCAGGGACACGAGTCACACGACCAAGATGAATCGGACATCCGAGATTTACCACATTGGTTTTACTCCTTGATGACCTTTTTGTTTATCTTTGATATTGGTGGTACAGGTTCACGGCAGTTGAATGTCTTTGAATAGACAACCAACATCCAACACATGACACAGTCTATCATTTGAACAAAATTTTCATGATGATGGAAGTAGGAGATGAGCAATGGAGGGAGTTTAAGGAAGATGATCATCGCAAAATACTCACAAAGCGTACTTAACATCCGCAAATACCCAGATGTTGTGTTCGGAAACAAAGCTCATCAATACACATTAACTTCAAAACCACAAAGCCTAATACACAAATACAAACCAAAAACTGTATAAATAACAAACAAAATTGGAAAAGTTGCAGAAACAGGCAAGACCATAGTCGGAGTTTCAAACTAATTTTGGCGGTTGCCCTTGTTTCGCCTAGGGGGAACGACAGACCATCCATCATCTGCTTGTCCTTTCTGGTTTTGATTATCCACCGATGTGCTATTTGTTTTTGAATTTGACCTTGGCCTCTGCGGCTCATCTACTGCCATGTCTGATGCTTCTTCGTCATCAGAGCTCTCATCCTCATTTTTATTAACCAACTGCGTAAATATTAGTATGCTTTTATTAGGCAACAATGACTTCATATACCATTGAACTCCTGTTCTATATTAGATCATGATCCCAAGTCAAAAATGAGTAAAATTCAGTTGACTGGAGTCCTCTTCTTTCCCTTACTTCCATATAATCAAGAAAACGAAAACATCAAATTTAGGGGTTGAGATATTACTTATCAGACATATTTGCAACAGTTACTGTTATAAGTCTTATATTCACACTTCTCACCAAACATTGATGTACAACATGCTATAATGAGCAAACTCTAGATTGTTTATCTTCTTATAGGGACTAACTTACAAGTGAAACCACTAGGCTACAACCAAAATACAGCATGAGTTGGGAGCAATATGTATAAAGTCCAGCTAAGAAATTCAATTCTAGTAGTCATTCTACAAAGGTGTGTATATACATTTAAACTTCCCAGATGAGGTTTATGTCACCTCAGATATTGCAGTGAATCTAGTCATTTAGTAAAGGCATATATACCTCTACAACTTAAACAACCATAATTTTGGTTCTCCCTGTGAAAATTCTTCAGGGAAAATTGAAAACCTATCCGATAAAAGTAACTAGATCCATTCTGGTGAAATATTACACTATAGCAATCGGTAGCACCTAAAAGTCAACCGTACAACTTAGTCCAACTGATTAAGTATCCTGAATTCTATGATGATCCTTAACTAACAAGACTGTAATATATACACAACTACCAATCCACAGTTTCTACCCAAGTTCGTGGAAACTAAAATTTCTAGCCTCTGCCAGGATCTACAAAGCCGAAAACATACAATACAAAAATTCTTAACAAATGATATGTATAATTGTGAAACCTTGATGCGATCCAAAACGTACTTGTAATGTGATTGAAAATGATATAACTTTACATGTCTACTTTGAGAGACAGCTTGCGCTCCGTTCTTGGATACCCTTAGTTTCTAAATCAACTCATAATTTTCTTTCAAGCGCTCTTCATGCATAATCATAAGCTCTTCTGCTAACTGCTTGGTCCAATAAAACAAAAAAAGCAGAACATCAGAACAATAGATCTCTTTAAATCTTTTATATACAACCAGTTATAAGGTGTTGAAAACCATTTCATTTGTTCCATTTATTTGTTTCTAGTCTTTTATTCGATAGATTCTTATAGGGATTAATGTATCATATGATCAAGGATCAAATACCAAAATTAAAACTTGCAAAACGTTTCTGCTTGACAAATCTGAAGGTACATGGGCAAGTTTGGCAAGATGCTCCAAATTTCTGAACCATAAAACATCTACAGTGACAAGCAGACAACAAAAGTAATAACCCTGGCCTGAGTTACAAGGTCCAATTGAGGGAAAAATGGTTTCCCCAACTGAGGGAAAAATGGTGCCACAAAACCATCAGGATGGACGCATTGCATAGAAACATTCGCAAACTCGCCGATCACAAAAAAAGAAACATTCGCAAACTAGATTCACAGACAAAAATTCAAGGTAGATTGTTAAGCTTCCATTAATCTTATATATAAGTGAAAGTTTAAATGTTAATCTTCTACTCATACCTCTTTCTCGCTCCCATCGTCAAGCTCAACATTGAACGAAAGTGTCATGGTGTCCGACAATATCTCCTCTAAATCATCAATATAAAGTGGCTCTGCCAAACAAAAACAACAGAAAGGTAAAAAAAACATGATCACCCCCTCTAAACCTGCAAAACCCTAACCATACCTTTTGTTTGGGTAAACCAGGAGAGGATATCAGAGGAGGGTTGGTCTTATTTCTGACGAGAATCTCTTCCTCCCCATTCATTTTGAATAGCCATCTGAAGAGCAGTCCGTAGAGATAGAACAAGAGATATGCCTTCAGAGAAGGCAGACAAGGATAGGGGAGTTAATACCTTAGGAGGTGATGGAAAAGAAGGATCGGTAGCAGTACCTCCATTAATTGAAGCCATGGTTTAGGTTTACTCTGTGAGCAGCTTAAGATATGTTTTTGGTTGAGAATCGTCTGCGGTGGGGGAGTGGGGCTTTGCAAAGATGATTACTACAGGGGACTAATTTTTGCTATCGTATTGATGTATCTATCGTTCATCACTAATCCTCCCAATCGAGAAATGGTTAACAAAGGGCTACCCCAGTTGGTGAAGATTCCGACTCTTATCTATACGTAAAAACTCCTATCGCATGTACCAATAATAAATAAATAACCTAATACACGTCTGAGACAACAAGTATAGCCAATCAAAACATGACGTATCTTCTATAATCTGACGTGGAATAAAACTAATTTTTGATAAACACAGTTTACTTCTGTGTTAAATATTATCTCCGTTTCAATTATTATTAAAATACCCTATAAGAATGAATAATAAAAACTTCGTACAGACAAACTTTCAGTTGAACTTCGTCTTCTTTGGATCTGTTTCTGACTCATCCGTTGTTCCGGTCTGGAACTTGTAATGGTTTTAAGAAGTGAACTTCTTTTTTAATAGCGGGTCTGGGGAAAGAATAGGAAAGTTGATTTCACTATATTTCTGACCTGGAACATGGCTGCACCTTTCTTCTCTACTCCTTTTCAACCCTATGTTTATCAGGTAATATTCACTTGTTTCATTATTTGAAGATCTTTGTCTGTGTGGAAAATTAGGGTTGTTTTAGTCCAATTTTGATGCCTGAATGATTGATTTTCATGTTAATTGAGTATTTGTTTTTTGTTTTGGGATCATGATGTTTGCGCATGTGAAATTGCACTGGAATGTTTTTTTATGAAGAACCAGAGATTCTTGATTAGATTTGTGTAAAGAGTGTAAGTTTTATAGCGTTGATCAATTTGAAGTGAAATTAATAGTGGTGAATGTTAGTTTCCCCGGGGAATTATTAGATTTTCTTGGAAGAGGATTTCTTTAGTTGGAATAGTTGGAGTATGATGACACTGAATATGATAGCCAAGAAATATTACTTGGATGTGGGAAACTTTCTACAATGAATTTTAGTTTCATACTTAATGTACTGATCGCAGAGGAACCCTAGTAGACCAGCTGTCACAATGGAAAAATGAATTTAGATCAAATTCATGATTATTTGGTGTTTCACTGCTTCATGATCTGAATGGTTGGTTTTAGTTATGCATACACTGACTTACCTTACCTACCCTCTAGCGAAATTAAAGCAATTTGGATGTCTTAATTCACCATTTTGAAGAAACACTAGGGAGGCCGATAGAAGGAGGCTTAATTCTTAGTAAAAGCTTTGAAGATCTGTTACAGAGTACAATCCACTTCAAGGAGTGGAAATAATATTGGAACAAAAGTTTGTAGTTTTGTGGTATTCTCGTCTATATTACGTAACTAGGCTTGTTATTTGAATACAGTGATTGTTTGCTCCTTTCTTACTCACAAACATAACTAGGCTTGCTGTTGAATATGTGTCATTGTAACATGGAATTGAATATTGGGTGTGGGGTGTGGGTTCCATAGTCAATGTTCTGGATCTCTCCCACCCAGTTTCCTTAGCATTTTAGTTTGAAGAAGCAAATGCAAGTGTACAGCATTGCTTGTGGAGCAATGCATCTTTCTACCTCATAATAGTTAAGAGCAGTACCAGAAAAGTTCACAACACCTTTAGACCTCCTTTTTACAATGAAGATACCCTGCTTTTTCAGTTATCATTATTGGGTTTGGAAGGGGGAGTGCCATTTCAAAACTCTTAGTGGGGCTCAAAAGTGATACCCCAAAGATTGGATCAAGCCGTATTTGGTGTTGCAAATACAGTTTACTTATGTCGCGAAGATAACTTGGCATTTCTATGACCATCTGGAGTTGCTCTTGCTGATAAGCATAAATTTATGAACTGTAAATGTCTAATATCCTTTTGTGGGTTTTTGACTTGTACTTGGAAATTAGAACTAGAATTTGTTGTTATTGACTTGCTAGAATAGTAGAATCTGTTGTTATCGAGAAGATTATCATTATGTATGATGCAAGTTTTTAAGCTGCGTTGACTTGCTAGTTATTGGTTAAACTCACGAGAATTCATCACTGGCTCAGAGTCCCCAAGCAGCTTGCGTACCTTTTCAAATTTTGGGAGGCGGAGCTCAGATTGTACAGGTAGTTGTTAACTATTTGTTTGAGTTTTGGTGATTGATAAGTTCTTTGTTGATCCATGGCTCCCTCTCCATCTACATCTGTTAGCGTGCTTAATTGAGTATGAAGTTTCGACTTATGAACACCTGCTGTCTTGCTCTTTCATTATCAGATTATGTTAAAGCCACAAGAGAAGGTAATTGCAAACCCTGGTAAGTTTTACTGTGCCTTGGCAATAACTTTGCTGAATTCTGATGTCATCATTGTTGTGCGAAGATTGCTTCAATCTCTTCATTGATAAAGCTCCAAACAATCTGGCACTAGGGCCTTATTTTTTGAAATCAAATGTGGATGAAGCTTGTTGACCACATTCCATCATTTCATTAGTATTAGTTGCTGAAATGAATTCTTTTACCCTTTTTCTCGCAAAACAACCCAGGGCAAATGACATGCCGATAGAGCGAGATCTATTTCCTATCCTACCTGGCCAGAAAATAGCTCAATAGTTGAATTCAAAAATTACATGAAATTGCACATTCTTATGCTTCTTATATCACTTATTTACTACCAGCAAATTGTTAGTATTTCCATATAGTTTGCTATAATCTTTTTAGGAGTTTCCTTTTAAACTATAAATAAAAGTAAATATTGAGGTTAGGCAGTTGTACAACGTTGGAGGGGCGGCTCGGCGTTGGGGTGTAGAATATGGAGCCACGGCACTAGTCATGCATCAATTTTTTAACTAGAAAACCTAATTAGGTGATAAATTACTAAAATGACAAATGAGAGGGGATTTAATCTCAGTCAAAAAAGTAAGTCCAAGATAATAATGAAGGTGTAAGTGCTATATTTAGGGTTTAGACGGCTTAATTCGGTCTTATCAAAGATCCCTAGACTCTAGATAAAGGTGGTGGCGCTTGGCACCAAAATTCCCATTTTGGGCGTCAAAGCAGCACCTTGTACAACATAGGGTAGTTCCTTCTTTTTTTTTTCCCCTCATATCACGTATCAAAGTCGCAAATTAATTTTCATCGTCATTTAGGGAGCAGCTTCCATTCTTCTCTTTTACGTCTCTATCTTGGGTCGCTTATGGAAATAAGTGGAATGGCCAACACTATGTGCTGATTTCAAAATTAGTTGTTGACTTCAGAAAATGAATAAGGCACGCATAAGCTGCTGATTTTTAAAATTAAAGATCTGCCTTATATGGCTTAGTTCATTGAAACATAATTAACTAATTAAGTCATATATGGATCAACGTGCTTTTATTTATGGATTTGAATTTTCATATTCTTTTCTTTTTCTGAGGGGCTACTGAAAGGCTGCAGTTAATATTAAGCTATACATCTGACCTCGGGCTATTGCAGGTTCCATGTGTTACATGTCTGGGTCTATCCAAATGGACAACTTGTTTCTCCCTGAAAATGAAGGAAATATATGGCACTGGCTTTTTGGCAAGAATCCGACTAGCGTAGTTTTTCTCAATCAAGGTGCAAATGATAGTTTTGTTGCAATTGCTGCTCCTTCCCATGCAAGGATACTTCCGGTTTGTGTTCATAAAGCATTCTGGTTTATTTAATAGATTCAATCTTCAAATTATGCATTTTCTGCTCAATGACATAGTGGCAACACACTTTGTAAGTTTAGGAAAATATGTTTTGATAATTGTGGATTAATTACTCCGTTCATGTTTCATTACAGATTGATCTTGCGATGTTTGGTGGACAGCTGTTGTGCCAGGTAGAGCTGATTTACTCGTTACGTTTATTTAATTACTGTAAGAAATTGGATCACCACCCACCCATGCTCCTTTCCCTCACACATACATATGCACATCCACACACCTAGTATATCTCGGTTCATGATTTATGAGTTCATGTTAGCAGAAGATCTAACTATTTCTTGGCTTCTCTACGGTTGTGTTTGACTTAGTTAAAATGGTTTCTGTAGCCAGATGCATTTCTATGCTCTGTCAATGATGTGAGAGTCACTAACTCGATTGATCAAAGGGTTCGTAATATTGTCGCCGGACCAGAGGTGAGAAAATGGTTTCCCAACCTGGAATTTCTCTGATAATTATTTGATGGCAAATTAATCATAATCTATTCTCTGATAGTTGAAAAACAGATGTCGACGTGCCTCATCTGCATCTTTTGTTTGTACTTTCCATGTCATGATTTTTCTTTTTCTTTCCAAACACATATATTTCAAAATCGTATAGGTCATTCTGAGGCAGAAGATTGAAGGTCAAGGGCTAGCTTTCATAGTTGCTGGTGGGTCTGGTATGTGCTCCGCCCATCCTTCTCATTAGATTTTCTGTTTTTTGATTTTTTTTTTAATACAATGTCATTTTTGTAAATATGTAAAGATATAATTAATGTGTGTTTTTACCCTTGAAAGCATATCTGTCGGTTGTTATAAGTTGATGTTGGAGGTTATATTTGTAATATCAAAGTTAGTCCATATTGTTCGTGACAAACCACAAATAGGGGTTCTCTTTATAGTAGTTAGATATAGATATTAAATATTATCATGCCAGGAAGATACGCCGCCAATTTTCGTGCCAGACAAAAGAACTGTTACACAGTTCCCATCTGGTTACTCAGCTACAAATAGATGTGTTTTGAATGTTTGTCTTGTTGTAGTATGCTCATAAAAAATGAAATTGTGATCATGCTGCATGGTGAGGCCTGAAGTTTAAATATTTTAAGTCAGCTTCTATATGTACTAACTCTGGAACCTTCTGGATTCCTTGTATTGCAGTTGTCCAGAAAAATCTTGATGTTGGTGAAGTACTAATTGCTGATGCATCTTGCATTGTTGCCATGACTGCTACAATAAATTTTCAAATCAAATCCACTGGTCCCATAAGAAGAATGGTCTTCGGGGTGAGTTACTTTTTTGACCTTTTAATCTTTCAAACTTCCTCATGTTGCCACTACGTTCTCCTTGATAAGCATAAAGGTGAATGTCGTGTGGAATATTATTGGACAACTCTCACTTTAGTTGCTGAAATCCAGCTTTAGTTGCTCTACGGACTTCAGATTTTACAAAATATTGGGTGGATGAAATAAGCATAGTATGTTAGTTTGTTTTTTTCAGTTCCGACAGGAAATATCTCTTTTGTCTGAATTGAGCATTTTCTGGGGTTAAAATCTTAGCTAATATCTACAATGATGGACCTCATGCTGATTGTTACATCTGAAATTTCAATGTCAGGGTGAGAACATCATTACAGTTGAGCTAACTGGCCCTGGCATGGTCTTTCTTCAGAGTTTGCCCTTCTATAGGTTTTCTCAGCGAATTGCAAGGTAACTTTCATTTGCTATTGCAATGTGATTTCTCCAAAGAGCATCGCCACTGATTAATTTCTTTGAAGTATATTCTTCTCTAGTTTTGACAAACCTTTCTGCTTGCAGAGCCGTTACATCGCCCAACATGAGGGAAAATCCCAAGTTCTTTATTCAGATTGCCATTTTAATTGTTCTTGCTTATGTAATGATTGTATCATCCTTGATCTTGACAGACATTTGATCTCTCTCTCACTTTTCGTTCTCTCTTTGTTTCTTCTCGACCAAATTTCTTCACAGTTTTTCATAGAAATAGTGAAATCCTAAAGTGAGCCCAAGAGTCCTAAACGGCAGTGCTCTAGTTAAACCTCTTTAGTGTCATATGGTTGTATATGCCATCTTAGGTTGATAATAAGATTTGAATACTCATTGATATCACATCACACCTTATAAAAGTCCTCAGAGTCCTAATAATTACCTTTTTTATATTGTTTTACCGAGAGAACCCACTTTGTATTGAATGGGTACTGAATCACACTTTGATAAAAAGAACTTGGTCATACAGATTTCATTGACAATCAATCATGTATCATACCTGAGAAGCTACTTTGCATTTGTAGTCTATATGTTGTGACTTGACCACCAGAGTAGATTTGATCGGTAGAAAGTTGGTCTGGAAAATCAGTAATCCAGTCTCAAAAAAAATGTTTTCAGCACCCTTCATATTTGAGACACATTCCCATAAAGAATTAATATTTTAAGGCACATTTCCCATCTTAAAAATCAGGTTTGTGGATAGTCAAATTTATTTAGTTCGCCAGTCTGCATGATCGAAGGTAGTTTATTTTAGAGATAAAATTAGATTACTTTTTATTTTTTATATTTTTCAAAATTAAAATGGTTGAAAACAGTTAATAGGAGATAAATCCTTACGCCCTATCATAAAACGTCTTTATCTAAAATTTATCCGAATGATCGGTGGCAGACTGGCAGTGAGGTTCTTTAGTTTTGTCTGTCATTTGGTAGTTAGTGGCTAAATGGTTAATAAGAGGTGTACATTTTTTGTATAACTTTAAACTTAAAGATCACCTAGCTAGCTGCTGGCTTTTGGTCTTGGTGTTAGATTTTTCGTAATCCAGAGATCAGCGGCTTTTTGGATGAATGCGGACCAAACAGTCTGTAGAATCCCATAGTATACTTGATTACCAAAAATCTGGCGATTTTAGGATCACAACCAAAAGTGTTTGAAATCTATTAAAATACGATTGCTTATCCTAAATCGTCTCACAATAACATTTTGAAGGTGATAAACAATTAAAATAAATGAAATGACACAAGGATTTATGTGATTCAACAGTAAAATTATCTACATCCGAAAGTAAAATAATTGGATTCATTAGTATGATCATATTCTCATCAATACAGAAGAAAAGAGAAGAGGAGTAATATATACCAATGAGATGAATTCATACAAATCATAATCATGTTAATCATGAATCAAATGAACTAAACAATTACATAAATTTCATACCTAAGCTCTTTGATATCACTTCAATGTCTTAAGTCTAGTTTCTCTTTGAATTTTTCAACTCCTTCTCATGTTTATGAGCTTGGTATTTATAGCCAAATTGATGGGTCCCGCCAATCTTCCTTTCCACATATTTATTCTTATCCATTCTTGCTACGATGTATAGTTCCGCAAAGTTTATTTGTGGTTTCCGCAAGGCCTAATTATTCTTCCCGTAAATCTTAACATGCGTACTGTTTGCTTCTTATAATTTCTTACTGGTTATCCCGCAGCTCTTCCGGGGTCTTGTAATTAAGTTATTGTTTTTTGGATTGGGATGGTTGTTGTGATCTTACTTGAATCATGGCATGTTTGACACATAGTTCTTTAAAGTGAATCGTCATGCTTTAGTTCTTTGCGTTTCGCTGCTTGTAAAGTCGATATGTGTCAGTCATACATCAATATTCATTATTACTCTTTATTGTGTCAGGCTTTCCCGCAACCTGTTATCAGTCGAGCAATTAAAGTCGTCTGTCTTGATCAGTGCACTTTGCTTTTCCACAACCTACGTGTCGGTCAGGTAACAATGTTATCTGTTTTTTGCAGTGTGCCTTACTTTCCCGCAACCCACGTGTTGGTCATGCATTAATGTTGTCAGGTTCAAACTTTAAAGATTTTGCAGCTGTCAATTCAACGCTTTCAAAAGACTTTCTTCCAGTGTTTCTCGTCTCATCATAGCTCGTTACTTCTCCAATAGTTTTTACACAAGTGTACCTCATAATTTATTCTCTCACAATTTTCCCCCTTTTTCCTTTTGTAGAATTGACAGTTGTTAAATTTTTTTGAAAAAAGGAAACATAATATTACCTTTCCATTTCCCACGCCTGCAATAACTTCTTTTCCCATGTTACATTTTTTCTTGCTTTTTCGCTAGCAATAACTTTCCTTTGCACGTTTTTGTCAGTTGGCGTTTTTCGAGGAAATCAAATCTCTGAAATTTATTTCTTTTCAGTTTTTGACAGTTTCAGTTTTCGACGGTTTCAGTTTTCTCCTAATTAATATCAATTATTTTCTTCATTCCATTCTTTATACCTCTTGTCTTCTTCTTCTTAAAGTTTTGGTACTTTTCATTCCTTTGAGCTTTTCAAAGATTCTTCAACACCTTTTCATTCTCCTGAAATTTTTTGATATAAGATTCTTGCATCGGGATCAAGTTTTTAGCTTTTCAATCAATCAGATTTTTCTTCACTGTAAGTAACACTTTTGCTTGTTTATCAGTCTCTGTATCTGTACCTTAATCATTGTAGATGATGTCTTTATCTGTTTGTTTGCATGGATGAATGATGAGTTTAAGGTTGTTGATCTTTCTTTTGATGATTAGTTGTTTTATCATGATCTCTTATTTTTCCTGATCAGAGAATGAGTGGTTGATTTACATCTTGATGTAATGATCCTCTTGTTGTTCTTTTATTTTGCAATTTTTTTATGTTTTGTTCTTGTTTTGTGATCTTGATAAACTTATTTATTTATTTTGCTTTTTTGTGTAGATAAGAATTTATCATGGCTGGAAAAGGTAAAGCCAAAGTTACTGGTGATGCTTCTCATCAGGATGATGAAGCCATCTCGTTATCCTGTATCGAGGAGTCATCCTTCGGAACCTTTAAGGCTCGCAAGTGTCCGTGCTGCAGTGAATAATCCTGATCCCAAAGACAAGCTTGCTCATGAAAGCTGTAGCTTCAGGTATATGAATCTTGAAGAATTTAAAAGGATCCATGGTATTCATGGATTCAAAGTCTCCTTTTACGATTGCGTTGACGATGAAATTTCCCTGGAAATGATAGAGGGTTTTAAATATAGCAACGACATATTATTAATCCCTGCGGGAGCTTTAGATGCGGGTTTGCAGCTTCCTTTATACCAAAGGGACAATTCTTATCAGTTCGAAAATCTTGCCAGCTGTAATCAATCCCACCAAGGCTTAGTGCGGTCTATCGCACAATACAATGGAAATTGGTGGCGAGTACTTGATGAATGCAGCTTGCGTAGCCAAGGAAGAACCAGGTTTACATGTTACGTTCCGAACCTTGCATTATGCAAATACTATACAATGAAGAATTTTCATGCCACTTATGCGGACAATGTTGCCGCAAAGAATTTCAAGAGGTGGAGTGTTGGCTCGAACCGCAAAGGTGGTGAGGGGTTCCGTTTGCTAGCGGAAATTGACAACGCGAAGCTGAAGTATATTCCGGGGACGACGCGTCCTCTCAGGGAAAGAGTCCGGGAAGATCACGACTATAAATGGTACCGCACCCCTCTCCTTATTGAGGGTCCATGGGTTTTCGGGTCCGTTCCCGATAACGTAGTTTACGATCTTCTTACTCGTTTCAACGGTTATTGCCCTTGGCGATTAAATTTTTCTGATTTCAAGTTCCCGCTTGTCATTGAGGTACGTAGAGTTTTTCTCTTTCTTTTTGTGCTTTATATATTGCTTAATGATTAGAGTTCCATTTGTCGATTAAATTTCCTTCTTCTTTTTATAGCCGCAAGTTGAGTCGAAGACTGAGTCGCTGGTTGATGAAGATACACAAGATGATGCAGGGGTAAAATGCAAGGCCTCACGCCTTTCACAAAAGGTATTACTTTAATCCGATGACTTCTTATATTGCTTTAGAATTTTATCTGATAAAGTTTTGCAGTGCATCTATAGGGACGGAAGAAAGCGAAGGGTACTGGTCGTGTCGTAATCAACCAAAATAATCGAGTTCTTACTCTTCCAAAATAGATTTAAGTATAGCAAATAAGAACAAGTTCGTTCCCACAGAGAGGCAGTGATTGTGATTTATTTTCAGTTTCGTGAGTAAACAGGGGGGTTGTGTTGTGATTTAAACTAAATTAAACTAAGCAAACTAATGCAAAATTAATAAAAAACGTGTATCAGGGAAAGAAAACATTGGTTAGAGAATTCATCGTCCGTTTTCCAACATGTTATCAATCAAAGCATACTCAACATTCATGCATTAGTAACACCAATAACCCTAAAGCATCCTATCGCAGGGCTACTCCGGCAAAACTCCGAATATCATCAGAGAGGGTATCGCGTCGCTCTCTGAATTCTTAACACCAGATAACTCGATGTAAACACCAAGTTTAACCCAATGAAAGCAATGGTCTTTGTGAGTTGAGGTTATTCTAAATAATCCGATACATCGCGCAACTCGGATTTAATCTAGGTCAAGCTTCTACACATACTTGCATGGCAATTTTAAGTATTGTTAACAAATATGCTATACTACTTGTAACTAGAGTCCTTCGACAATTCCGGATCGAAAACTCTAGTTTAGTTGTAGATATCAATGCATGCTCATTCAATTTGCAACTTAAACAAACACACAATCAATCATACATGGCGTTATAATCAGTAGAACATGAACGATACTAAAAACAACATGAACATATAAGCATGCGCCATTCAATTGATAAACATGTCTTTAAACTTCAGATTACATCCCTAACCAATATAGAGGTTTTAGCTCATCATGGGTTTCTCAAAACCCATGGAAAACAATTAAGAAATAAATTAAATCAAACCCGGAAAAGTTGCGACGAATGATCACAGCTCCGAAGTGCTGCGGAAGTAGCCAGCAGCCTCTTCTTCCCTGCTGTGTACGTCTGTCCCTGTATTCTTCTTGCTGTCCTCTTCTCTTTTTCTGTCCGTGTATGTATATCCAAAAACTCCTGGATACTTTGTGTTTTATATGTGCTCAAATCCGAAATTAGTTGCGTGAGAACTTTGAATTCATCCTTTTCGTGAGTTTCCTTTGTTGCTTCAAACTCTCGGCTGCCAACTTGTGGCTAACTTGGTTATGCAAACTTTGTATAGTGAACCTGACCCCCAAATATCCCTTGAGCCTCCAATATATGCTATAGCCACCTCTCCAAAAGGCTTGCCATGAGAAAGGCCTGATTTCTTCCTATAGAACTTGAGTTAGCCACTTTCACAATCCTAGTAGAACTAGGAAATGTGCTAAGTTTCCTTATTCCACTCCAACAAGATATATCAACTCCAAACTCTTTCCTAATCCCATATGACTTCCCCAAGCTAGCTACTACTCCACCAAGGCTAGCCACTAGCCCATCAAACCACTCTAGCACCTCCAACTCGTCACTTAGCACATTAGCACATATGGTTCAGCCAACTTAGCGCATGGGCGCTAGTTGCACAAGCTAGTTTTCCACCATGTAGCTTTGCCCATAACTTCCTCATATGAGATCAGAATGACCTCGTTCTTTCACCGTTGGCTTCGTAATTCAATTTCCTACACTATGGAGGGTGAAAGGCCTAAATTCAGAAGAGTTTTAATGGCTCCTCGGTAATTCTTCTAATACAGCTCCATTCTGCGGGTTTCTGAACTGTAACCTGAAAAGGCGACTAAACTTCGAAAGTAATCAAAATACCTAATAATTCACTCAAATATAGCATATAAGGGTCAGGAAAAACTACTTAGAATGTATGATTTATGCACCTATCAGGTACACCTCGTGCTTCTTCAGATAAGGAAGAGGGAGAGATTCATGATTCTTCTCTTCATTGTCCACGCTTTAAGGGGTGAAGGAAGCTCTGCCGCAGAAAGACAAGAAAGGGATCAACATATTCCTCTTAAGTTAACGAACTTTGAATCTGCGGAACAAGCTGGTACCGCGGAAGAGATTTCACATGCTGCCAACGATTTCTCGCACCAAGCTATCGCTCCCGATCCTTTTTTTTACCTTCAATACTCCCTTTTGCATGGTGATGAGCCCCTTGAAGCCGCTTCTGATGAAGATGATTCAACTGATGAAGAGGATCGTAACCCTCAAGGTGATCCCATAATTTCTTCAGCAGAAGTGAATCCGCAAGCACATGTTACAGAAGCAGATGAGCCGACAAGTACTAGTACAACGAGTAATGTGCCCCCAAGCACTATGGAAGAGGCTGGTCCTGTCAGGGCTACTGTTGCGGGCAGGGTTGATGCTGATGGAGTTCAGCAAAACATGGAGTTTACGCAATCAAGCAGAAGAGGGGGGTTGCAGAGGCTTTTAATCTCTTGGATAAGGAAGAAGAAGCCTTCAGATGGTTCATGTCAAAGAATCTTCTGTCCGTTCCATTCAACTCTCTACCGGTTAAATCCGATAACTCTTCAGTTTCCCGGTTGCGCAAATCCATGTAAGTTGTACCATACGATGTGGTCAGGGATGCTTGGTTAAGAGGCCAAGGTGAAGTTGTTGATCCTTTATTCCGCATCATCGAGCCCTCTTCACTTGAGGAAACACTCGCACTTGCGGATGGACAAGTGTATTCCTCCCTCAACAATCTCTTCTACAGGTATTTTAATTGTTTCTTTACCTCTTAATTTCTTCTTATTTTCTGTTCTAGTTATAGCTTTAATTCCGCAGCTTGGACGGGGTCAAAGCGTCGTACATACTGGTACCAATTCTACAAGGCGCGGTTCTCCATGATGGAGTCCCAATTCAGAGTTGTAGAAAATGATGCCTTAGATTTAAAGCGGGAAAATGATGCGCTCCGTCAACAAGCGTTGAATCTTCAAAATCAAGGTTTTATTCTTTCTTCCAGTTACTTTTTCCTTATTTTATTTCTCTTGTTTTCTGAACTACTTTATGGGATCATCGGGGGATTCAGAACTGGTATCTAGGATGCAGCATAGGATTACACACTTGAGAGATCATGTTGTAAAAGTTAATAATGAGAATGTGGAGATCAAGACAAAATTCAATGATCAAGAAAGTAGAGTTTGATGCCACTTTGTTGTGGACTAAAGGTTGCGTTTCTGAAGCACGGGCAATATCTGAAAAATTGGAAGAAGAGAACCGCAAGCTATGTATGGAGCGGCGGAATATCCTTTCGGGATTTTTCCACTCCGGATCGTATCATCATTCACAACTTTATTTGTACATCGCTCAGCTCATAGAGCACAGATACAACTCTACTGCAGAGGCTTATGCTAAGGGAAAAGCCCTTCCGGATGCTCAAGCTACGATTCTAAACTTATCTGTTTCTGTTCTTCATCGCGAGAGCAATATTTTCTGGCTGCACAAAGAAGTGGCAAAATGCACATCTAAGTTGAATCGTCTGCGGGATAATGAAACAGAGTTAAGTCAGTGTCAACAACATCCCGAACGACTCAAAGCCGATTACATCAAGCTTTCGGGAGAATATGATTTCCTTGATATTACGAAAGATGCAATGGGTCGTGAACTAATAGAGTTTGAATCCCTCGCAAGAGGTATCCTATTTGATCGTAAGCTTAAAATTTAATATTATTTCCGCATTAATTAGTTCATCACTTTAATTTCAGGTTCTTAAGAAAATTTTAAGGACGCAACAGAAAGAGATGCTAAGGCTGAGGGAGAGCTTGGTGCCGCAACTACTAGGATAGAAGAACTCAATAGGCAACTTGAGTTATCTTCAGGCAAAGTTAATGAGGCACAAACTCAGCTTGATCTTGCCTCCACAAAATCCAATGAAGCGCAAGCTCAACTTGAGCTTTTATCTTCTAAAGCTAAGAGTGTTGAAGAGACTCTAAAGCATGAGGTTGCAAAGAATGAAAGCCTTGTTCGAGATTTAGCTACTGAGAGAGGGAAAATAAACTTTTTGCAAAGAAGAGTCCAGACATGCGAAACTGAAGTAAATCAATTCAAAATGGAGATTAAAAATAGAAAAGCTTATATTGAATGGTTAAGAGTCAAAGCTAAAGCTAAAATTGCAAAAACGGTCAATAAAACTCTTGACCAAGTAAAAGCTGATGGATATACAAAGGTTTACAAGCGCAGAGATGTTCCAGATAATCCTCCCTTCAAAGACGTGATTCCCTCTCCTTAACTTTCTTTACTGTTGTTCCGCTCTTCATCTTTTAATGGTTATTGCGTTTCCATATTTCTTTGTAAATTTATCCCTGCAAAAAAAAGTTTGAATGTATATTGATTGTTAGTTCATTGTATGAGTATGATCTATTTATCTGCAAGGAAATTTTGTACCTTGAGGTATATTGTGGGTGTAACACATGTCTAACTTCACTCGGGCCAGGAGGAAATTAGGATGCGGTCTCGAAAGTCTCCTAAAATGGAGAAAGATACAACAATTAATATCACGTTAGGCACCCTTTTGGCGAAAGATCCAATGGTCATACACGCATAGACACTCATATGGACTTTCTTAGAGAGGTTACATTTGTTGCTTTACCTAATGTGAAACCGAGTTGTTGTATTATTGCATTGCTGGTTGCGAATGCTTCCTGTAGTGAAGAGTATCTTGTATAATAATCAATGTAATGTTAAGCATCTCTGTTGCGAAAAATCTTATAATTATAGACATTTATTTGGATCTTTTAAAGAGATTGCATTTAATATGCTTTACATATTATGAACGCAGATTGTTGCATAATTGCATTATTGATCAAGGATAGTATGGTTTGAGATATTGGGCGTTCCATGAATGTAGTAAAATTCCTCCATCCATATTCCGCAAGTGATATGATCCTTGTCCCGCAATGCCTTGTATGATATAAGGGCCTCCCCATGTTGGTGCGAATTTTTGTACTGTTTTATCTATTTGGTATTCCGGGATTTGCCGCAAAACATACTGTCCTTCTACAAAATTCCACAACTTTACTTTTTTAATATACTCTCTTGCCAGTCTTCTTTGACAATTTTCCATTTTTGAAGTGTAACTTCTCTTCTTTCTTCTAAGTCATCCAACTTTTCAAGCATTAGGTCTGAATTTAAATTCTTTTCCCATGCTTCTGTTCTTGTAGTAAGTAGAATGATTTCCGTTGGAATAATTGCTTCTGTTCCATAAGTAAGAAGAAATGGTGATTATCCATTGGATTCCCTTCTTGTAGTGCGGTATGCCCATAATGTATTATGAAGCTGTTTACACCATCGTTTATGATGGCCATCAAGAGTTTTCTTTAAATTCATGGCAATTGTTTTATTTTTTGCTTCAGCTTGTCCATTGGTTTGCGGATAGAGCGGAGTAGACTTATTCTTTTGTATATTAAATGCTTCGAAGAGAATATCAATATTTTTCCCTTGTAATTGTTGTCCGTTATCTGAGACTATGGCTGCCGGAATTCCAAATCTACAGATTAAATTCTCAAACAAGAATTTAAAAACATCGGTATCTCTATCGTGTGCAAGAGCTTTGGCCTCAACCCACTTAGTGAAATTTTCTGTAGCCACAATCAAGTACTTTCTTTTTCGAGTACCTTCCACTAATGGTCCAACAATGTCTATACCCCATTTTGCAAATGCCAGGGGCTGAGCACCGAATTAAGTTCTGTTGCAGGAGCTTTTATTCTTTTTGCATAGCGCTGACATTCTTCACACCTTTTCACCATATTTTCCGCATCCTTATGCATAAAGGGACAATAATAACCTTGTGTTTTTGCATTTAATTCCAGTGATTGTCTTCCACTATGATTTCCCGCATCTCCATAATGTATATCTTTGAGAATTTGCAGCCCTTCCTTTTGTGATAAACATCGAAGTAACGGCCCCAAAAAAGACTTGCGGTAAAGAATTCTATCTCGCAACTGATAATTTTTGGATTTTGATTGCACCTTCCTTGCTTCTTTAGAATTTGTGGGTAATATTCCATCTTGCAAATATTGATGGACTGAAACTCTCCAATCTTCTCCAGTCAGGTTATTTTCTATTTTTTGTGGGAAATTTACATCATTTTGGGCAGCTGCATCTTCAATATCTTCCCCAATTTCTTCTTCCATATTTACAACTGTCCGCAACTTGATTGATGGTTCATATATACGCCCAATTTTTACGGCTGATGTATCCCAATCCTTTACCATTGAAGAAATAAATGCCAACGCATCAACATGGCGATTCTTATCTCTGGACAATTGTGAAAAGTTAGATTTGGAACTTGAAGCACCAATTTTTGTACAAGATTTTTGTACTCTATTAGCTCTTCATCATGCACATTCAACCTGTCGAATTACTAATTGTGAGTCACTCGTGAGTCGCACATTGCTTATTCCCAATTCAATAATGAGTCTAAGGGCATGAACCACGGCCTCATACTCCACTGTATTATTTGTATGCTCGTCAAACTCAAGTAGGAATGAATGTATTATTCGATCTCCCATAAGTGTTGTAATCACAATTCCAATTCCCGCACCATCTTTGTTTTTGGACCCGTCAACAAATACCTCCCATCTTTGGGGATTTACAGAATCTAGGAAATCCTGAGGGTCATCATCTTCAAATCCCGGCAAACCTTGAATTTTGAAATCATCGTTCGATGGAAAATCCGCAAGGAAATCAGCCAAAATATGCGACTTCTGTGCAGTTTATAATTCGAATAATATGTTGAATTGTTCGAGCTGTGCGTTCCATTTTGCTATCCTTCCGACTTTTCCGGCATTCTTCAGTACCGACTCCAATGGTGCTTTGCTTGGTACCCGCACATAATGTGTCAAAAAATATGTACGTAATTTTTGGGTAGCAAATACCAGTGCTAAGATTAACTGTTCAATTTCAGTATAATTTCTTTCTGCGGGGTTCAAAGTCTTATTGATATAATACACAAGTTTTTCACTCTTCTCATTGGTCCGGACTAACACCGCACTTACTGCGTCTTCGGTTGCCGCAATATATAAGGCCAGAACTTCTTCAGGTTTTGGCTTCTGCAGTGCAGGTAATGTTGCGAGGTAGACCTTGATATTTTGGAAAGATTGCTCACATTTCTCATTCCATTCAAATTTATTTTTCTTTTTTAGAATATCAAAAAAGGGTTTGCATCTCTCCGATGATCTTGCGATAAACCTGCTGAGTGCGGCTAAACAACCATTTAGTCTCTGCACTTTCTTTAACGTTCATTGGAGATGGCATGTCTATTATTGCCTGAAATTTTACGGGATCAACTTCAATTCCTTTTTTAGTAACCAAATACCCCAGAAACCTTCCTGAGGTGACCCCAAAAATGCACTTGTCAGGATTGACCTTCATTCTGTATTTCCGCAAGGCTTGAAATATTTCTTTCAAATCTTGTAGATGATTTGTTGAAAGTTTACTTTTTACCAAAATATCATCCACATAAACTTCCAGGGTATGGCCTATCCATGGCTTAAAAATTGCGTCAACCAACCGTGATATGTTGCTCCTGCATTTCTTAACCCAAATAGCATCCTGCTGTAACAGTACAAACCGCGAGGAGTAAAGAACGCAGTGTACTCTTGATCTTCTTTATCCAGTGCGATATGGTTATATCCTAATTGTGTGTCCATAAAGGATAAGGCTTCATGACCTTCAACAACGTCCACCAACTGATCTATGCTGGGGAGTGGATAACTGTCTTTCGGGCATGCTTTGTTCAAATTGGTTAAGTCTATGCAAATTCTAACTCCGCCATTCTTTTTTGGTACAATCACCATGTTGGAAATCCAAGTTGGGTACCGCACCTCTCGGATGAATCCCGCATCCATGAGCTTTTCTAATTCTTTTTCAACTGACACATGATATTCGGGTGCAACTTTACGTATATGTTGCCAAAAAGGTGTAGCTTCGGGGTGTATATGTAACTCATGATGTACAATGTTTGGATCGATGCCTGGCATGTCCTCCATCTTTCATGAAAATATGTCCATAAATTCTCGAAGTAGTATGATCAAATTTTGCTCCTTTTCCGCCTCCATCAGCGTTCCAATCTTTATCAATTTGGGAAACTCTTCTGTTCCAATGTTAACATTTTTGGTATCCTCTATTGGGGTAAAGGTGGGTTTGGGAGCTCCTAAAAGTATGGGATCCCCCTTTGATTGCTATGCTGGAAGACTACCTTCATCAATCTTTGGCATGGCCCTTTATGGTACCCCCTTCAGTTACTTCATCTATTGCTTTACTTCCCGCAATCTTAATCATATACTGGTTGAAGGCTTCTTCTTTAGCCTTCGTCTTGCGCTCATTTTTCTTATTTTGTTGTTGATGTTGCCACTCTTCATTCATACAGACTTCTGCTAAGATGCAAGATTTTGCCTTATTTTGATATCCTCTTATCTTCATTTCCTCTTGCGGTGTTGGAAACCGCAAGTACTGGTGATACGTTGAAGTTACCCCTTTCAACTGATGAACCCAATGTCTTCCGATGATAGTGTTGTATGGAGATGGAGCCTCCACTACACTGAATTTTGTCACAATACTTATCGGGCCCGCTGCAACGTCAAGCAAAATTTCCCCCTTCGGTTTTGAAGCTAATCCGTTAAACTTATAAATTGTGTAGCATGAAGGAATTAGATGATCATCTTTTAACCCCATCTTCTGAAAGGTATCATAAAATAAAACATTAAAAGATCATCCATAAGGATCTTCCTTACATTCCATCCGGATACTGGCAGTGTAAGTACTAAAGGATAATTGTGCATTTCAATCTTTTGGTCCACCTCGTCTGCAGAAAATGTTATCGGGGATGCCATCCATTCTTCCCATATTTCAGTAACTCTTCCTGCAACCTTGAACACTTATGACTACGAACCCTTTTATGTAGCTTTTTATTGATGGCCGCACTCATGGACGATTGACCTGATTCAGAATATGTGTCATGTTTATAGTTTGGATATTTTGAGGAATATTAACAGCTTTTCCCTTATTAGACCTTGGTAGGGGATCAGTTGATTGAATGAATTCCTTTAACTCCCCCGCATCGATCAACCTTTGTACTTGCATTATTAAATTCTTGCATCGGTTTGTGGAATGACCCCGATAGCAATGGTATTCATAATATTCCTTGGAATTCTGTGTATGTTCGGGTTGTTGCTCTTTTGATCGCGGCCACTGAAAATCTTGTATGTTCTTTATTATATTCAGAATAAGGAGTGTTGAGTTTAGTAAAAATCCGTTCTTCGAATTGTTGGATAAATTTTCTTCTTTCATCAATCTTAGCTCGCTTTGATTCATTGTTTAGAATTTTCCCACAAGCCTCTTCCCGGATCCGTATGATGGCTCTATATAATTGGCTCTCCTTGCATTTCCTTGTTGAGATATTATTCTCGGATGTTGCCTCTGAATATCCTGCAATCTTGCACATTTTTCAATGATATCTCTGAGATCTCCTTTACTTTTTGGATTTATATTATGGATATCAACAAAGAGTTGGCTTTCTCGATTGGCTATTCCCCACTTATAACTATTGATTTCGACTTCTGGGGTTACATCTGCTTGACAGATCGTTTGCCATCGATCTGTATAATCACGGATAGTTTCCTCTGTTGATGAGGCAAGTGAGTATAGCTTGTCCATCCCCGCATTTGCGGGCCGGTTGTACATGTATGCTTCTAAGAACTTACGAGTCAACTGTGTGTAAGTATTCACCGACCCTTCGGGTAAATTGTCGTACCACGCCAAAGCTATTCCTTTCAAACTCAAAGAAAAAAACCGGCACATAACAACGTCATCTTGCTCCCAACGTGTCATGATGCGATTGTAATATTTCAAATGATTCGTTGGGTCTTTTGTCCCATCGTAGCATTCAAAAATAGGAATACTACATTCATACGGTATTGATGTGTATGCCAAGTGTGGGGCCAATGGTGTTCGTCTTTCCTCTTTTAACACTTCTTCTAATCTTCCACCCTCTTTATTCTTCAAATTCTTTATTTCTTCTCGCATTAGTTCCATGTCCTCATAGCATTTTTTCCACCTGTCATTCTGCAACCTTGATCCATCAAAATTGTATTTGTCTGGCTCATTCCGCTGGCGCAGGGGTTCCACCACCATTACCCTTTGATCTTTGTTAATTTTCACCCTTCTTGCTGCGGGTCTACTGGAGCTTTCTTCTTGCCTCTGTATTCTAGTTTTAGATGGATTTGCACCATGCTGGACTCTTTCTTTAAGTGCTTGATTTTCTCTGGTCAACAGTGCAATTTGTTCCGCACAAGCTCGTTGTTCCTTGCACATCTCATCCATTTCTTTCATTAATTGTTGAATGTGGTCAATACTGTTTTGAGATTGTTCTTCAGATGAACGACTAGTTGTGTGGCCTTCAGAATTATTTATGTGATCATTACTAGGTTGTTTCTCTTGTAACTTTCTCGCCATTTCCCTTTGTTGTGGAGCCCCTATAGCATCACTGCCTTGATTTCCTGAATTGTCCTCTTGATCATGCATGCTTCTATGTGACACTGTCCTCATTTATGTGAATATTTTTGAGATGTTGCGATTTCTTATTAGCTCAGAGTTGTGTTGTTGTAGAGATTTCTTTTCCAGAATTCTAAAAGAGCTCAGATAATAAATTATGTATTTCAAGAAGTTTTATCATTCTTAATAAATTGGCAATATAATTTGATTGAAAGAAAATATTACACATAGTTTTAACATACCATACACAAAACAGATAACTTTCTAGTTTATCATAGGTTTTGAAAGTTCATATAGAAACATATTATTACCCAGCTCAAACACTGAATTGAAAACTTATTTCACTGACCTTTGCAGGTATCAGAAATTTGATTGAATGTAAAAAATCAAGAATTTGATAAATATAACATATTGTTTGGTGAAATTTTGGACTTTTCAAACTAACGATTTGAAGAAATTCCTTTGTAATTTTACATTTATGGAAAGTATAAAATAAAAAAAATAAAGAACATGATCATAACGACCAAATTTATATTTTCATCCACTGATTTGTTTAGAATACAACCATATATACAATTTTTTCCATATGAATCTAAATTGTTACATCTTAAAGAGAAAAAATTTCAAACAGAAAATGACTCAAAATTTTAACAATAAAAATTTTGACAGGTAGAATAAATTCTTTACTCGTCCCTGTTTCTAGCGCCAAATTGTGATTACCAAAAATCTGGCGACTTTGGGATCACAACCAAAAGTGTTTGAAATCCATTAAAGTACGATACCTTATCCTAAATCGTCTCACAATAACATTTTGAAGGTGATAAACAATCAAAATAAATAAAATGATACAAGGATTTATGTGATTCAACAGTAAAATTGTCTACATCTAAAAGTAAAATAATTGGATTCATTAGTATGATCATATTCCCATCAATACGGAAGAAAAGAGAAGAGGAATAATCTATACCAATGAGTTGAATTCATACAAATCATAATCATGTTAATCATGAATCAAATGAACTAAACAATTACATAAATTTCATACCTAAGCTCTTTGCTATCACTTCAATGTCTTTAGTCTAATTTCTCTTTGAATTTTTCAACCCCTTCTCATGTTTATGAGCTTGGTATTTATAGTAAAATTGATGGGTCCCGTCAATCTTCCTTTCCACCTATTTATTCTTATCCATTCTTGCTGCGATGTATAGTTCCGCAAAGTTTATTTGTGGTTTTCGCAAGGCCTAATTATTCTTCCCGCATATCTTATTATTTCTTACTGGTTATCCCGCAGCTCTTCCGGGGTCTTGTAATTAAGTTATTTTTCTTTGGATTGGGATGGTTGTTTCGATCTTACTTGAATCATGACATGTTTGACACGTAGTTCTTTAAAGTGAATCTCCATGCTTTAGTTCTTTGCGTTCCGCTGCTTGTAAAGTCGATATGTGTCAGTCATGCATCAATATTCATTATTACTCTTTATTGTGTCAGGATTTCCCGTAACCTGTTGTCAGTCGAGCAATTAAAGCCGTCTGTCTTGATCAGTGCACTTTGCTTTCCCGCAACCTACGTGTCGGTCAGGCAGCAAGGTTATCTGTTTTGTGCAGTGTTCCTTACTTTCCCGCAACCCACGTGTTGGTCATGCATTAATGTTGTGAGTTTCAAACTTTAAAGATTTTGCAGTTGTCAATTCAACGCTTTCAAAAGACTTTGTTCAAGTGTTTCTCGTCTCATTATAGCTCGTTACTTCTCCAATAGTTTTTAAACACGTGTACCTCAGAATTTATTCTCTCATAGCATACTTGATTCACTTGTTTATTTTATTTTTTGTTCAATAAAAGTTCACTTTTTAATTTAATTAGTATGTCACTGTATTATGTACATGATGCGATGGGAATTGACCTTCATTTGGTGAGACGGGGCTTAGTCCAACACCGGCTAAAAGAGGCTCCAATTAACAACTGCAACGTATAATCTAGATACCAATTATCATTTAATAGATTAATGATTAGAACCATATTCACTAATTATCATTTAAAGTGTCGGAGATTGAGGATAATCTTGAAAAAATATATTTAAAGAATAAACTTTTTTTTTCGTATAATCTTCAAATAAAAATAGATTGCAATTAAATTGTTTAATATATTACACTAAATAAAAATAAAAAATTTAAATGCTAATATTACTAGCGTCCTGCTATGCATCGGTCGGATGAGAATTGTTATTATTATTGACATTTGCTTGAGCTAAAATGCCAAAAATAAAATAAAATAAAAATACCCTTTTCCACGTATGATCTATTCTATAACACTTTTCCCTGCTTTGTTAGTTACTTTATCAAGGTCTTGAACTTCATGCTCCACTGCATTACCATTTTCATCTAATTCGACTAATGAAGGTAAGTCGCCATCATTGGCAACATTTATTGCGTCATCTTTATTAGGGTTTTCAGCTTCATCGGTCACGTCATTAATATTTATATCTTGCCCGATCAACGAAGGCATGTCACCATAGATTTCTATACTCTCTTATTTTTCTTTTAGACGGTGTTTGGTGTTATTCTTTATCAGGAGTAGATGTCTTTTCCACACTCTGGTTTCAGTAGAGATTATTGTTAGATTTTTCGTAATTATACGATGATCCTGTATACTATAGGGTGTGAGTTGGTTATTTGTGTATTATAGATAAATACTTAAACTTGATTCATTTAGTTAGTTTATGGATACCCGTAAAATAGTTAATGAGATAACGCCTGATGATTTGAATTACATCGCGAAAGTGAGATACTCACCATTTCCATTGAGTTAATTTTTGATTAATTTTTAATGAAATAGTAAGTGCATACCAGTGCATGTTGTGAACATATTCTTTTAAAGTTGTTTTCCAGATTTCAGACGGTGATTAACAAAAAAACATATCGTGTCAAAGTGTTGATATCCGTAAATTATAATTCAAATGGTGATGACATTTACGAGAGAGTTGTAGGTACATCCATCACTTTTTCAAGATAGCAATCCACAATAATAACATACAACACAAAGGAAGGATGATGCAACAACAATGCACATTCCGCGTCTAAAATTTTCGTGAATTAATTTTAACCTTTGGAAATTGGAGTCGACACCATACTACTATATCAGTCCTTTTCTTGTGAATTATGAAGACGACATTCACTTGCTCAAATGTGTGTTACACAATTTTCTTAAAAAGGCACAAACTGCAGGAGCTGACAACAAGTGAAGCTCGAGGCCAATGCCTAGAACTAAACATAAAAGAGGCTTCCTTACCCATAATCACACAATTGTTGAAGTAATATTTCCACACGAGATCCTTCACAAACACCTGCTATTCCGATAAGCATCGGATTCACTAAGAATATAATTTTTAGATCATTTTGTGGCTTATTTTTTATTACTGAAAAGATTTTAGTGATTTATTTTTTAATAAGAACTTTTATTTATGAAAATTTTACTATATTCCATACAGAAATAACTCTTTATACATAGTAAATATTCTATTCATACTTAATTTAATCCTAATTAGTTTTTTACATATTTAGTTAGTGTAATTCAGCTCTTACTAGTATGTAACCCATGCTACGCATCGGGCTGATGGAAACAACTGATTAGGTCTGGCGGTGTTTCATCCCGCATCCCTAGTTCAATGCATAAGATTTTTCTTATAATAGTCTTTGACAGTTTGATTTTTAAAAGATATAGGAAACTCTGATACCCCATAGGTATCTAATGATTCGAAGAAAGAAGTTGATTCCCTAAATTTTGGATTTAAAATAATTAAACTTATATATACATCTACTATTTTGTTCATATCTGAATATCTCACTAAGTTATATATAAGAGTTGTGATATGACATATAATTTTATTATGTTTTCGACTTGATAACTTCATTAACTCAATGGTCGTTAGATAATTAAGTTTGAACTCTACTTTATAATTCATATGGGCATTTCAGCAATCTATTTTAGTCCCATGATACAGTTAAATAGGCCGGAGTAATTTACTATCCTTTTGTACTTCTATACCGTTTAACCCACCACTGACTACTGTATTTTAGACCTTATCCAAGATGGGCATTTGTCCTTAAGAAAGAATGCCATGATAGCATTGATAATTATAAGATTTGCATCCATGATGAAAGTTTGAGTAACTTCTTACCCGTGGTTCCATTTAGTTTAAAATTACCACGATTGATTTTTGGTTTAAATTTTTTTTAACATTATAGTGTCGAAGAATAATAATATGTTTCAAAAGCATTGTTTCCAAACACCCATGCTATATATAATCTCTTTAATAAGTAAACACTTCATTACGCCTCCTCATCTATCTCGACCAACGATGGCATGTCAGGATCCCTCTCTCTTCTATAATAATAAGTAAACACTTCATTGCCCAAACCTTAATTAGCCATCTACGGGAATCGAACCCACAACTGCATTGCTGTAAAAACCACATGCTCTACCATTTGAGCTAAGACAACGTGTATTTACTAATCTGGCTTTTACAGTACCAAGAATTTATGCATGCATTAGCTCTAGTGCATTTCACAATCTAACTTGGATTTTACATGTCTAGTGAACCTTATACGGTGGTTAAGGTTTGGGCTTTGTTCCCAGTTATATATTATTCTGTTATAATATGAATGAGTATGGTGGAAGTAACTAAGGTGTTGAAGATGAAATTAAAAACACATTAGTTGTTGAAGCTTACCTGCTCGGAAAGGATTACTTGTGTAGCAGCACCAATTTGAACACATCCCAAGTATATAATAAGAACAATATAGCCAGCAAATATCTGACGTTAGAGAAAATGATCAGATAACCCCCTACAATCTGCACTAATTTCTGCACTACAGAAAGCTTTATCCAACCTTTCAGAAATTAACAATTTAACATAGACCTATCATATCTTCAATTGTATCAATGTTTGAACAATATAATTTCTGATACTACTGGAATTAAAACTCCCCGCTAGTTTAGTCTTAACATGTGCTTAAAAAATATAGTCTTAGTCAATCTCATTATGTTGAATCTGTGATTAAAAATATAATCAGTTTGATTGTAAACCTGCTTGTACTCCGTATGATCCTTGTTGTAGACTCAAAAAGAATAAGGGTAATGGAGTTTCACAACTTGAATACTCACGTGTTATAAGAAGTCTGATGTATTTGATGAATTGTACGAGACCGGACATTGCTTATATTATGAGTAGATTGAGTAGGTATACCTGTAATCCGGGGCAGGAGCATTGGGATACACTTATTAGAGTGATGAGGTACTTGAATTACACTCTGAACTTTTGTTTAAATTATGAGAGATACTCTGCAGTCCTTAAAGGATTTTGGGATGCAAACTGGATATCAGACTCAGAGGAGTCTAAGTCTACGAGTGGATATGTTTTCACTCTAGCAGGTGGATCCGTATCATGGAAGAGTTCCAAACAGACATGTATAGCTCGATCCACTATGAAATCAGAGTTTATTGCGTTAGATAAAGCAGGAGAGGAAGCCGCTTGGCTAAGATGCTTTTTAGAAGACATTCCTATCTGGCATAGTCCTGTGCCAGCTATATCTATACATTGTGATAGTCAAGCTGCAATAGCTAATGCTAAAAAAAACAACTATAATGGGAAGTCTATACACATTCGTAGAAGACATAATTCTCTGAAACAACTAATCTCAACTGGCGTTATTTCTGTTGACTTTGTGAGGTCTAAGGAGAATATCGCGGACCCTTTGACGAAAGGTTTGTTTAAGGAAATAGTTAGTAATGCATCGATGGGGATGGGGCTTAAGCTCATTAAATAAACTTTCCATGAAGGATACTCAACCTTGCTGACTGGAGATCCCAAGATCAAGGTTTTGAATGAGACAACTTATTTGTGGTGGGTTAAAGGAAACACTATCAGATAATTTCATTCTTTGTCCCTTCCCTATGGTGTAGACGTGATAGTATGACTACATGTGAAGGATGACCTTTTATTAACTCTTAATGAGTTTTATATTTTCGATTTAAGATTGAAGTGGGGTTTAGCAGTAAACACTCTTGATGGAACTCACCTATCTGAATGTGGAAGTGGGCCGCTTCCTATGAGAATTGAACTGATTCTCTAGAGCATTCTGAGAAACGAGATACGTCCAGGGTCAAATTGGACACAACGGCACGAACTTGACAGCACCTAGAGTGATATCACGTGTGGAAGTTATTGATGAACTACACCAAACGATGGTAGTTCAAGACATCGCGTTCACCGTCCATCAAGTAGTTCCGGTAATTTCTCACTAAGCAAAGGTTCAAGACCTTATGGACACCTATTGCCTATAGTGGTATTTCTCGCTTTCTGATTTCTTATTTTCATCGGGTTTTCATTCATGTAGAGGATTGTTGGATAAAATGGGCTTAATTGTTTCGTTTTTGGGCTTGGATTAATTTGAACTTAGGACCAAGAAGTCACTAAGGAATTAGCTCATTTTCACTATTTGTGAATGAACCTTTAGTCCCACATAGGAGAAACTAAAGATGTTACCTCTCCATATTATTTAGAAATTTGCATCTAAGGGAGGCCCCGTAGGGGTTAACACACTTTTATGTATGGGAAAGGACTTAGGCTATGGGCTAGTTACTGCAACCACACATTTCACACACACGTGGTGCTTCACACCGAAGCACGCACGCGGCCGTCCGTCCGATCGGGCGGCGGGCCGGGCCGGGTTCGGGTGTGGTCAACCAAGACTTATCTTTTTGGACAATATATTTTTGAATTATTTCCTTAAAGAATTTAAAATTAAATTAAATTTTGT
>JAJJMC010011502.1:653100-675609 GCA_023531435.1 Papaver californicum | reverse complement strand
TTGATTTTAAAATAGAATGAAAGCCGATGAAATTAAATATAATAAAAAATTTAAAATTAGCTATTAAAAACGGATAAACTAATATTTTCACCACCATTTAACACCCCTACAATTCTTCTAGTGTGTAGATTTCTAATAGTCCTATTATTCTTACTAACCCCAAATTAAGCCTGGATTTTGTAGCATTCAAAATTATGAGCCATGAGACAAATTTGGGGCTATTTGCGTCGTCTATCTAGAGTCCCTGACCACTTCTTAAGTCAAAGGTCAAAATACTGAGTCATGGCATGTTTAGACTTTAGTTGACGACACTTTAGTTTGTATACTTTGTTGAAAAGCCAGATTTTAGGGACTTGAACCGGCATCTTATGCTACATTTTGCTATACTACTCTTCTATGGATTGTTGAGGATATTTTTCTCTTTCTTTTTTTCTGTCTCCAATCAATTGAATGGTGATAGCTTTACTGGGAAATTTCTGATACTACTTTGTGAAACGGATGTCTCTGAACATATATGTACATGCTGACTATCTGACTGAGACAGGAAGTCACTTTAAGAATTAAGCCTAACCAAGTTGGACAAACACCTAACAATATCCTCGTGCTTTTTTCATTTTTTTTTACATAGTTCAGGAGGTGTTTGTTCGGAAGGTGTTCAAAATGTATTTACAACGTTGATTGGAACAACAACCGACCATGCTATGTTCGATCTTATATGTATGGCTAATTATCTGTCAAGACGGGAGCTTTGCAGATTGGACAAGCATTCTTCATCGACAACCATCTCTGTATGCACCCTACATGGTAGTCATGCCCGCAGTTTTGCAACCTGCCGATCTCC
Source organism: Papaver californicum (assembly GCA_023531435.1). Taxonomy (NCBI): domain Eukaryota; kingdom Viridiplantae; phylum Streptophyta; class Magnoliopsida; order Ranunculales; family Papaveraceae; genus Papaver; species Papaver californicum. The sequence goes on along the minus strand of JAJJMC010011502.1, from coordinate 674,768 downwards.
TCCCCATTACGGTACTCATCCTGCAATTATTACCCACTGTCATAATCGATTCATGAAAATGAAGTTTATTATTAGTAGGCAAGGAGTACAATTCATACGATGCTATTACCAGGCAGATAACACAACGTTGTTCCTCTGGGATTATTTCCGCATTCGTGATTACTGTCATGGTTAAACACTTCAAGATAAGATCTTCCGACAAGCCCGTGCTGACATTACCAATCCTTTCCCCTAAAGCAAGTAGTTCCTGTTCCATGACAATATTTTGGCATTAGAGAAAGCCAACAAAACTCTAAACAGAAAATTGAAATGATAAAAAGAAAAATATTAATTCCAGTAACCTCATAACTCATGCTGTCCACATCTAGCCTCATGTCTCTATGTTGATCAAACAAGTTTCGAGATCCATACACAGTCGCACGATCAACTGTCGAATAACCCTGCATAGAAAGACATATTCCCCTGATTAGTGAAATCATTTCTTAAAGAGAACTAACATATTCCCCTATGATCAGTTGGTCGGCAGGTGTTGCAAGTTGTTATAAAGTATAAACGAAAGTGCTGGGTGGGGTTCATTCCTTTTCGCCATCTACGCTGGTTGAGGCCATCTTATGATAGGTTGAATGGGCTGTACTCATAGCACACCTTGCCCTATTAGCTAGTTTTATTAACTTCCTAGCCGCAGGTGTTACAGTCGAAGTAATGGAAAGCAAAGATACCAGTATAGTTTTTTTATTAAAAAAATGGAAAGGAAAAGGGAAAGGAATCCAAGCAAAAGTAATTCAGTACATGAGTTGTAGAGCAAAAAAGTCCTAATGCAACTATTTTATTTAGAAATATTTTCTAATCAAAAGTAACAATTTAGATATGCACTAGCGCCAAACTACTAACCTCACAAGGATCCACAAGACATGCTTAAGGAGGAGGACCAGAACAACTGACTATAAACTCGGAACAAATAGAGTAAATCCGAAATCCTCATCACATAGAGTGGGTTGACCATTCAACACCTGGGGGTTAGTTTTGTGTGAACCGAGAGGTTTGCGGTTTCTCTCACTTATCCACCAAAAGTTTACAAAAATTCACACTTAAGCAATACAGACTATTTAAGCAGAATTCCAATCGCTTCATTTATCATGGGTTGGTGGTTTGAGTTCAAAAAATTTCAATGGAGGGAACAAAAATGGGATTTGAAGGGCAAGAAAAAGCCATTGAACCTCGACTTTTATCAAGCTACTCTACATCAGTACACCTGACAGGAACCTGTGAGAGACCCATGCCAACTGGTTGCTATGACAGCACACAATAGAAGAAAATACTACTTTCCACCATCTCCAGTGCAACATATAGAAAACTGGTTTAGACTTACGCACCTCAACACGCCTATCATGGGCATGAGCATCGTGAGACAGTGAGCACAACCTATCATAAGATGACCTCGACGGCCCACTCCTGTTACCGCTATGATATTGATATCCCATGGTAGAAGATGTCCTCGAATATCTTGAAGGATGAGCTTCTGGCCCTGAATTCAAACCCTCAACAGATGAGGTTGCCCAATACCCTAAGTTTGGTTGGCTTGGCATAATCCCGTTAGAAGGAATAGCTCTTTGAGGAAAGCTACCGTAACCTCCTCCCCTAACAACTTGAGTGGCACCCTGAATACTGTGAGGAGGAAATACAGGGTATCTGCCAGAGGTGTCGTGGTGGTAACGGTCAAACCCAACTGGGTTATAGTCAGTCCCCCCCACTAGGAACTGATTTGCTCCTTGATTCAAGGAATTGGCACCTGAAACATTCTTATGCTTAAGGTACGTATATTCACTAATGTTTAGGGAATGTAAACAAAAATAATAATTGTGAAGTAAAAAAATGAAAACACTAACCTGGCGATGAAACTCTTCCATGAGCTGCAAAAGGTGTGTGAACATGGTTCCATTCGGGATGTGCAGGAATAACATTAAGGTTAGGAATATCCACTCTAACAGAATGGTCCACCAAACTGTTTGCTGAACGGACATGAAGTGATGAGTTGCTTGAAGAAAGTGTAGGAACTACGTTTGGTTCTATATTCACAGAAGGTCTGCTTCTCACATTTCTGTCAGAACCTTCAGCAATTGAGAGGCTGCACCCACTGTAAGTGGGGTATGTACCCATTGAGTCCCAAGGCCTATGCTGAGGATGTAAAATAGGCTTCTCTGGTTGTATAGTAGAATAAATAGGATAATCAGAATAACTTCCAGCTCCTGGGTTGTAATACCTAATGGTATTGATTCTCTCAGAAACATCAGGTATTACTGGGATTTTTCTTTTGAATTGCCCTCTTCCACTACCCATTACAGGGTCAACAATGCCACTTGCAAGTCCATTAATCGAGCACCCCTGAGAATTAGAAGATGATGGCTGACCAGCATAATATTGTGGAACTGGATAGAAATTTGTGGCAGCTGATGGTTGGGAGTAAGGATCATACAATGGGCCTGGTGTAACCGTTTCGTAACGTGGTACATCCATGCTAATACTTGATGTGGAAAACTCATTTGTCCTTGGTGCGGCGGTCCAGTGAGGTACTGAATTTACTGCCTCACCAGAAATAATTGGCATAGGAGAAACAGCAGAACTGTTCTCCCAGGCACCACCACCTCTTCCTGTGGATGGAAACTTGAGAATGAGTGTAGGGAAGAAAATTTATAGGCCCATAAGTAGCTATAACAGCAACCACAAAACATAGTTCAGGACATTCGATTAAAACACATTTACTATACAGTCTAAAATAACCAGATTATAGATTCATGTGAGGGCAACTTTTTGTTATAAAATTGATGATTGCTGAGTGAATAAATAGAGACATGAAAGCATTTTAAACATACCAAAAGGCGCAAAAGGCTGCTGAACATGTACAGGATTCTGATTCAGATTGAGATTTGGATTTTGGTCATTAGCCATCTCAAACATTTCTAGTGGATTAAACACGTGCCGATGTGACATAAAAATGTAATCTATCTGTTGAATATGGTATGAGTGCTGAAGCCTGAAGAACAAATAAAACAACCCACCTGCAAAAGGAAAAACAACCACAAATGTCCTGATGAGACACAACTGATACAGTAACATCCATAGCACAATTAGTATATCTTCTGCAGTAATTATTTTTTTAACTCGGTATAGAAGGGCAGTGCATGTGTTAATGTGTATCACAACCACCCAAGTTCTGGCTCAATTTCTGAAGGAACGGTCAACAATAGAAACTCCCATCCCTGACTTTACTGCTAGAATTCAAGGACACAGATTTGATCATGACCCCTGATAGTTTGAGCCGATCAAAAAAACAAGCACTTGAATATTCTAGTACATACCTTAACTGCCTCTAATGCACAATAAGTAAGTGTTTTAGCTGGCAACATTGTCATCACTATCCTCATCCATATATGTTGACCAAGAGGTCGAGTATGATGATGCTGGTAAGATATTGCTTACACACACACTAAGTAAGCCTATAATCGATGCCCTTCCAACAGAACTAGACAGCTGAGAATTAGAGAATAATTGAAGTTGAAATTGACAACACAAAATATTTCAATCATAACGCCACCAAAATTGAAACTAAACAAAATCCTAGATGGAGAGAACACGTTTGGCAAGAATACAGCTGGTATATCAACTGACCATGCAGAACTTAGATATCAGAGGAAACAGTGTAATTGGTGGCAAGGAGAAAGATATCAATAATGGCCTCAAGGTGATCAGAACAAAAAAGATTTCATGCAAGTATGCAACTAATCTCCCCAAGTAAGTTTTCATACGAAGAAAACAGAGGCACTTCAAAGTCCATCCGAAGCATTCATACAAAGGAAACGCACCAGTACCACTTGCATTTGGGATTTTAATCACCTGGAGAAAAGAAAAGAAGAAAAAGAGCCAGATAGATGTTTTTACTGTACAAGATGTTTATTTATTACATTGATCTTTTTTGTGGCATATGCATTCTATCATAACTGACTTTACTATACAAGACTTGCTCTACCAAAAACTATACATTATTGTCAACATTAATATTCCAGTTGTAAATTTGTTCCTCTGACTCTCAGAAGAATTCCACAAATCATAATAGCTTGGCATTCTTCTCAAAATCTATAAACAAAAAACATCATCTTACACCAAGTTTTTGCCTGGAAAGATGACCTCTACTGTATACTTGACAGAAATCAGACTGAAAAAAATGAAAAAAAGACCTCCTCCGAGATTAAGGCGATCCAACACAATCACAAAAATACTATAAACCTTAATATGAAAACTTTCTGAGACTGCATAGCTGAAAACTAATCTATTTATTGATTACAAGACTTGCTTCGAAAAAAGAAGAAAAAAAATCTATACATGTTAAAATCATACATATCGTCTCATCATCAGAACAAAGATAAAAAAAAAGTGCCTAATGGTTCACATGTCAGTATACTGGCTACGATAAGAGTCTATGAGCAAAAGATTTTCTTCTATTATATCAGAGCACGAAGTACAAGAAATAAGACCGGGCACCATATCCTTTCTAAGGATTATTTCAGCTTTTTCTTCTTCTTTTTTTTTACAATTTCAAAAATCCCCCTTCAAATGAAAGGAGAGTTCTTAATGGAAGGTTCCAAGCTTAATTCTATCAGTCGAGGCTAATACTGGAAACAAAAATCTTAGGAGATATAAACAGGTCATCAAGAATAAGGCAATCCCAGCTGTGCAGCTTCAAGAGTGCAAAGAGATTTCCACTTCAAACTTTTTCCTTCACTGTAAGGTACCAAAGTTTTCCAGAATTCATCATACAAAATCAAGACATATTAGTGTCGACATGGCTTCAAATTGTATTAAATTGCAAATCATGTTAACCTCATTTCTTCTTAGCCATAGAAACTCAAGAAGCACCGTAATAAGTGATCGGCCGCCCCACAAGACTAATTATATACTAGTTGTCCTGAGATTAGTTACTGTGCATTTGAGTAACAATCTAATGCCCAATACTGAAGCTTATTCTTGCTCCACAAATTGCAGAGATGATGTTCACCTAACCCTTGGCAGGTCCAATTTCCACACCAATAACTAGCTGGCTATCACACCACATACTCCATAGTCATTTGAGTTTGGAAATATTACAGTACACACAGCATCATTTCAGTTTGCAGTAAGTGAAGGATCTCCTAAATGGCACAAAATAAGGAGAGCCTACTAGCTGATCCATTTATACCATCCCGAAGCATGTATTCTTCAATAAGGAATCAGTCCAGGACTTCTATTTCAGAACTCTTGTAGGGAAAAACTAAGTCGAGTGAAGTTATGATTTAACCCACAAGGATATAAGCAAATTTGCTTAAGTGAAAGTCAGTGGAATGACTCACATGACTTTAAAGCAGCCTACAGTCCGAATTCATATCAAAGGAACCTTAAGTTTGCAAGCACAATCACCACACTAGCATGTCAAAAATGGAAAGAATGCTAGCTACACACCATTCCTAGCGTTTTCATTTTACCCAAATCGTCTCATTTCTACTCTTATAGATAGGCTCTAGGAGAAGTACCACCCTCTGAGAAGCACATTAGAAAAGGAAACCTCCGTTTAAACACTGTTCTATTTCTTTCCTTAGTATAGTAAGGGAATATTAAATTTTATGGGTGAATCCATACAAAATAATTTAGAGAAGATTAAAAATATAATCTTAATCACCTCTGCAGTCCTCTTTGAAAACAATTGCTGACCATCACCTACTACTGATACACCAGCTGCTCAAACAAAGTGAATGTTGATGCGACGATATAACCCTTCCTTCAGTTGCCCAGGAGGCTAATAAGTGCCTGCAATATAATGAATAAATCAATAGAGAGGTACAAAAAACTTAAGCTATCTACAAATACCTGAAAAACTGAGGTCTCTATTCACATAAGATCACGTTACAGCATAGACAAGACGGCAAACTCTATCAGCAGATAAATCTTGGACCAACGCCATTCATCCCCAAACACGAGTAGCTGCATATCACTTGCCTACTGTGGCAACTTCTAACCAACATAATTAGCAATCCAACAAACTGACACATCAGGGATGAGCCTTTTCCGATTCCAATCACCAGACTGTTGGAACTTGGAAATTTATTAGACACAAGAAGCCTAATAAATCTGCTAGGAAGAACAAAGTCATAATTTTCTATCCAGCATAACAACACACAGAAAAATCTTTTTGACTATCCACATCAGCTAGAAAGAACAAAGACCTATGTAATTAGGAGACAGAGGAAGAGATATCTAACTAGACAAACTAGTTGCCGCCATTCATGAGGATGCTAACACCAGACCCTCATGCATGTACCCCATAGACTAAATCCAATAGACACCAATCAAAGAAGCTTTCAGGAATGTCACCACATCCTTGATCAAATATCCAGCAAGTCACGCACCAACTCAAGGATTATGAAACAATTGAAATGCTACTCCTATTTTATGACATGCACTCTCCACCTTGAGACCGTTTTAAAGCTCACTTAGAATTGCAGTTACATATACATCCGGTCAGATATTGGAACCTATGGAACTACTTTAGAATTCAAGGGAAAGGGAAAAATAAATAAATCACCTTCTTTCTTTTTTGCATTCGCTGGTGGGAATAGAAGATTTGGCATGGAAGGGGAACAACAAATTACAACACAGGTGAGTTCCACAGACATCACTGTTGGGTTAGCCTTCCTCAATAGAAAGAATAGTTAATCGGTACATGGTAAACAAACAAAAGATAGTACCCTTAAATTCACCAAAATTCCAAAATGAACACAAATATAAAATCAGAAACAACACCTATTTCACTCAGAGCATAACAATTTTAAAACATAAAATCGTCAGTTTTCTGTGTTTTTCTTCTATTTTTCCTATAGTTTTTACTAGTTTCTGTTTTATGAAGGTAAAATTCACCAACTAAAACTCTAAATGAACGAACAGAAATTCCATTAATCAAAATCATAAGGTCATCGAATCATCTAATTTTAACGATCATCAACATAATCAACATCAATAGTCATCTAACCGGAATGCTTCAACAACAAAAAAATCTAACCGGAACTTTCACCTCAAAAAGAAAACAACGAGCATAGAGTTACGAAATTTTCACCTGAGAATGCTAACCGGAATTCGTGATCGGCGAGGAGAAAAAAGAGTTTGGTGAAAATCAAACCCGGAGAATAGTAAAGTTTTTTACAAGAATTTTTTGGAAAGAGAAAATGAAATCTTTTTTTTTTTTTGAGAAAGAGAGAGGGAATGGTTTTGTACCGGAAAACCGAAGGAAGAACAAATATATAAAAATGGAATGAAACAAGTGTGACGTGATGGACACGGGTCGTCATCTAAGAACGTGTCAACTAAATGATGCCATTAAGTTGATATCTAAGAAGTGGCTTTGGGTTTGTTTTTGTTGCTCGTTTTTGGTAGCAGAATTATAATCAACCATTGTGAGATATGATTATAGACGTCATTTAAGCAATACGATAATATCGGAAAAAAAATTTAATAAATATTTTTATAAATATTTTTATAATTAATTACGTATAAAATGGTTGATTATGATGTTATTAGTTTAAATGTTTCATACAAGGTAATCAGAACAGAAATCAATACATTTATTGATGATAAAATGCGTCCAGACTGCAGGTTCAACTTCAAGAGTACCACCCATCGATCTACTACTACATATGATTCACCAATTATTGGACTTATCCAGAGGTTAAGTTATATAACAAAAGGATCTTGATTGGATAAAACTTTCAAAGTTTACTTTTAGAGTTCTAGTTGAATTGGTAGATTGGTTTTACTCAACTATGCAATTTGGTGGACAACGGACAATTTGATATTATGGCTTAACATTTAATTTTAGACCCATGGAAGTGTGAAATAGACACGCATGTCGAATATTTGACCTATGGTTTGAAGTCTGAACAAGTCCAACATTATTTTTGTACAATGAAAGACTTGTTGAGCCAATAGTTTGGTGATCTTTGTTTCAAATTTCTTTTGGATCATCATGTCCAATTAGGCAAAATGCTCGAATTAGTATAAGTTCAATAATGTGGGAAACCAGTATACTTATCTTGTTGTGTGAATTTGGTATAATTGATCCTAATATTAAATTAGGGATTTTATGCCTCTTGACAATCACCAATTAGAGCAAGTCCAGTGGGGAAGTGCTAATCAACAGATTTGCTATGCCAGGTGGATGGGTAAACCTATTTATGGGCAGTGATAAAATGGTTTACACTTAAGGCTAAGGGAGAATCTCACAGCATATTTATGGGATGATTTTGGAAAAGAAATCCTCACAAGATTTAGTATTTTTTTTGTTTGAACTTTTTAGTTATTATTTCAATCATTTTATTTATTTTAATGTAATTTGATTTGTGAAATTTGACTTAAACAAACATTGAAATTTTATAGGGAGTGAAATAAGAACTTTTGGATGAACTAGCCATTGTCGGCTCAACCTAGGCCGCTCGGCTCAATATAAGACGATACTCGTCCCAATATGAGCCGAGCCTCGTCCCAGGTAAGGCCGACCAGCTCAGATAATTCGAGGGTCTCAAGTTGAGTCGCTAGGCTCAACTTGAGACGTGATGGGAAGCTCTCATATTTGAGGGTTTGCTCACCCTGTTTGCTAGTTTGCAAGTGCCATTGTAGGGTGAAAATGGGCAAGACTGCTCATTTTTCCACCCCACTAGACTTGCTCTTAGTCTCTCATTTTAGTCAAATATGCTTAGATATATATATATATATATATTTCTTTTTTTCTTTTCTTTTTTTTCTTTTTTTTTTTGGATAGGCCTAGGATTCAAATATCAAATTTATATTAGAATACAACATAAATTTGTTTGTCTAGGTCAGAGAAGAAATCAAAAAAATTCTTTGAGTAAGGCTGGAATGTAATCGATTATCAAGACTAACTGCGGCAAATTTTTTAGAACGAGTGCATAGTTAGTGAGTAACTGTAATTGGTCTATAGAACACTAGCTAGCTAATCAGATACATGTTCTAAAATAAATCATAACAAATGGAAGAACATATATGTTGAGAAAAAGGAGGATACGTTTAAACAGGATTTAGATTTTAAATATCTCATGATATTTGGCTAAAATTATATCGGGCTAGAAATTACGTTAGCTAATCATACTGAAAGTTAGACGATCGGCTCAACATAGGCTGAGTGAAATATTTTTTTATTTAAAATATAGTTAAGTTAGTTATTTTAATTTATTATGTATATATACTGATTTCAAAATAGAAACCGGTCCCACTTAACTAAAAAATTATTTATTTATATAAAAAACAGACCCCACTAATTAAAAGAAATATTTGTTTATACAAAAATTGGGTCCACGTGGCTAATTTGTCAATTCTCCACTGCCCAAAATCGAGTTTGTCAAGCCACGTGGTTTGGCATAGTAGAAACTATTATGTAGTCCTAATATAAATAATATTGTGTTAGTTTGGTCCCGTTGACCTGGTTACAAAGTAGTTAATATCGTGTATCGGCATCATATCGGCGAGGAGCGATACACCTTTACAAATGGTTATATCGGATTTTATCGGCGATACACAATCAACTTTTTAATTTTATAATTTATAGGTAGATGTGCATTAGTTACTTAAAGTTTTAATGCAAGGCATTTGGAATGTAAAAATACAAATTAAACTAGTTTTACTTGATAACCTAACATCCACAAACATAGAATTTGTATGAGAAGAAAATTAAAAAAACAAAAACAAACATTGTTAATAAATGCATTTGTATCCTTACCGACATTATCAGTCGATACTGCGGGCGATATATCGATCTGATACGACTGATACGGCCGATATAATCGGAAAATTTATGTATCGTCGATATTTTGCGTATCGTCTAGGTTAAAGGACGATACACGAAAAATTCTGATATTATCGGCCGGTACGACCGATATTAACTACATTGACTGGTCAAATTGTTGTTTGGTTTTTTAAAAAATATAAATGTCTGTTTGGTCTAAATATTATTGTTTGGTCCTAGAGTGAACATTACCCACGCGGAATGACGTCATCATTTTTTTAAATTAGTGTTAGAAATACCTTTTCTCTCTCTTCTAAAAGTAAAGAAAAAATTTTAAAAGTTAAATATCTCTCAAACAATAAATCAAAATTAAACAAATTTTATATATTCGGAAAGCTCTCGACGAGATCTACAAAATGAGTACCACTTTCACTATTTTTTTAAGCTTTAATTTTTATGTTATCGTTTAGATAAAGATAAACTATAAAATGAACTATCACTACGAGTTCATTCTACAAAATGAACTCGTAGAATTGACTAACATTGTAATGAACTAACTACACGAGTTCATTTTATTTCATGAACTACCATTGCATGCTCGAATAAACCACTATTACGAGTTTATTCTACAAAATGAACTGCTAGAATTGGCTAATATTGTAATGAACTAACTTTGCGAGTTTATTTTACATCATGAACTACCATTACATGCTAGAATGAACCACCATTACGAGTTCACTCTACAAAATGAACTGCTAGAATTGACTAACATTGTAATGAACTAACTTTACGAGTTCCTTTTACATCATGAACTACCATTACATGCTAGAATAAACCATTATTACGAGTTCATTTTACAAAATGAACTGCTAGATGAACTTTCATGACGGGTTCATTCGAAAAAATGAACTGCTAGAAAGAATTACTATTGTAACGAACTAACTTTGCAAGTTCATTTTACAAAATGAACTACCATTACATGTTATAATGAACTACCATTACGAGTTCATTCTACAAAATGAACTGCTAGAATAAACTACCATTACGAGTTCATTCTACAAAATGAACTGCTAGATTTGAACTACCAATATTACGAGTTCAGTTTATAAAATGAAATGCTAGAATGAACTACCATTAAGAATTCATTTTACCAAATGAACTGCTATAATGAACTACCAATATTATGAGTTCATTCTACAAAATGAAATACTATAATGATTAATGAATTACCAATATCAGGAGTTCATTCTATAAAATGAACTGCTAGAATGAACTACCAATATTGCGAGTTCATTATACAAAATGAACTGCTAGAAATGAACTACCATACTCTATAATGCATTTACTTCCTAAGATGGTGACTTAACGTATTGTTTGAGTTCACAAATATTTGCTCTTTTTACTATCTCTTATTTTATAATATGTTGTTGGTTTACCAATATTGTTGTATGCAACAAAATACTAAAAAAATAAAAAATTTAAAATCCATAACTGCATATAGAAAATCCACGTATCAAAACTTTGCTTGCAGAAAGATTATGGAAAAAAATATTCACTTAAAACAGAATTTAAAAAATCTTACCTTCGTTAGATCAAAACAAAAAAGTTAGGGTTCATTGACTTAGAGAAACAAAAATATCATAAGAGGGGAATAAGAAGAAAATAAGAGGGTTAGGGTTAGGGCTAGGGCTAGGGCTAGGATTACCAAGTAATGATTGTTTACATCCAGCCAAAATCGTAACTGCATAAAACCAAATAAACAATAACAGAACAACCATCATTAATTATATCACAATATAAACGATGAATGAAGAAGAAACGGGGAGGAAAAAATACACAAAGATGAATAATACAGAGAGGAGAAAGAGGAGTCGGTTGGAAAAAAATAGGAGTTGGGTTTTAGTGTTTTAATCACCAACGCATAATAATAATAATTCCCTAAATGGCATTCTTCTTGTTAATTTTTATTTTTATACAGTACAAAAAAACATTATTCAATAAGAAAATAATTTTTAGATTTGCTAGCTAAAATACATTGAACGGGAAAGGAAAAAATTATAGATTAAGATTTTAGTATAACTTTGTCCCAAAAATGGAAATTAATAAGACTCTTTCCGTATATAACATCAAAATAACCTAAAAAAATCCATGCTATGTAAAAAAACATTTATGTATACTTTTTATTTTATTTTCTCATATTATTCAGTTTTAAAAATCCATCTTTAGTAATACAGTTGCTACAGATCCGACGGTCTAGATTTTATGAAAACCACGTAAACGTGGTGTAAGAATAATGATATAAATATTAATCAATCAGGACAAAAGGTTTCGTCGACCCACCAACACAAAATGAGGATGAACGCCAACTTTCGACGTGGAGCAAGAGATCGAATTTGTTTCATTAAAATTCAACGGTCACGAAATATAAAGGGGATAAGTTGTTTTTCAGTCAATCAGAGACCGAGGTTTTATCGACCGTCCAATGGGAGGGAAGGTGTGTGCAACTCTCAACGTGGAGTGAGAGATAAATTGGAGTGTTTAGGTTATTGATATAACTTGGTAGATTGTGCAATTTGCTAGACCAACGGGCATGGTTGGAGAAAGGGCGGTCATAGATTATGTTACGGCGAAGCCACTGCTCATGGACCTAACCATCTCGTTCACATTCTCTGTATAGTCTGTTTGGATACCATTTAATAAGAAATTACCTTTTAACTTCTGGATATATAAAAATTAGAAGTTAGTTTGGATATGCTATTTTAGAATAATTTATAAAATCACAAAAAAAAAAATTATGAAGTATGATGTTTTGTTCAAACACGTTAAAAAAAATTTGGTTGGATAACAGTGGGCCCTATATGAATGCCGCACATGTTTGGGCTACGAACGGTGTTTTCCTTATAACACATCCTCCATCAATCTCATCTCCTCGTGCGTGTCGGTGTTGTGTTGCTTCATAGTGAGTGAGTCGACAGAGCCACTTTAAAAGAGGTCATGTGATCGTATGATGCTCCAACGCCATTATGATCCTCTCCTGAGAACATCTTAAAAGAGGTCAATCTCTCCAGGATCTCTCTGCTTGCAGGACAGTAATAGGAGGACAAAATATGTTAGGTCAGTTCTTCCCCCATTTTCTTTTTTATAAATTTTTGTAAGTAAAATGATTTTAGAACTATTCAATGTTACTCAGTATCTGACACTGTAATGATTTTTCTCATCATGATCCACCTACTTCGTTCGCAGGCTGTGTCCAACACTCGTATTTTTACTGTGTATATCCTATTCCATACAGTGGGAAACAATTGCATTCAAATGGAAACTCGGGGTTGCGCCCACTACAGAATTTAGGTACTAAATTCTAACGGATTGATGTTAAAAATGGAGTTCTTAATTAAATGCAAACGGACTGAATATACTTTTAATTAGAGAAGTATGTTAATGACAATTATGAGTAGAGGCTAAGTTGTCCGCTGGCCGGTGGCACAATAAAGGGTCAGTGGGTTTCTATATAAATCGTTGAGTTACATGGGATATGTATGTGATGTTTTTGCAAGAACATGCCAATTGCCGTGCATGTGAGATCATTTATACACAATCGAAATTGGCCTCCTAAACATGCTAGCAAAACCATAATGTAGCTGGTGCAGCACATAACAACTTATTTTTTCCCTTTCTACATTTGGGGATGTAAATGTCATTTGCTTTCCAAATATTCCAGCGGAGTAATTTGTAATTTTAACAGGGAATGCTTTTCAGTGGATGCGCCACCCCTTGCTTAAACAAGGAAATCATTACAGATGTGTTGTAGAGAAAAAGTTTGTTACAACGATACGGATACGGTGTCGGTGTCTTGTGTCCAGTACACTATTATGGCACACCAACTTGAAAAACTATAATGTGGCACTCAATATTGATCTGTAGTTTAACAAACATATATTATATATAATATTTCTTCCGTTTTTTGAAAATAGTTATTATCACTTTTTCAATTTGACCTATTTTTAGGCTAAAATGAAAAAGTAATAGTAACACTTTTTCAGAAACAGAGGTAGTATAAGATAGAAATTTAACAAAATACGTACATATAGTTGCCTGGTTAAAACATATCTAAGTTAGCAAACTTAGCAAAATAATGCATACATTGTTGGAGAAAATGAACTTATAATGTCCGTCCTTCATGCATGGAATTGATTGCCATTAATTCCCTTCTCTTCTTTTGGCTATAAAAGAAAAATGATTTCATCATTTCAACTTACTCCAGAGCAGGCTACTATCCCTAGCTCTTTTCCCCTCTTCTTGCTTTGTTTTGCGCATATTGCTTGTTTATTTCCCTTCCCTATAAATTGTTGTTGAGTTCGTTTGAGGGTGACTAGTATTGTGCTTATACTAGTCATAACGGGCAGTTCTATCCTGGACACATCTCTGATGTTTGGGTATATCATCTCTCATTCTTGGGGAGTACCCGCGGACTATTGTGTTAAGGACGATTTGCTGAGCAGGTGGCTCTGTCCATTGTGTGTTTATAAATCAGAGATTTCTTAACCTTAACAATCTTCTTCTGTTTTAGCATTTTCATTGTTGCAGATCCAACAATCTTAACATAATATCTATTTCTTCTGTAACAATGGCTAAAAGTGATGTTGATAGACCACAAAAATTCAATGGAAAAGATTTAAAAAGATGGCAATCCAAGATGTTGTTCTTTCTCCAAGATGTTGTTTTTTCTGAGTTTTCACATGTTGGATGAATTAGTTCTGAAACCTTTTGATGAGACTTTAAATGATGCGGGAAATGAAAGAGAGTTAGAAAGTTTGGGTAGACAGAACTACATGGCTAAAAATCACATTCTGAACTATTTAGAAGATGTTTTGTATGATTTCTATAATGCAAAAGAAAATTTTTATGTGTTTGACTTATGGGCTGCCTTAGAAGCAAAATATGAAGCGGAAACTGCTGGTAGTAAGAAGTTTTTGGTACCCAGGTTCGTGGAATACAAAATGACAAATGACAAATTTGTGGTTGACCAATTCCTTGAACTTCAGTGCATTATCAATGAAATTATTGCTGAAGGTATGGTAATAGATGAAACGTTTCAAGTGTCTGCGGTGATTGAGAAATTACCTTCTTCCTGGTCTGAATACAAACAAAGATTGAGACATAAAACTTGTGAAGTCAGTATGGTTGAATTGGGTAAGAAGATTCAAGTGGAAGAATTGTTGTGCTCCAAAGACAAGACCGTATCTTCCGCAAGGGACATGTCCAACAAGGCTCATGTAATTGAACATAAGTCTTTCAATACTGAAAAGGGCGACAACAGCGAACGCAAGCCTGGTCCGCACAAGAAAGGTACATTTCTGAAACCCAAATCTGGCATTGGTAAAATTAAAGGTGCGTGTTATGTTTGCGGAATTCCTAGCCATATGGAAATGCATTGTAGAAAACGTAAGGACTTTAATAACAAGAAAAACAATGCTAATTTGGTTGAAAGTAACAAGAACGAGTTTTCTAGCACGGTGTCTGAAGTCAATTTGGTAACCAATGTGAGAGACTGGTGGGTAGAATCTGGTGCTACCAAACATGTCTGTGGAAACAGAGATATGTTCACCTCCTATCATAAGTTAGGGGAAGGGGAGAACTCTACATGGGTAACTCGTCCGCAGCACAGGTTGCGGGAAAAGGCAAAATTGGGCTAAAACTCACGTCTGGCAAAACTCTCACATTGAATGAAGTTCTTCATATTCCGGACATCTGCCAAAATAGTGTATCTTGTGGTGTTTTAGATGATAATGGTTTAAACTTGTTTTTGAATCTGGGAAAGTTATTGTCACTAAGGGTAAGGACTACGTAGGAAAGGGTTATAAGACTGAGGGTCTCTACAAACTGAATGTAACCTATGTTGAAATGAATAAAATTGATTCTTCTTATGTTTGTGTGTCATTGAATGTTTGGCATGGTAGACTTGGTCATGTAAACTATAAATCAATGAATAAACTAGCTAGCATAGGCTGCATACCCAAATTTAGTTTGGAAAATGAACATAAATGTGAAATATGCGTAGAATCAAAATATGCTAAAAAAATCATATAGGAAAAATATTCAGAGAAATTCTAAACCCTTAGAATTAATTCACTCAGACCTAGTTGACATGAAATCAGTTCAAACTAGAGGTAGTAAGAAATGGTTTGTCACTTTTATAGATGATGTATGAGGTACTGTCACATATATTTACTTAAAGGTAAGGGTGATCCCTTAGAAGCCTTTAAGATATATAAACTAGAAGTTGAAAACCAAATGAGTGCTACCATTAAAACTGTTAGGTCTGACCGTGGTGGTTAGTATGTAATTCCCATAGGATATTATTGCATAGAACACGACATTATACATGAAGTAACCCCTCCTTATTCACCACAATTTAATGGTGTGGCTGAACAGAAAAACCGAACCCTTAAGGATATGATGAATGCCATATTAATTAGTTCAGTACTACCATCGAAATTTTGGGGGGAGGCCGTCCTCTCAGCTTGCTATGTCTTGAAAAGAGTACCCTTTAAAGTATCACAAAAACTCCATATGAGTTATGGAAAGGTATACAACCTTCTTATGCATACTTTAAAGTGTGGGGGTCACTACAAGAAAAACGGGTTTAAGCGTCTAAAATATTAGCAAGAGCTCAAAAATTTAGTCGCTTAAACAGTTTAAGCGTCTAAAATTGCAACTGCCAAAAATTTTGGCGGCAATAAACATGTGTCCACTATTTTTTAGCAACGAAAAAAATACACTTAATCGCTAGATCCTTTGTTCAAGTAATTTATAGCAACTAAAATAATGAACATGTAGCTATTCACTTTGAGGCACCGACTCGTAGCAACAACAAAATAAATTGGTTGCTCAAACCTCTCTCAGCAACTAAGTTTGAGCCACAGTCAAATATGTTTAATTGCTAGATCTGTTTTTCAAGTAACTTATAGCAGCTAAAAGTTGATCATGTAGCTATTCACTTTGAGGCACCGACTCGTAGCAACAACAAAATAAATTGGTTGCTCAAACCTCTCTCAGCAACTAAGTTTGAGCCACAACCAAATATGTTTAATTGCTAGATATGTTTTTCAAGTAACTTATAGCAGCTAAAAGTTGATCATATAGTTATTCACTTTGAGGCACCGACTCGTAGCAACAACAAAATAAATTGGTTGCTCAAACCTCTCTCAGCAACTAAGTTTGAGCCAGGACCAAATATGTTTAATTGCTAGATCCGTTTTTCAAGTAACTTATAGCATCTAAAAAAGTGATCATGTAGCTATTCACTTTGAGGCACAGACTCGTAGCAACAGAAAATGAATCGGTTGCTCAAACCTCTCTCAGCAACTAAGTTTAAGCCACCACCACATGTTCAAAAATGAATTACTTGAGGGAGAAAGATAGACCGTGTGATCAATATCCATCAACGCTTTATACCTAGTTTTATCTAGTCATACGGATTGTGATCCGTGTGACTCATTGGAAAGAAATCGTATTTGTCCATTTTAGTACGATTATACTTGGTTATAACACCCTTTTTTGATTATTTTTTAATTATTTTTGTCTAAATATTATACATATTTTAATTAGTAAAATATTCATATATTTTAATATCGAGGAATATGTATTTATTGAAGAAAAAAAATTAATAACCTCAGAAAAATCCAAAGAATAATGATTTCCTAAATCTATATTTATATTCATTGGATCAGATATTTTTGGTTTTCTATTGGCCAGATAAACAATTTAAGGATCATTATGTGTGTGTTTTAGACTTTAAAAACAAAAATAATGTTTGTGTTTAAATTACTCCATTTTTGGTCAAATTGATGGATAATGAATAAAATTTGGTGAGATTGAGAAATATTCAATAAAATTGCTTACCATTAGACTTAAGTGTACAATTTAACGTCCTTTCTAACAGCTATTTGATACTAAAAAAGATTTCATTAACCTCCATAATTAACGGGATTAATTTATTTGGTACTAAAAATGATTTCATAAACCTCCATAATTAACGGGATTAAGAATCCTATTTAAAAGACAAGATATTAAATAAGAATTAAAGAAGTAAACATGGTTACGAACTAACAGGTAAAGGTAGAAAGTAAGCATGCATATAGCATTTGCAAAGAACAAACGAAACATAAGGCAAGGTTTTAACAAGCCAGATCATTAATTCTTGAAACTTTTTGGTAGCAAAAAAGATGCAGTCACTTGTGTTCACCAATTCAACGTACTACTCTGAAATCTAAAACTGGTATGATGTTTTCTCTCTTTCTCCAAAGATATTACAAACTAGCAGAAAGATTTAAGTAAATCAAACTAATCCTCCTCCTCGGCTTCATTTTTCAGCAATGTTGAAGTATCGCAACTCGTAGACATTACGGTCTTTGCTGGATGCAATGACTCTCAGCCAGTCCCTAACATTGTGCTTCTTCAAGTATTTCTTGGTCAGATACTTCATGTACCTAATTACATGAATAATAAAAAAAAAAGAATCAACACAAGGAAACCCAAATACAAGCATAACAGTCCCAGTGAGCCAATGAGCAATAGTTTCTTGGGTACTGCTGGAAACCAAAAAATCTGTTTGCACACAAAAAAATAGTAAAAGCAATTCATAAACTAACAAGGATCCACCACTGTATATCCGGATCATATTGCCCATGTTAAATAACCCTTTCAGAGTTCCCTAGATAGGTTCCCATTTAAAGACACCCTGTTAAAGTGAGACCTTAAAGTTAACCAGAACCTGTACATAATCATATCATGTGATTGAAACAGAAGAAAACCAAAATCTCATAAGACAATATGCACAACATACAACCTGCAAAAACACACAGTACTTTAAATTGCCACTGACCACTACGAAGCAAACAACTTATATTCACTATAAGTATTTGGGTTAGAATATGAACAACAAAAATAACTTAAGCAGTTACAGATTCATTGTTGTTCACATTCTAAACCAAATTAGGTCCATGTCTTCCTTTCACAAGCAACTACAGATCAATTTCAAAAAGCAGCAGTTAATAAAATCACATGGCAGTTGCGAATCTTCTTTAAATCAAAAGTCATGTACAGACCCCTAATATCAAAACCCTTTTGAAAATTACCTCGATTTATAAAACCCATTCTAGAAAACTCGAATTTCCCTTATTATTTAAACACCCAAATCGAAAAACTCAATCCTAACTACAACAAATTGAAAACCCACTTTGCCAAAAATCGATATATTTTTTTTAATTCAATCATAAAAACAAAAGAAGATTTCACATAAACGGATTAGATTGAAATGTCTAGTTGGCCAAAAATTTCTATCAAAGTAAAACAAAATGCTAGGAAACGAAACCAACAGCAGTGAGGTTAATCTACCTGAACTTCAGATTCAATCCTGTGAAAATCCAAAAGCACAAAGTTCAAAATGCTACCAAACGAAACCAAATACCAGGAGAAACATATTAGTCTATAGACTATACAAAATGAGCAGAACAAATGCTGGATGTAACATATTTACTAACCTATCAAGATCATATCCTCCCACACCGAGAACAAAGTCCATGTCAACAACTCCAAATTTAGATTGTTTAATATGTGCCATGCTGTTGATACCCTGCAACAAATGCTCCCAAATTAGTCAAGCAACAGATGCTCCCAAATTAGTGAAACTTAGCAAAGAATGTTGCAGAAATGAGAAATTTTACCTTTATTCTCGTATTCAACGCGCCCAACTCCTCTTCACTCACCAAATCCACCTGCACATAAAATAAAAATTATCATTCAAACCTAGAATGTTAGAACAAAACAAGTTATAAGAAACTTAGAAAAGTTAAGATTGTATAGTGAATAGCATCCCCACACTTACCCGACGGATCATATATGTCCCCATAGAACCCAAAAGAAATAAAATTGGGATATACTCACCTTGTTCAAAATGATACCATCTGCATACGCAACTTGTTCTACAGCTTCATTCAAAATGAGAACAGAAGTGTCGGAAAGAAAACTAATAAGTTAATTTGCACCATCCTTAAACCCAAGTGTCTTCCCAGGATACAAGCTTTCAAAAGCATAATGAACTTCTTCTCTCCATTCGGTGTACCACACTGGCCTGTATCAAAGGAGAAAAGCAGCAATCTAATTCAAAATAAGAACCTTAATAGGCCCTTAACCAAAATTACTCGTATTGATTTGGGGGATAAATTAGAAAATTAAGTTTTTAAATCGAAATCAAATTTGTTGCTTGGTTTTAGGATTTGATTAAAACCATTATCATTTTCCGCCAGGAACACGGAAAACACCTCAAGAGCAAACAAATAGTAAAAGAAAAATTCAGCTGAATAATGTTCAATCTTCTAAATGATAATTTTTTTACCTTTCTTCATAATTGAATAGTTCCATGTCCATGGAAACTGGCACCACCATTCCCACACTGGTATATAAGTTTGTGTTTGAGTTCTTTGGTCATAACATAGATGTAACCTTGATTTCTCTCCTTGAGGTACGTAGTGTTTAGGGTACACATCAATGAAAAGAAAAGAAAATGTTGGTGTTTACCTTCTCGTGATGGAACCCTAGTTTTCTCAGATTGGTGATGGTGGTGATGCGGCTCAAATTGGGAGAGAGAGAAAAGAAAATGTTGAAAATGAAAGAGATATTTTTGTGAAGGGTTTTGATAAAAAACAATTAACGGTGGTGATGGTACCTCATTCGGATCCTGCTTTGCTTTTGATGGTCCATATTTTTTTTTTGGATGGTCATACGGATTCTGTGTTAGTTACCATTTTGTGTTAGTTACCATTGTGTGTGTTAGTTACCATCTTACTGAAATGGAAATTTCAAAGGTGGATATTGGATTTCGAATGTCGGCAACGTAACCTAAAATTTTTTGGAAATTAAGATTCATAAAAAAAGATGTAAATTTTGTAAATTTAAAAGGTAGATAACGATATAGGGTTCCATGAACCCTGAACTATGAAACTATGATTTCAGCAAAAAAAATGTAAATTTAAAAGATTCATTTTTTTCATCGATCTAACAAATCTAACGATATGAAACTATGATTTCACCAATCTAACTAAAATTCACTCAATTTTTTATCGAACCGACTTGACTACACTCAATTTGATCGATCTTACTCAAATTATATCAATTTTTGTTCAATTTCACTCGATTTCACTTTGATTTATTGAATTTTATTCAATCTCAATCAATCTAATTCATTTTGTTATCTATCTGACAAAAACGATATTAAACTATGATTTTATCAATCTTACTAAAATTCACTCAATTTTTTATCGAACCGACTTGACTACACTCAATTTTGATCGATCTTACTCAAATTATATCAATTTTTGTTCAATTTCACTCGATTTTACTTTGATTTATTGATGAAAAATTTATATAATTTGAGTAAGATCGATCAAAATTGAGTGTATTCAATTCGGTTCGATAAAAAATTGAGTGAATTTTAGTCAGATTGATGAAATCATAGTTTGATATCGTTAGATTTGTTAGATCGCTAAAAAAATAAATAAGTTTAATTAAGATTGAATAAAATTCAATAAATGTAAGTGAAATCGAGTGAAATTGATGAAAAATTGATATAATTTGAGTAAGATCGATCAAAATTGAGTGTATTCAAGTCGATTCGATTACAAATTGAGTGAATTTTAGTGAGATTGATGAAATCATAGTTTTATATCGTTAGAGTTGTTAGATCGATAACAAAATGAAAAGGTTTGATTGAGATTAAATCAAATTCAATAAATCAAAGTGAAATTGATGAAAAATTGATATAATTTGAGTAAGATCGATCAAAATTTAGTGT
>JAJJMC010011502.1:555223-653090 GCA_023531435.1 Papaver californicum | reverse complement strand
TTGAGTAAGATCGATCAAAATTTAGTGTATTCTAGTCTGTTCGATAAAAAATTGAGTTGATTTTTGTGGGATTGATGAAATCATAGTTTGATATCGTTGGATTTGTTAGATCGATAAAAAAAATGAATAAGTCTGATTGAGATTGAATAAAATTCAATACATCTAAGTGAAATCGAGTGAAATTGATGAAAAATTGATATAATTTGATTAAGATCGATCAAAATTGAGTGTATTCAAGTCGGTTCAATAAAAAATTAACTGAATTTTAGTTAGATTTATGAAATCATAGTTTGATATTGTTAGATTTGTTAGATTGATAAAAAAAATGAATAAGTTTGATAGAGATTGGATAAAATTCAATAAATCTAAGTGAAATTGATGAAAATTGATATAATTTGAGTAAGATCGATCAAAATTGAGTGTACTCAAGTCGGTTTTATACAAAATTGAGTGAATTTTAGTGAGATTGATGAAATCATAGTTTGATATTGTTAGATTTGTTAGATTGATAAAAAAAAATAAGTTCGATCGAGATTGGTAAACTTCAATAAATCTAAGTGAAATTGAGTGAAATTGATGAAAAATTGATATAATTTGAGTAAGATCGATCAAAATTGAGTGTATTCAAGTCGTTTCGATAAAAATTGAGTGAATTTTAGTCAGATTGATGAAATCATAGTTTGGTATTGTTAGATTTGTTAGATTGATAAAAAAAATGAATAAGTTTAATTGAGATTGAATAAAATTCAATAAATCTAAGTGAAATTGATGAAAAATTGATATAATTTGAGTAAGATCGATCCAATTTGAGTGTATTCAAGTCGGTTTTATATAAAATTGAGTGAATTTTAGTGAAATTGATGAAATCATAGTTTGATATTGTTAGATTTATTAGATCGATGTTCAAGTCGGTTTTATCCTTAATAACCTCTTTCCTTAAGTCGGAATCTTCACCGGTACCCTAAACCCATCGATGTTCATCGTATTATCCTTAATAAAATCTTCCCCTAAGTCGAAATGTTCACCTGTACCATAAACCTATCGATGTTCGTCATGTATTCCTCATAGTTTTTATTCCCCTAAGTCGGAATCTTCACTGGTACCCTAAATTTATCGATGTTTTACCACACATGCTATTCAGACACTAGTCTCAATCCGTATGAGAATTCAAAACCGAATCTAGACCATTCAAAAAATTCCATGATCCGTATGAGGTACCTTACTCATCGTTCAAATTTTCGTTTTAACACAGTGAGAAGCACATAGTTAACTAACACACTTGACTCAATCCGTATGAGAATCCAACATCGAATCTGAACCATCCAAAACTTTTCATGATCCGTATGAGGTGGCTTATCCACCGTCCAAAATTTGTTTTCAAAACCCTAAACTTTTTTTCCCTTCATTTTCGTTATTTGTTTTTCTCTCTCTTTGTCTCTCTTCTATAACAGCCGCCTGAGAAGAAAAACTAGGTTTCATCGATACCTTCATCACCATCCACCGAATCTGGATCATTGAAGCTTGTCCACAGGTTGCAGCCATTTAGCGCATCATACTCACGATGATTGCAAAGTAACTTAGTAAGGTCTCTTTTCGTTCACTGTAACCCTAGCCTTTGTTTCTCGTCGCCAATATTTAGGGGTTTTGGTGTTTGTAGATTTTGTTGGTAATTGGAGGTATTTCTAACACAGGTAACAACCCATCTTTTTTAGATCTAGGGTTTACTAATTTTGCAAGTTTTTCTTTCATAAACTCTGATTTCTTACAGGGGTTTTTGTTAGTAATTTTCTAATAATTATTCGGTTTGGACCTGGATTCTTTAGGTTTAAAGCTGAAATTGGTGATTTTTCCACAATTTTACCTTTTTTTTTTGTTTTTTGGATGAGGTATAGATTTCAATGGAATAGTTGATGCTGATCCAGATCACATCCTCAATCTTATACACTACGAGGTCATCACCATTTTCTTTTCTTATCTTATCCTATCCTGAATCATTCTAACTCCTCTATTTTTATTTTTATTTTTATTATACTGCAGTTATTATCATTATGTACATAATGAGATCCTTGAAAGTGTATATTTGGATTACAGGATGCAGCATCACTAGCAATAGTAATTTTGAAAAAGAAATTACGGGGACGGATCTTTCTGGGATGTGAAAACCATCCTTTATCGAGGTCTTTTTTACTGCTGTTACTCATTTGACTAGCCTAGTAATATGAAAATGACCCTAAAAATTCAATCCAATTGTTTTCATCTTGTACTTTGTTGGTTTGTTTCAGGCAAGATATAATGGATTTGGTGAATAGAAGGAAGTTTAGCAAAAAGTCTGAGAAGTTTACAGGTATGCTCCTTATGAATATAGCATTCTTGATATGTTTCCTGATCGTCGGGAACCTAATTTAGTACAACTTAATATTTTCTTATGCAGGCAAAGGTCCTTTAGGGAAGCGATTAAATAACTCAAAAACTCGTCAAGTAATTGGATGGGAACCGAAGTCTGACCTTACAAGTATGATGGTATAGATTTCAATGGTGTGGTGGTGGTACAAAATTATTTGGAAAGGACTGGACGTGGAGAATGGGCCAAACAGGTAACTCTAATGTGAATGTGTACTGGATTTCTCATGTGTACAGGTAACTCTAATGTGAATGTGTACAAAATTGTTATTGTTTTGTTTTGAATCCTTAACTTAGTTGATTGTATGTTTAGTGATCAACTTAACTCTGATCTGTTATTTCTCTCGGATGAGAATTCTTTTGGATTCAGCTGGGGTCGTGAAACCTGAAATGCCCACCATTAACATTCAAGGTATAGAAGAATGCTATTTAGGTAATGCAATTTATGGTCCTGATTTTTCATGAATTAATCTAGTTGTTCACCAAATGTTTGTTATCAATTTTTATTAAGTTGGCCTGAGTTAGTAAAGGAAACCTTTTTAAGTTTACAACCCCTTCAGCAGCACCAATTTCAACTTGATTTTTGCTATATTATTCATGCTTTTGTTTCTGCTTTTCATTTTTGACTTTTGATATATGATTTTTTTCTGTTTACTCCAGTAAATATGCAAAAATGGTGGATAATATGGATATTGGATATCTCCATTGATGTATGGAATGAATGGGCTTGGAGTTAACGAGTTTCTTGGCCATAGTTGGTAGGTATGTGTTTTATCTCACTTATAGAAGAAAAAGTAAACTAAAAAAAGTTGGAACCCAAACAAGATCAGCTAAGATTTTTTTTGTTTGTAGTATGTTCCCGGTTGTACAGATAAACTAGGAATAGTTGTTTTGGAATCACGTGGATTCTACACAGGACCATATTCATTTATTTTAGTTTAATTTTTATTATTTGATTCCTTAAAATTGATTAATAAACCCATGATACTAGCATTATCACGTCCAGACCCAAAGAAAAACGTCATTGTGTTGCTCAAGGCTTTTGGCGAGTTTCAACCCCTAAGGGAACTCCCAAACTTGGTAAGAGGTACGTGTCTGATACTGTTAAATATCAGTAATATACATGTGCAAAAGACCCGTGTTCATGTTGGTCCATACCTAAGAGATCTGGTCAAAGACCCCTCTAAGAAAAAGGTGGGATCTCTTGTTTTATGAATGATGGTAAGTTTATATTACTTCTGTTATGCTTTTGACATTTGACCTTGTGATTTTCCTAATTAGGTCATGCATGGGGCTGATCGGGATATACTGTGGCTACAACGAGATTTTGGCATATACGTTTGCAATTTGTTCGATACTGGACAGGTCTTACCTATAAACCTCTGTACCTACACCTCAGTTAAACCTCTTTACTTCTTTATATGAAGCTAAAAAATAAAGTCTTTCTATCACGTCTCTTATGTTATTATGCCTGGAATTTGATTAATATCTGTAGTTATGTTCAAGTTATTGTTTGGAACAATTGAAAGCTTCAGTCTTTCTGTTTGCAAATGTATAGGCATCAAGGGTATTGGAGTTAGAGCGGAACAGTTTGGAGTTTCTTCTGAATCACTTCTGTGGTGTAGCTGCGAACAAAGAGTAAATCTTCGTCTCTTTCATGTAGTTTCTTTATGGGCTCATATTTGTACAATCAGTCCACTATTCAAATCTGTCTCCTTGCATATAGTCTTGGGGTTGATCAGGTCTTTGAAGAGTTTCAGGCCCTTTGGGCTACCAGATATAAGAAATGTCCTATGTAACAATGATACGAGTACCAGTGTCAGTGTCCAACACTGTTAGTGAACTGCATCCTCAAACTGATATAATAGGAAAACATAATGTGGACCATGGAGAAGAACTGCACCCTCAAAATTTCAGGGACAGACACCCATATTTCCTTGAATTTTTGGTCATGAAGATGGAGGGTATGTAAAATCTAAAATTTTATAATTTTTCTAGCAAACATTGGGAGTTTATGGTTTGTAATTCTGATTGAGTTTGAATTGTGGTGTTGTGGGTGTTTTAGTATTGTTGTTTTAGTATTGGTGGTATTTTACTTACCTAAACTTGTTGTGCAGGGAGTTCAGCATGAAATGCATACTTGACCTTCACTCACAGTTTTAGTCACGATGGTTCTAAGGATGAAGCACATACCTTCACTCACAGTTCTAATCATGATGGTTCTAAGGATGAAGCACATTCTCCTGAAGTTCCTTTGGATACGTTACTGAAATACTACAAAGACAATATGATATTATGCTGAAATATACATCCAAAGCTTACGTAATTTTGAGTCAATGATTGTAATTTGGATACTAAATGATTGTAATTTTTTTAACCAAATGATGCTGTAAATTGAATTCATTAATAATAAAGTCAAATCAATTATGATTTTAATTTAGTTCGTAATTGTTTTTAGTATTAATTTTAATTTAATTTTGTTATTTATTTTTAATTATATAATCTTAATTAGGGATAATGTCTAATATTAATTGTTAATTATAATTTGGGATTATCTAATCATAATTTATTTTTAACGAGCAAAGAAATTTGGTTGCTTAAAAATTTAAGCAATCAACTTTAGGTCGATTAAAATCAGAATTTCAAATAATTTGATCGTTTAAACCTTTAATCAATCAACTTGAGTAAAAACTTCGATAGCTTAAAATCTTAAGCAATCAACTTCAGACCAATCAAAATCAGAATTTTAAATAATTTGGTTGCTTAAACCTTTAATCAATTAACTTGAGTAAAAACTTTGCTTCCTCAAAAGCTTGAGCAACCAATTTCAGACAATTCAAAATCAGAAATCGCTTTTAGCGAGCAAAACAATTTGATCGCTTAAAACCTTAACCAAGCAAAATTAGGTCAAGTTGCTCCATGTATCTATCAACTAAGTATTTTACTTGCTTTAGAATGATTGGTATATCTGAAGCGATTGGTAGTTTACTTGCTATATTGGTTGGTCTACATGTTAAGCGATCACAGTTTTACTTGCTCCATGTTAATTGGTCTAAATGTTAAGCAATGAGAATGGTACTCGCTTTAGGTTAGTTGGTTTATCACTAGAGTGATTGCATGGTCGCTCAAGGCTTTGAGATACATGGCTTTGGGCAACCAACGTAGCGAGTGCCACTTTTAGTCGCTATAACGGTTATAGCGACTTAAAAGGGGCTTTAAGCGACTTAAAACGACTAGTCGCTTAAACCCATTTTTTTTGTAGTGGGTGTTTGGCTAAGGTGTCCATTCCTCCACCTAAGAGAACCAAGATATGACCCAAAACTGTTGACTGTGTCTTCATAGGGTATCCTGAACATACTACTGCATATAGATTTATGGTTGTGAGTTCTGAAATTTCTTAAATTGGTGTGAATACTATTATGGAATCTAGGGATGTTGTGTTCTTTGAAAATGTTTTTCCTTTAAAATTTTAATCTCGCATGATATGTGTTGATCCCCTAGATGTTCATTCTACTAGTCAGACATTACCTGTAGAGGAAGATGAATTTGAGCCTAGAAAAGGTAAAAGGCTTAGAACTGAAAAAAAAAAATTGTCCAGACTTCATAACATGCCTAGCTGAAACTGATCCACAGACTTATAGAGAAGCCATGACTTCTTCTGAAGCTCCATGGTGGAAAGAAGCCACCATTAGTGAAATGGATTCCATTATACAGAATGATACTTGGGAGATTGTAGATTTACCTCTAGGATGTTAACCCATAGGTTGTAAATGGATCTTAAAAGGAAACATAAGCTAGATGGAACTGTGGAAAAATACAAAGCTAGATTAGTATCTAAAGGCTATAAAAAGATAGAAGGTGTATATTTCTTTGATACTTATTCACATGTTACGAGAATTACTTCCATTAGGATGTTAATTGCTATTGTTGTCATTCATAACTTAGAGATACATCAAATGGATGTAAAACAACTTTTCTAAATGGTGAATTAGATGAAGAAATTTATACGGACCAACCTGAGGGCTTTGTAGTGAAAGGTTGTGAAAACAAAGTTTATAAACTGAAAAAATCTTTGTATGGTTTGAAACAAGCACCTAAACAATGGCATGAAAAATTTGATCATGTAATGATTTCTAGTGATTTTAAAATAAATGAATCTGACAAGTGTGTTTACATTAAACTTGTGAATGATGCCTGTGTGATTGTATGCTTGTATGTTGATGATATGCTTATACTTGGTACAAACATGGATGTAATTAATTCCACAAAGAGCATGCTAAATGAGAACTTTGACATGAAAGACTTAGGCCCCGCTGATGTGATCTTAGGGATGAAGATTAGAAAAAATTCTAATGGATATAGTCTTAGTCAATCTCATTATGTTGAATCTGTGCTTAGAAAATATAACCAGTTTGATTGTAAACCTGCTTGTACTCCTTATGATCCTTGTTGTAGACTCAAAAATAATAAGGGTAATGGAGTTTCACAACTTGAATATTCACGTGTTATAGGAAGTCTGATGTATTTAATGAATTGTACGAGACTAGACATTGCTTATGTTGTGAGTAGGTTGAGTAGGTATACTTGTAATCTAGGGCAGGAGCATTGGGATGCACTTATTAGAGTGTTAAGGTACTTGAAGTACACTTTGAACTTTTGTTTAAATTATGAGAGATACCCTGCAGTCCTTGAAGGATTTTGTGATGCAAACTGGATATCAGACTCAGAGGAGTCTAAATCTACGAGCGGATATGTGTTCACTCTAGCGTGTGGGTCTGTATCTTGGAAGAGTTCCAAACAGACATGTATAGCTTGATCCACTATGGAATCGGAGTTTATTGCGTTAGATAAAGCAGGAGAGGAAGCCGCTTGGCTAAGATGCTTTTTAGAAGACATTCCTATCTGGCATAGGCCTGTGCCAGCTATATCTATACATTGTGATAGTCAAGCTGCAATAGCTAATGCTAAAAACAACAACTATAATGGGAAGTCTATACACATTCGTAGAAGACATAATTCCCTGAAACAACTAATCTCAACTGGCGTTATTTCTGTTGACTTTGTGAGGTCTAAGGAGAATATCGCGGACCCTTTGGCGAAAGGTTTGTTTAAGGAAATAGTTAGTAATGCATCGATGGGGATGGGGCTTAAGCTCATTAAATAAACTTTCCATGAAGGATACTCAACCTTGCTGACTGGAGATCCCAAGATCAAGGTTTTGAATGAGACAACTTATTTGTGGTGGGTTAAAGGAAACACTATCAGATAATTTCATTCTTTGTCCCTTCCCTATGGTGTAGACGTGATAGTGTGACTACATGTGAAGGATGACCTTTTATTAACTCTTAATGAGTTTTATATTTTCGATTTAAGATTGAAGTGGGGTGTAGCAGTAAATACTCTTGATAGAACTCACCTATCTGAATGAGAAAGTGGGCCACTTCCTATGAGAACTGAGATGATTCTTTAGAGCATTCTGAGAAACGGGATACGTCCAGGGCCAAAATGGACACAACGACACGAACTTGACAGCACCTAGAGTGATATCATGCGTGGAAGTTATTGATGAACTACACCAAACGATGGCAGTTCAAGACATCGCGTTCACTGTCCATCAAGTAGTTCCGGTAATTTATCATTAAGCAAAGGTTCAAGACCTTATGGACACCTATTTCCTAAGTGGTATTTCTCGCTTTCTGATTTTCATCGGGTTTTCATTCACGTGGGGGATTGTTGGAGAAAATGAACTTATAAATGTTTTGTCTTGGTGGGAATGGACCAATTAGTCACTAAGGGACACTAGCTCGTTTTCACTTTTGTTAATGAACCTTTAGTCCCACATTGGAGAAACTAAAGATGATTCCTCTCTTTATTACCACAAAAATTGCATCTAAGGGAGGGCCCTTAGGGTTTAGAAGCTTTTGTGGTTGGGGGAGGACTAAGGCAATGGGCTAGTTAGAGCAAACATACTTTTCACACATGTTCGCACCGAAGCACGCACGATTGCCGTTGCGGTTGCGGCTTGCGTGCTTGTGTGCTTGCGGACTTTCGGACTTGCAGCCGCTGATGTGGTTGTGGTTGCTGGTGCGGGTGCGGGTACGGGTGCGACTGTGGCTACTGCTGCGGAATGAGTATGATTGCGGGTGCGGGCGTAGATGAGGGCCAACCAAGACTTAACTTTTTGAACAAAATATTTTCATTAAAGAATTTAAAATCAAAATAAATTTTGCTTTAAATGTGGGGGCGTCTGACCCGGCTAGAATTAAACTGATTTAAAGAGAGAATATTTTCTGACCGTTTTAAATCCGTTTTAAACTTAATGTCAGTGTTTCATGCATGGAATTGATTTCCATTAATTCCCTTCTCTTCTTTTGGCTGTAAAACAAAAACGATTTCATCATTTCAACTTACTCCAGAGCAGGCTACTATCCCTAGCTCTTTTCCCCTCTTCTTGTTTTGTTTTGCGCACATTTCTTGTTTATTTCCCTTCCCTATCAATTTTTGTTGAGTTCGTTTGAGGGTGACTAGTATTGTGCTATACTAGTCATAACGGGCAGTTCTATCCTGGACACATCTCCGTTGTTGGGGGTATAGCATCTCTCATTCTTGAGGAGTACCCGCGCACTATTGTGTTAAGGAAAATTTGCTGAGCAGGTGGCTTGATGTGATAAAATATAGTGGTAAAAAGAGGTTCGATTCTCAGACTTGTGAAGATTTAATTTCAGACCTAATTTTAATTAAAGAAAACAAAATAGATTAAAATAAAGATGAATTTTTAAAAATATGGGGAAGAACTAGGATTCAGGATTCCACTTTTAACCAATAAATCAAGTGATATTAATTTTAATCATGCAATTAAAACATTTTATTTTGATTCTAAAGCATTGCAAAAATAGATTTTCAAAACAACAACTGTATAACACAAGCATGGAGCATCTAGGGACCTAATCCGAGGCATGCACCATCTAACGAATCACAATTGCTTAATAAAAATCTTTTAAATCAATTTTCAATCAAGGCAATTAATCATAAATAAATTGCAATAAATTAATTCAATACATACCACTTAATTATTAGAGAAAAAGCTTCCTCCATCATCCCAGTGATGGTGATTAGCTCATTGTAGAGAAAATATGCTCAAAACAATCTTTCATTGCTCAAAAAGTGTTTACAATGGCTTACAAGAAGTAACAAAGCTGATTTGATACGCTTTATAAGCGTTACAGTGAGGTGGTTCAGCGTGTTACAGCAGCAGAAAAGCAACTGGAAATAAGCAACTTATGTAAGTGTAACTGATGAAGACAACTGTTGAAGCAGCTGAAAAATAGCGACAGTTCCAGCGATAATGAACGACAGTTCGCTGGAGCTGTTTTTTCTTCACCTTCTTCTTCTCGTGAGCAGCAGCAGAAAAATTGTGTTGTCTGTATACTTTTTCCGGTGGTTCTCCCCCCCGATTTAAGCCCTTCTCTTTGGTATATATAGGGTAAACAAACCCTAGGGAGTCTTCTAAGTTGATTAGAACTCCTAAAACGCGTACAGCTCAATCTCAAATTTCTTATTATCCGAAACCTAGTGAAACTCCCATTTTCCGGCCAAATTCATTCCCGTGTCCAATCTTTTCGGTTAAAACACGTTTGTGACGTGTGTTTAAGATATTCTAGTTGATTACTTCTCTTTGGGTCAATTTTAATTACCCAACTCTCCCAAAATCATGTACATGAGCATCCAAGAGCTTTCTTCCCGTAACAAAATGGTTTCCCGCCAAAATCAAGTTTTTGAAATTAAAATGGGGTGCCCCCAATCCAAAGTGTGGGTGCCTTAATCCATTTTCATGGGTGCCTTTAACACTTTTCGAGCCAATTTTTCCGCAAATGTTTATTTCTCAAAAGTACCTACAAAGACATAAAAAGACATAATAAGTGTAAAAAAATGTGCAATAGAGACAAAAAAATGTGCCTATCATGGCTCTGTCCATTGTAGGTTTATAAATCAAAGATTTCTTAACCTTAACAATCTTCTTCTGTTTTAGCATTTTCATTGTTGCAGATCCAACATATACATATGGATGGTTAGTATAAAAATGCATTACATATATTCTCCTGAGTTCCTCTTTAGAGGTATTGAGAAGTATGATTGTATCGTCTGCGAACTAAAGGTGTGAGACGATTGTGCCGCCATTTAAAACCTGAAATCCATGAATTTTATCACGCGCCACTGCCGCATTTATCAATTTTAACAGAATTTCAACCACCAACAGAAAGAGAAAAGGAGAAAGGGGGCATCCTTGTTTAACTCCTTTAGATGGTTTTATTCTATCTGATGAAGCTCCATTTACCAAGATAGAAAAATGTGTGGTAGTCATACACCATTTGATCCAGTTAATCCATTTAGATCCAAACCTATATGTTTGTGCAGAATGGTGAAAAGAAAGTTCCGGTTTACGTTGTCGAATGCTTTCTCCGTACCTATCTTGCAATGGATACCATGGATGCCTTGTCTTAGCCTGCTATCGATGCACTCGTTCGCTACTAAAATACCATCTAAAATATGTTTCTCAAGAATAAATGCACCTTGATTTTCAGCAATGAGATAGGATATCACTATTTTAAGACGGTTTGCTAACAACTTCGGCAGAATCTTATAAACGCTTCCAGTTAAGCTTAGTGGCCGGAAATCCTTGCAGGCGGCAGAGTCCTCCTTTTCGTGAATAAGCTTCAGAAAGGAGACATTAAATCTCCAATCCATTTTCTTTTTAGAGTGGAATTCTTGCAAGACTAACCTTAGCTCGTTCTTCAAAATGGGCCAACACGTCTTATAAAATTTCATTGTCATACCATCAGGCCCCGGTGCCTTGTTCCTACCAAAATTCTTTGTTAGGTCGTAAACTTCAGCTTCATCAAACACTCTTTCTAGCCAGGACTTGTGGGAGTCATTAATTTGAGAGAAATCCATCGCTTCGAAAGTCGGTGAAGGACAGTGGTTAGCTTCAAAAAAAGAGGAGAAGTATTCTCTAAGCTCCTTCTTAATTAAATCTTGATCGAAAATATGTACTCCATTCACTTCCAGATTGGTGATAGCATTCCTTCTATGTTTTGCGTTCGGAATTTTATGAAAGTAGCGAGAGTTTTTATCCTCAAAATTAAATCCATTCACTTTAGCGCGTTGGTATAACATTCTGGCTCTGTCAACCTTCAACTTCTTAATCTTCAATTCATTATCGACTCTCTCCTCCCGTTGGGCAGAGTTAAGGGCTACAGATTCTTCCAAATTATTCAATCTGCCAATGTTGTCTTGTAAAGCATTATCTTCTCTTTTACTTCCTCCAAAAGTGTGCAAGCTCCAGTTCTTCAAGAAGTATTTCAGGTTTTATAGTTTCCTAAAAAATACAAAGCTTGGCAATCCCACAAAACTCATAGCTTTCCACCACAATTCTACATTTTTGTAGAAATCTTTATGTGATAACCAGTAGTCTCAATTTTGAAGGAAGGTTTCAACGATACATCTGGGTACAGCTCTAGCACAATAGGGTTGTGGTCTGAAATGGATCTTATAAGTGCAGTTTGGCTTGCCCTATTAAAACTGGAATCAAAAGACGTACATATAAGAAATCTGTCGAACCTGCATAGTAACGGATTATCATGCTCATCACTCCATGTATATGAACTGCCATTGAGAGGCAAGTCTATCAGTTCCATGTCCGCGATAAAATCATTCATAAATCCCATGTTACGTGTATCACCACCATCATGATTTCTTTCGCTATCAGACCTCACAACGTTAATATCACCTGACAAACACCAAGGGTCATCACACCTCTCTAGCTGATTTTAAGTCCAGCCAAAAATCCTGTCGCAAATTGTAATCGCATGGAGAGAAAAAAATTGTGCTAATAAATTTGAAACTTGTAGTCTTGCACTTTAGAATGACTGAAATGGAATTGAACCCCATCTTTTCGTTGACAAGCTCCCATTTACTGCTATCCCATATCGAAAGCAATCCACCACTGTTTCCATTTGAGCCCTGCGATGGAAGATATCTCCATTCAAATCTTAATTAAGCCATAACTTTCGCACAAACTATGACGACATTCGCACAATCTTAGTTTCTTGAATGGTGCATATACTGAATTTATGATGAAGTATCAAGTCTTTTAATGCTACCTGCTTATCATAAGCATTAAGTCCCCGTAAATTCCAATTCAGAAACTTAGACATTGACATATAATAGTTCTCTCGAGCTAACTTCATTCTCTTCCACTTCATTTTCTCTCCCACTTGAATTAGAAGTACTTGTTTCACAGCTATCTTGTACTTGTCTGTGATAAAGGGAATGATCGTATTATTGTTTTTGAACTTATGCCATTAAAATCGTTGAATCTTCATTTACGCGGTAAGGTTTCTCACCATATTATGGATCATGACATGGTAAATCAATTATAAGAACTAACTTGATCTCTTATGTTATAGACCTTAAACCTGGCAAAGAGCCTCTAGACTGGACGACTAGGATGAAGATAGCACAGGGAACAGCCAAGGCTCTAGAATATCTGCATGATAAAAAGGATCCTCCTGTAATCTACAGTGGCTTGAAAAGCACCAGTATTTTACTCGATGAAAATTATAATCCAAAGCTGTCAGATTTCAGCTGTGGAAGACATGGTCCTAAATGTTTTTACGTGGCGTTCCATACAAAATTGTTACGAAGATTTGGTTATATTGGTCTAGAGTATATTAACACTGGCTATCTCACTTTGGAATCTGATGTCTTTGGTTTTGGTGTTGTTTTGCTTGAGCTGATCTCTGGGGAGAAGCATGTTAAGGAAAACATACGCGGTTCTGGAAAGCACACTATTACTTCATGGGTAACATTTTTTTCTCTTTGTCCATTTATCCTTAGCATATCACCATGTTGACTTTGCAGACACGACCATTACTTGAAGACAGTAAGAAGTTCCCAGGAATTACTGACCCACTCATGAAAGGACAATATCCACATCGTGGACTTGTCCAAGCTCTCGATCTTGCGAAAATGTGTGTACAAGAAGAACCTCACGAAAGACCCCGTATAGCAGAAGTTGTGACTACTCTTTCGAATTTAGTCTCCCAAATTTACGAAGAAGCACATGGTACAACGGAAGCTGATCCATTTACTCCCTTAACCATGTGACACAGTGCACTAGCAGTTGCATAGTTAAAATCATCGGGATGAGAGGTCTAGTAAAATTATGGAACAACGATGTAAGACTGTTATGGTTGATAATTTAGACCCGACCTTTTTGTAATAAAACTTACTCTTTTATTACCGTAAGCTTGAATTTATCAGTAATTCAGTACTTCTTTTTAGTTATTCGACATATTCATATCGACTGCTTTTTGGCCTGGAGGTACCTTTTGCTTCCTAAATCGGAAGAAGAAGTAATCAGAAGTTAGTCACAGAAGCAAATTGTATATCCAAATTAATTTTTAACTTTTTTATTTCTAAAAGTCAAAAAGTGACTTCTTAATTGGTATCCAACGTACTATTAATAAATGTTTCTGGTTTCTACCTTGTCCGGTTCAACAGTTTTGGGTAAAACCCATATTCGAGACGTGTCCGGGTCGTTTATTTTACCCACTTTAACCTGCTCAGTGATGTCTACCGGGTTACCTGAGCAACCCTTAAAAAAAAAACCACAAAGAAGACCTTCCTTCTTGGCCAGGCTGTTGTCTTGTCACAATTTCCGTCACCAAATTATTCCTTACTTTTCTTCACACCTCCATTACCAAGATCATAAAGAAAAATCCCCGATCCAAACCGTTTCTAACTCTCTCTAATCAATTCATAATCAAACCCTAATTCAAGATGAGTGTGATTGATATACTAACTCGAGTTGATTCGATCTGTAAGAAATATGATAAGTATGATATTGATAGGCAAAAGGATTCTAATGTATCTGGTGAAGATGCATTTGCTCGTCTTTATGCTGCTGTTGAATCTGATATTGAAGCTGCTTTACAGGTATTTGTTGTAATTTTATTGATCTGTTTCATTTCTTATTTCTAGGGTTTTTTACATTTTTGGGAATTTTTGTAACAGAAAGCAGAAGATGCTGAAAATGGGAAGAGTAGAGCTGCAACTGTTGCTATAAATGCTGAGATTCGTAGAACTAAAGCCAGATTACTTGAGGAAATTCCTAAGTTGCAGAGGCTAGCGCTTAAGAAGGTTAGCCCTCTTTCTAGATTCATAGTCATCATTGATGCTTGCTAATGTTAATTTCTTTGAGGATTTTGCAATTAGGGCATATTTTGATGATTTTATTTGAATTTCGAATTTTTGTGAATTTGGGGGTTTTGTCAGTGTAATGAACCATATGTATTACTTACAAGAAGAAGATCGTAGAGCTTGAATTTGAGGGTTGTAGTGCAGTGTCTGTTATTGATTTTGAGTCTTTAATGACTTTGAACCTACATAACTTAGGGTCATTTTGAATAAGCAGCCAAACTTGTTAAGAATATGAGATGCATAAGGAGAAGGCTCTTGTGAATTAGCTATTGTTTTCTCAAACCCACTACGGGGATGTTGTTTTGGTTTTGCAATGTGTGTGTTTGGAAATGGACCAAATGGTAGAATTCAGTATTCCTTATCTTGTTACCTCCTGGCACAGTGAACTAGATAGCTCTTCTAAAATCATAGTCAAATAGAACATGCTCTAAAGTCTCTTCATGTGTGTTGCAGAAAGGACAGCTTGTCTCTATTCCTTGTAAAACCCGAGATAACCTGAATCTTGTTGGTAAACTGTTTGTTAGACACTTCCATAAGAAGTGCTTTATTTTTGGCAAAGTATTTAGTCCCCATACATCCTTCATTTCTCTGTTTCTTCAAATGGCAACCCCTGCATTTTGGTCTTGAGTTCATATAGTTTCTTAGAGGCAATATTTACCGTAAAGAAACCATTTTTTGTAAGTCCAACACAATCTATTTTCTCCCTGAATTTGTAATTTCATCTTGGGACTAATCTTGAAGTTTCTTCATCGAATAAAATTCATAACAATTGGGAATTTCAATTGGTTGTACCTTGCATAATCAGTTCAGAAACCCACTTATACTCTTCTGCATTGGTAGCCACGGAAGATATATGTAAAAAGATAGGGTCATCTGGGTTTTCTTGACTGTCTGAATTGTATGAGCATAGGACAGAAGCGGGCCATTTTGAATCTGGGTCTTAAAATGGGGGTTCTTGCATGTAGTCTGTTTATGTTTAAGTTTGTTTTCGTGGCTAAGGCGTTGTTTACAAATATTGTTTTCTGAACACAATGAAGATTTGGAATACTTGTATCTGTCTGAAATGAATAGCTTATGAAGCCAAGCCATGGTATAGATATAGGAAAACTTTGATAATGTCAATCAAAGATGAAGGCATATTTGCCATTATCAAGAACTCGATTAATGCATTTTTGCATGTTTCCAAAAGCATTATCTTGTGTGAACTCTGCCAAGTAGTTATGGAGAAGTGGAATCAATGGTTTGTCTATGGACTATACATACACTGTGTCTCTTTAGAGTTTTGACTAAATCAAAAACCCATTACAAGATAAAGCCATATTACTTGAGGAAATTCCTAAGTTGCAGAGATTAGCGCTTTAGAAGGTTAGCCCTCTTTTTTATCTTTCTAGATTCATGGTGAACATTGATGCTTGCCCATGTTAATTTCTTTGGGGACTAGCAATTAGGGCATAATTTTAATGATTATATATTTATATTTGAATTTTGAATTTCTGTGAATTTGGGGTTTTTGTCAGTGTAATGAACAATATGTATTACTTACCACAAGAAGACGTAATGCTTGAATTTGGAGGTTGTAAGGCAGTGTCTGTTATTGATTTTGAGTACTGTAATGACTTTGAACCTACATAGCTTAGGGTCATTTTGAATATGCAGCCAACCTTGTTAAGAAAATGAAATAATTAAGGAGAAACCTTTTGTGAATTAGTTATTGTTGTCTGAAACCCACTACCGGGATGGTGTTTTGGGTTCGCAATGTGTGTGTTTGGAAAGTGTAGAATTCTGTATTTAGCTTGTATGTACTTTATGTAAGAAGATAAGGTCAACTGGGTTTCCTTGCCTGTCCAAATTGTATGAACATGGGACAGAAACAGATCGTTGGGATTCTGGGTCTCAAATGGTGGTTCTTGCATGTAGTCTGTTTATGTTTAAGTTTGTTTTCAGGGCTAAGGTGTTGTTAACAAATATTGTTTTTTTAACACAAAGAAGATTTGGCACACTTGCATCCGTCTGAGATGAATATGTAACTAGTATAAACGACATAGAAAACTTGTAGTAATGTTTTGCTATATTATGTATTGAAATTGTGAACTATGTTATTGTTTGACCTCATTAGGCTAATAATATTAAGTCCGAATAATCGCAGGTCAAAGGGCTATCAGGAGAAGAACTTGCTACCCGTAATGACTTGGTTCTGGGAATGGCAGAGAGAATTCAAGCCATACCAGATGGGTCTACAACCAGTGCAAAACAAGGTGGAGGTGGAGGTTGGGCAGCTTCGGGATCTCGCCAGGATATTAAATTTGACTCAACAGCAGGTGATCGGATTTCACTTTGACATCTCGACATTTAATTTAGAGTTTTATTCTACATTAATAGTATGTTGTGGTAAAGTTCTTATGTTTCGGGTGTCCCTCTGCGTTATCTATGCAGATGGAAGATTTGATGATGATTTCTACAAGCAAACAGAAGTGTCAAATCAGTTTAGGGGAGAGTATGAAATGCGGAAAATCAGGCAGGCAAGTGCTATTTAATTATCTATTTTGGTTTTTCTTTTTATGTCTATTTTGTACTTGGACTGCATGAACCTGATTTTTTTTTTTTTTTGCTTTGCAATTTGTGTATTATTGCTAACTATAACGTTGACATTTCGTGCAGGATCAAGGTCTTGATGTTATTGCAGAAGGGTTAGATACGCTTAAAAATATGGCTTCTGACATGAATGAGGTTAGTGGTTTTCTATTACATGGTATCTTTCAGACATGTGAGGAAAGACCACAATGATTGATTGAAAATATGTGCAGGAATTGGACCGCCAAGTGCCTTTGGTCGACGAAATTGATACCAAGGTGAGAAGTTTGTCTTGGAAAATTTTCCATTCTTCCTGGTTATACTATTACCAGGATAGCACATAACTTTTCAATGTATTATTTGATGTGTGTTTGATCTCATTACAGGTGGATAGGGCTAGCTCTGACCTTAAGAATACCAACGTCAGACTGAAGCATACTGTCAACCAGGTAATTGAGTAGTTTTTAGATTGTTGACATCTGTTTTATTCTGTCGACCATTCTAATAATGTTGTACTATTTGATTTTTGTTGCAGCTGAGATCTAGTAGGAACTTCTGCATTGATATTATCCTGTTGTGTATAATTCTCGGGATTGCTGCCTATCTATACAAGTAAGTTTCTTCTTTCCCAAACCACTAGCTCAAGTGTACTAATCTACTTGACTTTATGCTGTTTGAAATTTGTCCTGAGGAATCTTTTCTTGTTTGCAGTGTATTGAAGAAATGAAAAGAAACCTGATTTGGTTTGAAGTTGTTACTATACATAGTTTGGCAGTGATTGATCTAATTTTCTTCGTTATTCCAAACCAGTTTTCTTACTTTCAAACATGGTTTTTGTTGTTGAGTTATGATTTAATTTTCCTTTTTGTGAATGTCTGTATATTTGTGCTTCTTATGTGTAAGTCGATACCGTTGAAACTATGCGTGCATACTCCTTAGGTCCTTCCACCCGGAATTTATATTTACGGACATATTTCTAGATGGTTCAAGCTAAAATCTACCATTCTCATTGTTGCTGGACCCCAACATTTTGTCGAAGCAAATCTGTCAGCTTAACAATAGCCCAGTAGTTATCATAAGCCCAAAACAATCAGTGTATTACCATTGAATCACTGCCTGCTGATTTGATGCAGGGCTGACTCATATGAGTGTGATTCTACCGAACTATACATCGCTGTTACAAGGGTACCAAATTACACGGGTTGCCAATCCATTAGATCATTTTGCTAAGTTTGACAATTATTTAGCTTCATTTTTAGTCTGGATAAATAGAGGCATTATATCGAAATATCCACAACCAAATCAGACATGACAGAAATAAAAACAAGTATCTTTGCATCTGATCCAGAATTCAGGCCTTATATGACTCTTTTAACTTTGGTAAATCCGCCTTCAAGGTCTAAATTCCGAAGTACCAAATATAACGTTGTCATCACTAACTCACTACTTAAGTTTTTAGTTTGAAGATGAAGAAGAACATGCTAAAATGTGCCGCCCCTTGGGGTTAATAAGAAAACAAAAGGAATATGACAAAACACAAAACCCCCCAAAACTTATTGACAACCGGGATTTGGTTTTGTTTGCCTGCTTATTACATATAACAATATGTTCACACATGTTTCTTCTTGGATTCTTTTACTTTGTTCTTTCTTATCTCTAGATATAATACATACACATCCCCAAAACTTACATATGTTTGGATTTTGGACTCTTTCTTTCTCTAACTAAATACATACATACCCATTTTGGATGTTCAAAGGGCAGTAGTCGACCTCTTTTTTGATTAATATGTTAGAAATAAACTGTTTTCTTTTTAGATTTTACAAAGAATCCATTTCCAAGTGCCAACAATAGCAAAAAAAACAGGTAATTAAATGAAATCCCATTTGATGGTAAAAAGGAAATGAACAGACTCTTTCGAAGAGTACAACACTGTCTAGCTATAATACAGTTACTCAAACTATTACTTTCAAGAAAATCTCAAATATGAACTCATACAATTTGTCTAGTTGCCCTTCTCCCAACAGACAAGATTATTTTCTTGAATGAGCTAGATGGGTTTTCTGGCTTATCATTCTTTTGACTATTGTAGATTTGTACAGTAATCTGAAAAGCACGTATCAAAAGTGAATTGGGCAGATTAATAATGCGTGGATCCTACATGCATGTTATCTAGTTGTTGTTTTCTTTGCTACTGGTCTCCTTGGCCACCGCAGCCATGCCGCTTTTTCCCCTCCTTCCTTACGTCCGATCACACTAGCTAGCTAGAACATAGATAGTAAATTAGAGACTGTTAATTAGTTTGTTTTCTCTTGGAACGTTGAACAGGAACAGTTAGACGTCGACATAATTAGTCACATTTACTTAAGCAGACCAAAATTCAAATCTCCTTTGTGAACAAGGAACTAATATTTTCCTTTTCCCACAAGACCACTTTTACAA
Organism: Papaver californicum; assembly: GCA_023531435.1. Taxonomy (NCBI): domain Eukaryota; kingdom Viridiplantae; phylum Streptophyta; class Magnoliopsida; order Ranunculales; family Papaveraceae; genus Papaver; species Papaver californicum. Next base: position 633,416 of record JAJJMC010011502.1, on the reverse strand, counting down.
AATGCATACCAGAGTCATGATGCTCTATTCAAAGTTTCATCTCCACACATTACCAATTCGCTTCGGGGTGTGCCGATATAAAGGAAAAATATGTTTTGTTTTATATGAAATTTGGTATAAACAATGTTGCATTAGTAATTATCATGGGATTGATGCATATACTTGTTATAGAAGTTAGGGCCAGCCCTTGAGAATTTGACAGGAAGTGATGCTCTACATGTATTCTTATGGTGTACAAATCCTATGGGATATATAAATTTATAAATTTATTATGAGATTGAAAATCTCAAATTAGGATGGACAAATGCTCCATGGCAGCAACACTTCTACCGTGTGATAGAGCCTATGTCGTGCGATAGGACCTATGCTGCATGGTCAGAGAGTGCCGAAGAACTGCTTATTAATATTTTAACTTTTTTTTTATTGCAAGCTACTGTAACGAAGAACTAAAAAGGAATATCAAATAAGAAAATGCACAATTTTCGAATACGAAAATTATTTCGACATCCTTAAGGCGCTGAATAAATTTAATCCTGATTTATTGGATGCCTCATCTTCAATACCTACATCACCTTAAACCGGTAGACTTAGTAGTTTTAGTTAAACGTAAGTGATACGATGTTTGAATTTAAAAACTTAGTAGATTAAACAAAAATTACCCTTATTCTTCGTAATATTAGGTAATTAGAAATAAAAGTTACATTTGATTTACATAATATTAGACACTTTGAAATAAAATTTATATTTGTTCTACTGTCATTGATTAGGGTTCCAATCCATGTGTTCCTCATAACTTATTGAGTCTAAAATATTAAAAACTCTTTAAAATTGTTCATAATTTTGATAATTACACGTAAAAGGTTGATTATAATAACCTTGACTAGTAGAAACAGAACTTTGAGGTGGTTGCACAACATATTGGCATTATGATTCCATGGTTGAAATGTTGTTGGTTGTTATGACTCGACCTGAAATCTAGTTTGCAACCCTAATCCTTGTTGTATATTGATCATGCATTGTTTCTTGTGATTCATTCTGACCTATAGTGTCAGTGTCACAGCTTGAACTCATCCCAGATGTCATAGCCTCTACCCTAAATTTGTTTATTTGTTCAATTACATAGTTTGCGCGTATTTGTTGATTCCACAAATCGTTACAATGCCCCTTTATGGGACAATAAACTGAATAAAACTACTCTTTAGTGTGAGTAGTCCATAACTACTTTAGCATATCATCATCTTCATACCCAGGATAATCCTCGTAAGGATGAACAACCAAATTGTCCATGTTTCTTGTAATTTGATGATACCGTTGTACAAAAGCGAACATAGTTACATAGTCATATTGTTCTCCTTGTATTTGTGTATGATTGGAACGCTTCTTGAGTTTTCCACAAAAATTGTTATGATTGGAACGCTTCTTGAGTTGTCCACAAAAATTGATGAACAAACACGAAATTAGATACACCACCAATACTGAAAGCAATTTCATACATCTAGTATATGAACATTTTATTAAAAAAAAAAAATCAATACAGATATATGAATTGTTATATTTACCCATATAAGCTTGACTTTGATAGGGATGCTGCATCGAGCATTAAGTATAGTTCCGTTAAAATAGCAAACCCCCAATCATAATATAGGGCAATGTGCATTTCTTGTAATGCTTTGAACTCACCAACCTTTGAAGCACTGCTTGAGTTGGGAAAGAATAAATGACCAAGTAATTATAAGACAAACATTCTTTTGAGTTCATCTTTTTCATTTGGATCTTCAACTCTGAACAACGTAATTTACCAGAGTAGAGTCGTTTATAATTGCCTCGCATTAAGTCTGTTTCCAAATCTAGGAAGAAGGGTTATCCATTTTCCATTTGACGCTCATTCTTTTTAGCTGAATGGTGGTACTTCTTTGAAATAGTGTAGGGGCATTTCATGTAACAAAAATTATATCATTTGAATATTAGACATCGGTGCATATGAACTTAAAATCAAATAGTGTAGTAACCTTACAGATCTCGAAATCTATAAAATGGAATGTGTGTGGGGTAGGCCACTACCTTTCAACTAATATTTGAAGAATTTGGTTGTTGTGGTTTCAGTGACGTATGAAATAAAACTTCTGCTAAAGAAATCTTCCAACTCTATTTCGGAATATAGGAGGCAACCACGACCAAATAATTGTCAATTCCGACCAACTACCTTTCATATGCGATATCCATATCGATTTGGAAGTGTTGGTATATGATTTGGAAGTAAATCTGGACCAAAAACCGGTTTAGGATTCTCAAACTCATATTGACGATTTTGTGACCAATTCTCCGATGGTAGTTCATTAGGTTTTCGAGAGAAAAAAAATGCTTCAAATTTTGAACATAATTTTTGTTATCTAAAACAAAAATTTGGTAGAAAAGAAGTGGAAAAATTTGTGTATAAGAAAGTTGAGAGTGAAATTAAGGTTTAATTTATAGAGGGATAGAATAGATCTTTGGCATTATAGCCGCTGTCAGAACTTCTTCACCACTATTACCCACCAGACCTTCTATCTTCTTCTTTTTTCCACGAGTTTTATCATAATGGCAAAACTCATTTTTTCATCCACCTGGATTATCAAATTCATTTTAGAGTTAAAACTATTTTAAAGCAAATTTATTTGATCAAATAGGTAAATTAATAATTAATTTTACAAAAAAAGAAAATAGCATAAGTTTAGGTGGATGCCAAATCAACTAAAAAAATAATTGCAATTCACTTTAGCTATAGCTTTCTGAGTGAATTTCAGTGATATGCACTCTAGTATAGCTGTAATTTGCTTTAGCAATGTTTTTCGAGTGAATATCACATCGGTAGGAACCGTAATACAACAATACAAAATACATATTTTTTATTTAAGAAACAAAATAATATTTTATTTTATTTTGGAAAAAAGATATTATAGCTTTTTCACTTTACTTATTTTTTTTTCTAGGGACGAAGATAGTACTATTAATGTAATACCCCGATTCGGAATATAAGTAATGGTTTGTCCTTTCCTAACACCGAGGCCTTTTCAGCACAACTGGCTCAAAGTTGACAAAAAACTCTGCAGTTAAGCGTGTTCGGACGGGAGTAATCCAGGGATGGGTGACCTCCCGGGAAGGTGCTGCTGGATAACCGCAGCGGTACCCGTTGAAAACCCCACACTGCCGGATAACCGCAGTGGCTAAATGGGGACAATATCGGTGGAAGGTCGGATCATTACAATTAAATAACACAAACAATCTTCCGACAGCTTTTTCCGTCGCATACCAAACCGAACCTATAAGTTAATTGTTGTTAACCGTAATTAAAATTGCGCCGTAATCATCTTCAATTTGGCATATTTGACATACGCCTATACGTACCTATTTCCATTATGTTTGAAAATAAAGCCACATTTATTTATTTTTCTGGCACCAAGTGTGGTCTCTCTAACTCATCCAAAAGTGTATTTCTAGGTGTCTGTCCTGCCGTGACTATTGTTGAAGCGTATATTCTAGAAATTTTGGAATAATTGAAGGATCTTTTCTATCCAAGAGTTATTTACTATATGGATTTCCAAATATCCAAAGGAATCAAACTCCATAGTCAGTAGATTCAGCTAATTAATAGACGAATGGTGTCCAGTCCGACAATGATGGAAACACGTGAACCCTTGTAATAATTAGTTACGGCTAAAACGTCAAGCTCTCAATATCTACTATCAGTGGTACAGATTTGACTAGTTATAAACTCGTGATCCAATCCGTAGAATAATTATTGAATGATGATAAAAAGAAACAAATTATTGCTCCCTCTCACCTATTCATCTCTCAACTATCTGAAAAGTTTAGGCCCACGTGCGAGTGATCAACAATTACGGCTGCAGAGGGACATCCAATTTTAAATACGAAAATAATAAACATACCACGGGTTGAATCCGGTGGTGTGTACCGAGTAGTACAAAAGGGTGAGATCCACTCTAAACCTACCCCTTGCTAGACTACGGATTGGATAGGGGATCTTTCCGTTTGTGTTACTCGGTACACAATGTAGGATTCAACCTGCGGTGTGTATAGCAGGACTGTTTTAACTAAGGGTCAACTTGGCTAGAGGATTAGACAGTGAAAATGATTAGCACCCGCCTAATATAATCAGGTTTTAATTACACCGTGTTTGTTTGGATCTGACCCGATATCTGATTCGGATCGAGTTAAATGTCAGTTTTTTTTTCCCTTTTAATATCTGATTGAAAATCTAACTCGGCTCATACATCAGACTCGAAGCTATTTTAGTCGGGTATAATTTTGTATCTGATTTGTTGGACACATATCTGACTGGAATAATTTTTTTCTTATAACTCTACAAGTCGGATACAATGAGTTAGATTCAGATATAATAAGTCAGATTCAGTTGAATCAGAAAAAACAAACAACATGCTGGTTGAACTCAACTTGGTCACTTTTAGTAAAGATATCGCGTATTTTAACCGTTAAATTTTTAGTCACTTGAATTTGGCCATAGGTATCTCTCCCTAAATATTAGGGTAGTTAATGGGTCCGGATCCTTCCGGGTACCACTGAACCCGAACCCAATTCTTAAATTTGTGGACATGGAATCGGACCCGTAAAAAATCCGAGTACCCGTTGGATATTAAGAAAACTATGAAAAAAAATCTTAAAAGTGTAATATCTTTATCTTTTTGGCTTGAATCTAAATTATTTTATCAAAATTTATTTTTATTTCTTTATATAATGTTCTAAATAAAGATTAAATATAAGAAAAAAATGAAATTTTAACAAAAGACTTAGAATTTAATGCCAAAACTAACAAAACTAATTATTAATGCCAAAACTAACAAAAAACTTAGAATTTTGTCAAAATGATGAATTAAATAATGAATAACCGGGTTATAGGAGCTAAGACCATTCCAACGCTCCTTTTCGCCTCCGATGAGTATTATCTGTTTAGAATTTGGATAATAATATTAATGGGTTCAATTTAGGACCCAAAACCACCGGATCCGATTTCGATTCCGGATAATAGACACGCATTAACAGCCCTACTAAATATCCATGTAAGGGGTGCAATGCACCCATCTCTTGATCATTAATCTGGTTCTCCATATTTATGCTCTTAATTATAATTGTCGTCTCATTTTAGAGAAATTTCAATAGAAAAGACGGAGTTGTTATCTTCAAACGTCACCAAGTGATCAACCCGAGCTCTATAATTCACTAATGTAAAGTATCTTGACGTGATATATACCAAGTTGGACTGGAAAGTGCACATTATCACATCATAATCGTACCAACTTGATTTCTTCGAAAGCAAATTGACATTTCGGAAAAGATGTAAGGTCAAGTTTTTATTTAGATCGAAATCTTTTTTCTTTTCAATTTAACCATCGTGAAATTTTGTTCGGTATTAATAAAAAAAATAATGAACAACACAATTAATAAACTAATTGACTGAGCAACAAAATAAAAAGCACTACTTAACATTTGGTACCCAGTAAATATTAAATATATTGTTTTGGTATCTAACATTCAAAATATTAAGGCTTGGTATCTTGACTCGTCATTGACTTTTAAAATTAACGTTTGACTGATTTTTATTTTATTTTTTCTTTTTCTTTATAGAAATATTATTTAATTTAAACTTAAATATTTAATTTTTATTTAATAATATTAAAATATTTTATAAAGTGCAAATTAAAGAAATAATATTTTATTAAACATTTAATATATATTAAAATATTATTTAATTTAAACTTAATCAAATATTATTTAATTTTATTTAACGTTTGAACTTAATATAATACTTTTATTAAAATATTATTTTGTTCAATAATATTTAAATATTTAGTTTTTATTTAATAATATTAAAATATTATTATAACATTTAATTAAGTTTAAATTAAATAAATAATATCTAACTAAGTTTAAATTAAATTAAATAAATATTATTTTTATTTAATTTGGCGTTTGAACTTAATTTATTATTTTTAAGAAATATTTTAATAATGTTTTAATAAGTTTAAATTAAATAATATTTTAATAATAATTTGGAAAAATAAAGTAAAAAACAATCAATCGTTAACTTTGACAGTAAACGACGGATCAAGATACTAACCCTTAATATTTTAAATATTATGTACTAAAGTAATATATTGGACATTTACTCGGTATCAAATGTTAAATAGCCAAATAAAAATCATTTTACAAGGGAAGGATAATCCAAGAGTTATCTAACATCATTATCAACCATTTGGGTGACACCATCAAGGATATAAAGCACAGTTGGATTATAAGTGATGACCTAGATTTTATCTTGAAAAGTTAAGTGAAAACACAGAGTGACCTGGGTTTCATCTTGGAAAGTTAAGGAGACAAAAAATGAAAAAGGATACGAAAAGTAACCTTGATTTATTTTTGATACTTAGAAGATATAGAGGGTCAGAATTTATCCTCACCCAAGATAGACCTAGGGCTACAGACAATAGTTGATCATATAAACCTTTCTTCCGCACATGTGCCTATTTGTGATTAATGAATGATTTTGCCCTGTTCACTCAATCGTTCTCTCTCCCTTTCATTTGCTTACAATTGTTGGGGTATCTTGCTTCAGTATAATATGCATGTCGGGGATCAATGTTTCCCTCTCAAAAGTCATATGTTGCTGGAGGGCTTAGCCAAAAAGACTACAAACACTCATATATGCACCAAAGAGCTTGGTAATAACGCTTCCGGGACCCAGATTATTAGATGCGGGTGTAACGAAATAATCCTATGCAACCTAATAAGTAATCGTGTTAAATCAAGCTCATAAAATTATTGGTACATAAAAATAGGGGTGAATATATGAATCTAAACTCGTCAACCTAACCCAATTCACCCGTGGTTTGGTGGATGGGCATCCAACATGTTTATGGACGAATTGGATATGGATATTTTTTTAAAATCCACTAAATAATGGATTGGATGCGGATACAAGTTTGGAAATCCATTGGATACTACACCCGTTATGTTTAAGGGTAAAGAGGAAATTTATAAAATATAGAGAGACATATATGTATTTTAAAGGTATATATAACTTTTAATGTTTTTATTTTAACCTAGTTGTACCGATGAATCAAAATTTCAAACATCACTGAATATACTCTTTATAACCTTGAAGGTATATATAGCTTTTATGTATTTTGAAGGTATTTTGAAGGGATATATAACTTTTAATGTTTTTATTTTAACCTAGTTGTACCGATGAATCAAAATTTCATACATTACTGAATAGTTGTTAGGGTGATATTATAATTTTAGTATTATTATATTATAATATAATTTAATATATTCTTTAAATTTCAATATTTAATGCCTAAATTAGTTTATTTTTTTTGTTAACATGTTGATTATTTTCATTTTTTAATTAAAAAACATGAGATTCATAGATTTACCCCTATCCAATCCGTCCATCCGTCTATCCATGGATGTCAAATCCACGAGTGATGGATTGGACACGGATACAAATCTAATACCTATTATTTTGATGGATTGGATTTGGATGACATCAAATCCATGAATTCCACCCGTTGCTCTCTCTTAATGTTATGTTAGCATGACATAACCAACTGTAACAATAACCAATCCCCGTGTCGTCACAAAACTTAATTTACACAATGCTCAAGCCTGGCCATATGATGAAACTGCTCTTTTAATTAGCTTTATGCAGTAAAATATGCAAGTTTTGTGACACTTATTAGTTTATTCTATGAATAAACGGATCTCACCCCAAAATCGATCAAATTAAAAGGAGCGTTATTTGGTAAAAAAATTATCCATTCTGAGAATTTTCTCCAATAATTTAAAAAATAATATATAATCCGTGTCGTTACGGTATGAGTTAAGCTCCATTTTTTTATAATAAATCACTTTCAAATAGATTAGACTAATTGAAAGAACAAAATTAATTATGGAACTAGAGTTAGTAGACAAATGAATTCCCAAACGGACAGCCAAAATAGAGATAAATACAGTTTTACGGTATTTTTGTAAAAGATAAGAACAATGGTAATTAAACTCATTTGACTAATCCTTGACTCCCCATGGAAAGAGACCAAGACAAATATATACGAGCAGCCCATGTGCAATTTGCATTATTTTTGCTGATTCAAAATCTTGGATTTAAAATTAAGATGAAAATCCCCCGAATTAAGAGAGAATATCTTTGCTCTTGGAAACGTGTATGAAATGTTGTGTTACAAGAAAAACACTAAGAATCCAAAGAAAAAGAAGGAGAAGATTAAATTAATTAGATTTAGACCACTTAATAATAATAATAAGCAATTAATTAGTAGTTAACTATCAACACATTACGTTGTCTCAAATGTGGATAATTGGGTCAAAGTGGTCAACTAATGGTCAAATACTCGTTCCTAAAGTGGACAAAAGTCTGGATCTGATCCCTAAAATCAGTTTTCACCAAATAATAACCTTAAAACAACTGTGTTTACTTATAAAAAAATCTGTAACCTCCATGACCAACCGTATTTAGTGAAGCAAATTTATCACTCGTAGGTTAACAAAAAAAAGTTAATCTTTTGCAAAGTAATTTTTTTTCTGTTTTTCTTTTATAGAAAAAGATTTTATAAATTATAATAAAAAAAAAAGTTATCAAATTTCTTTATTTTTAATTTTTGAAATTGATTTTTTTTCTGGTATTTAAACATCCTATAAACGACTAAGATAATATCACCGGTAATTTTTCAAATATCAAAAGTTAAATTACTTTTTGCTGATTTGATCATTTTCTTTTTTTCTTTTTTATAATTATGCATTTGGGTGACAGTGGAAGACTTTATACTATTAATCTTTCATTCAGATTTATTCACTGATTCAGACTCTTAAAAATCAAGTTTAAACAAACAGCTCCTAAATCTGCTATTCCATTATCTGAATATACTCTTGAGAGAAACAAAAAACAGGTTGGAGTACATAAACACACTGACTCGTGCTTTGCACCTACCATTTTACTGATCTACTAGTAGTATAGTCAAGTCAACATAAACATACAAGTAGGCAAATTTGTAGTAGTACTGAACCATGGCTTTGAAGTTTGATCACCAAAAAGTATAAGTTCATAATACGTAGTTGGTATTAAATCAATTAGATAATATCACGTAACCGCAAATTTATGCTAATAATTTTTAAATCGAAAAGTCATTTAACCATGGTCGAGTTGAGTATGTCTAAAAGATCCCAAGAATATAAAAAATTTGTTTAGCTTTTAAAGCCATCGAATAAATTAAGGTTAACGCAGTAGGTTAATCCAATGACCTTGCGCATCTAGGTGGGGTAATTAGTCATTAATAACTTGATTAGTTTCCCATTGGTAATTGATTAATTACCACACCTTGAGCGGTTGAGCAGGAGAAGAAGTATTCACTTTTCTTGGATCAAAATACTGGTTTATCAGTTTTTATTGTAAAATGTCTCAACTTGTTTATACTTAGCTCCATTCTCTATTGGAGTTTTAGATAAATAGTGAAAACCCACCGATGGCGATAAACATGCTGTGAAATAATCAGTTTCGTCCAAGATCGACCGTATGGGGGTAGGGTCATGGTCTCATGCGGGTCTAGCGTTATAGATTTAAAAGATGGGAGTTGTTTTTTGAGAAAAAAAATGAATATTAAAGAATGATAGGAGATGAGAATCTATGCGGTGGATGTGTGGGGGAGATGTCGTATCTGGTCGGAGATTTCCTCCAAATAACTATTGGAATTAGGATTATAATTTTTTGAAACCCACTTGGTTCTTTGTGTTAAGCGGACTCGAAGAATTAAACAAAGAAAAGAAAAGCATCCATTCTTAATGAGGAAGATCCGAGTGTATGGAGCCAAAAACCACTTAATTAATAACTAAAACATAACTACTCAATTTGAATTCTTAACATTTTCTTTTACATGGATTTTAATATAGTTGTCACGAAAAGTGTCTTTGATTGATTCTTGAATTTTATTCTTTAAAAGTTTTTTTTTTCATGTTATAAAGTGTTTTTTGATTGATCCTCCGACCGACTATTACGCACAAAGTCAGCTCGAATGCAGACGCTATAGCTAGCTCGTTCCTTCATTGATCGGCTAATTAATAGTTAAAACTCATAACTTTAATACACCACCACCACATTCATCAATATATTCACTACTTGTATATGTATTTGTTATTAGTTTTTACTGTTTCTTTCTATTTGTTTTAATTTTTGATTCTCTGTAACGCCTCGAATTTGATTAAGTAATTGGATAATGAGTAGTTGCATGCATGCATGCATGATTGCATAGTGCAAAGGTGTTGCTAGCTCAAATAGGGGTTCCATGGATGCAGTTGGACTTGAGCTCAATCTGTATTCACACGAACGAGTAAAGACTTTTTTTTTCTTTTTTCTTTTTGCATATAGTCATTAATGCTTATCTAGTTATCTTGAAATCGATTTAGATGTTTATGGTTTTCGCCTTTCGGTTCTAGTGAATTACGGAGTAGTTAGGAATTGACATAGTAGACGACGTGATGGTGATGCTGTTTTCTTTTGATTATTAGCTACCCGTTTCATTGTCATCTAAATAATACCAAAGTTTATATATCTTTTGAATGGCAATGCATAATTTGTAGGCATAGAGATGAAAAGAGGAAATACTAATAAGACAGTTGGGGAATTTTCACTCCAAAATAAGGAACCAACTAAATTCTATGATAGATGACAGTCTTCCAGAAAGTCTGTGACAATCAATTAGAGAAGTATATGTCATGGTAGTGGTCCAACCGTCCATGAGTATACATAAGAGGCAATTTCATAATTGACACGCTGTTCCAAAATCATGTATTTAGACTCTAAATTGACAAATTTAGAAAAAGAAGATTAAACATAGCTAGCCGAGGATTAAAGCCTCAGGTTCATTGGAAGATAACTTAACGTTGCGTCTGCCACGTAATTTTAATTCTGATATTTGAAGTCAGAGTCTTGGATGTTTAATTCTTTAAAATCTCGTTTTTTTTCCTTTATCGATTTTATTTTAAATATTCACTTATCTTCCACAAAAAACAAAAAATAAAAAGTAAATAAATAAATAAAATCCTTAGTCAATCAACAACATACTAGCAATGTTATTTTTTGGCTTTTGGCTTGGTGAATCAAGTTGATTTGAAGGTCACAAAATGCAAGTACAAATGAGTATGGTAATTGGTAAAACAAATTTCTTAACTAAACAAACAAAATATATTTTTCTAATGACACCAAAACAGATTCAAAAGAGTTTGCACTTCGTAACATACGAATGCCACATTTGGGACTAAAATCCTAAATGTAAAGGTATGTGGCAGATTGATGGCAGATCCCCCTGCATAATGTCTGCCGAACTCCGCCGGAAAATGTTTGTTAACCCAAACCTCGTCCTGCGTCAAGCTAATGACATTAGGTATCTAGTTCATATTTTTTACTATTCAGGGTAATTGAAGGCAATGCCTGAGTTTGGTAAATGAGAACTCAACTGGGTTCTAGTTGTTGGAAAAATGGGTTAAAAAATTTAGAGGATGAAAATACATAGAGAATGATGTATCCTAACTTCAAGGATCATTCGATTTTTCTTGACAATAATTTGACGAGTATAACAGGCCTACGAAATATGTCTTTAGGATTCAATGAAGCTTTAACACTGTAATGGAATTTAAGGATTGTACTTTCTTGACCCGACCAAGAACACACTGTTTTTAAGAGTCTGATGATGCTTAGAATGAAGAAGAAAACATATAGATTTTTTTGATGATGTGTTGAATGGGAGAACATCTTCGCTACTTACAGGAGATTCATAACTATTGGAGATACCTTTTCATCTCACCCATCCAAGAGCTATCAATGGTGGCTTATAGGAAGGGATGCTTCTTATTTAATTTTGAATTGAAATTAATTAGATTTTTAACAACCAGGAAAAAGAATTTCTAAAGACACGGTCTCACATAATCTTAAAAATATCCAACACTAGTCTCCGGAATCTTATCCGCCACGAGTCTATAACAATCACCCACATGTCCTTTCCAACACTCTCAACCAACCCTAAATATACGTACCCTAACATTCACGGTAGCCGATTTTCTTCCCAATCTCCATCTTTACTCACTGACTCACACACATCCTAACTTTATCTCCACAACAACAACTTATTACAACACCACCTCACAAACAATCATCTCAAAAAAATAAAAAATAAAAAATCATAACAATTTCAAAGAATGGGCCCCACAATCTTTCAGTTCCAGATCATCAGTTCATCACATCATCTATCATCATCATTAAATCGGACGTTTCAGAAGAAAGAAAAAGAGACCAGCATTGTGTGTCGACACATGTCACATCGGTGGGGACCCACAGTAACAGAGGGTGACAGTATGAGGTGGGTCCCAATTTCCTAATGGTCAGACAAGTATTCACGGACTACCGTAAAACCCTGTCTTCAGATTCGTGTCCATGAGAGACCTATCAGTCCAATGCCCCTCCCCAGGCCCCCCCCCCCCAACCTCACTTCTCTTTTGTTTCTTCCTTCTATTTCTATCCGAGTGCATGCTCTATGGCTCTGTGCTCCTACTACTACTACTAAATTAAGGCCTATTCCAAAAAACTACAAACCCCAAAATATTTCTGATTTGAAAGTAGAAGAAGAAAGTTAGAAAGTAGAAAAAGGCCAATTATGTGTTAATCATTCAAAAGTGTGGGTATAATTAAAGAAGAAGAAAAAAAAGGCAATAGACTTTTTTTAAACTGCAAAGCAAAACAGAATCCATCTTTTATTTAGCTATTTTTTACTTGAATCAGTAGTTTTCTTTTTTTGAAAATTTAATAAGAACCCTAAAAGTGAAACATATATACCACCCAATAGTAGTGAAAGCTACATTTTCCAGAGAGAGAGAGAGAGAGGTCCAAGTTAAGGAGTATTATAGACTGTGTAGTGTGTGGCTGGCTAATAATAAGTGGAGCTGATTCAGCCGACTCAGAGAAGAAGAGGATAAGAAAGTAGTAGAGAAAGTGAAGGTTGAGGAGGATGTTATATTCTTTTTAGTTTTTTTTTTTTTTGAAGAGAAGGGGCTTAGCTGCTACATACATAATACTCTTGTTGTTTTATTGTGTGTGTGTAGAGAGATACAGAGAGAGATCTGTAAGAAGAGTTCAAGTTCTAGAGTCAGTGTTCAGAAGTGTTATTGGGGTGGTTGTTGTTGTTGTTTGATTCTTCAGAAGAGTCTTTAGGTGTCTTGAAAAATCAAATTTTTTCGGTTAGTTTTTGGTTTGGTTCTTCTAAAAAGTTTCTGTCTGTAATTTTTTTTTGGTTTATATAGTCCAAAACTAGTACTACAAAATCTTTTTATCTTTGTGTTCTTCTTCTTCTTTGTTGAATAAAATCTTCAAAAGGTGGTGGTGGTATAAAAAACCAAACCCACTTTGTAATAGTCTCTCAATCTATCTTATAGTGTAAGAAAAGAGGTTTTGTCAATCATGCAGATGATGTCTGGAGATGGGTTCTCTATGAATCCTTCAAGTACAACAAGAGGGTTTGCTCAAGAACTACCAAATAATAATTCAAACCTTAATTTAACATCTTCCACTACCACTGCTGCTAATCAAGCTTCAGGTGCAGCAGCTAAAAGAAAAAGAAATCTTCCTGGTACACCTGGTAATTATACTTTTAATTAGTTCTTTGGTTTTGTAGTTGGGGATTTTTGTGTAGTTTGTTTTGGTTTAATTATTGATTTGGAAACAGATCCAGATGCAGAAGTAATAGCGTTATCACCAAAGAGTTTAATGGCAACAAACAGATTCTTATGTGAGATATGCAACAAAGGATTCCAGAGAGATCAGAATTTGCAGCTACATAGAAGAGGTCATAATTTACCATGGAAGTTAAAACAAAGATCAAACAAAGAGGTTAAGAAGAAAGTTTATATATGTCCAGAGAAAAGCTGTGTACATCATGATCCATTACGAGCACTTGGAGATCTAACAGGAATTAAGAAACATTTCAGTAGAAAACATGGTGAGAAGAAATGGAAATGTGAGAAATGTTCAAAGAAGTATGCTGTTCAATCTGATTGGAAAGCTCATTCTAAAACTTGTGGGACTAGAGAATACAAATGCGATTGTGGTACACTTTTCTCAAGGTATATTCAAATTCTTATTTCTATGTTTTCTTTTATTTTTGTTGGGTTTTAAGGAAGGAAGAATAATTCATTAAATGCCCATAGGTTTGATGCAGATTTGGTTCTGTAAATTTAATGCAAGTATATTTATTGTTTGATAGAAATAGTTCTATGAGCAAAAAACAAACAAAAAAAAAAAAACCATGGGATTTTAAAAATGGATTTTTTTTATTTTGGTTTTGAATACAGGAAGGATAGTTTTATCACACACAGAGCTTTCTGTGATGCATTAGCAGAAGAGAGTGCAAGAATTACTTCGGTGCCGACCAACTTAAACTTTAGATCGGATTCAATCAATGACACACTCGAGAATTCTCAACGTATGAATCATCATCTACCAGTGGGATTTGAAAACCGGGGAGGAGGAGGAGGCCAAGATTATACTAGATTGAACCCTTCACAGTTTAATTCAATTTTTCGGCCTGATTTTTCGGGTGGAGAAACCGATATGGACAGACAAAATAATAAGCCTAGATTACCATTATGGCTTGATCAAGCAAGTTTACAACATCATCATCATCAGCTTAACTCTATTGATGGTAATTCTAATAATGCTGCTGCTTTCTTGAGCACGAACTCTGCGGGGCTACCTGAATTAGTTCAAATGGCGTCGACAAATTTCTTTGGTTCATCGCCAATTGTCGATTACGGTGGTGGTATGAATAATAATCAGTCTCAGTGGGGTGAAAAATCTTCGTTAACTACATCATCACCAAGTGGATTGAAAGAAGAAGGTGGTAATAACAAAGAACAAATGGCTGTAGAAAGTAGTTTAGCTTCTTTATATTCAAATCAGCAACAACAACAGAATTCATCGATGAATATGTCAGCTACAGCACTTTTGCAGAAAGCAGCAACAATAGGTGCAACAAGAAGTAACCCTAATTTCAGTGCAGGGTTTGGAGGAGTTATGAGTAGTAATAATACTTCTTTATCTCCTTCTTCTGATAATACCAATAGTTTCAATAATAATACTCATTCATCGTCGTCGCAAAGCAGAAATGAATTCCATCAATTATTCATGAGGCAACAACAGCAGCAGCAGCAGCAACATCATCCTCAACAACAATCTCATGATGATGGTCAGAGCTTAAACAGTTTAATGATGAATTCGATATCATCGATGGGGCCAACAACATCAACTGTTCATGCAGCTATTAATAATAATAATAATGATAGTCATCATCAAGGAGTAATGGGATTAACGAATGAAGCGTCCAACAATCTCGACCGTTTAATGTCAGCAGCATCAACAACAAACGGATCAAAACAGATGAATAAGGCGTTTCATCAGCAGCAAGTTGACGATGAACATAGTTTAACTCGAGATTTCCTTGGTGTTGGAGCAGGTGAAGAAGAAGACGATAATGGTCGTCATCATCAGTTCTTACAACATGAGTTAGCTAAATTTGCTTCTATTGGTTCTGGTCTAGATTTCAACCATTACAATCGTTAAGTCATCCATCCATCCATTATACTACTACTAGTATAATATTGCTGCATATATATGGATGATGATCAAATTATGAAACCGAGTTTGGACTCGGGTAGATAATGATGATGATGAGTGGAAACAAATTAAATGAGTTAAACTCAGCTGGTTAATGATCACACTCTGCATGTCCAGACAAGTTTACCATCACAGAGAAGCAGCCTGTAAATTTCCCCACCCCCACGGGTGGAAGACATTGGAGTCATGCAAGGGTTTTCTATCTCCATAAATTCTCTATAACAGTCCCTCTCTCTCTAGAGATGACTTTGAAATGGAAGAATGAAAAGATGCTAGTTTTGGAAAATCAAGAATTTCGTTGACCCATTCCGGTACTGGTCAAGTTTCTACTTTTTGAACTTTTGTTTCCTTTTTTTCTTTCTTGTAATATTTTACTCTTTTTGTTGTAGTAAATTGTGTTCCGCACTATCTACTTTTGTGTTGACTATTGCTTTGTTTTAGGGGGTTTTTTATGCACTTTTTTTTTTTGTTAGTTCGGCTGAGTAGAGTAGAGAGATTTTGAGATGAAAACGCCTTTAAAATCTTCGTCCATGAAAAAAGCTGACCAGATAGATAGCTAGAGCTGGCTTGCAGTAGCACTACTTCCCTTTGTAACGTATTTTGTTTTTTTTTTGTTGAAAGTTGAAACTTTAAATCCACTGCATCTAGTTTTGTTTGACTTTTTCTTTCTTTCATCATCTTTTATTGTCTTAGTTAGAGCAAGGCTACAAAGAAAGTGTCATTTTTCAAGGTGCACGAGTTTGATCTAAAAAAGAACTATTAAATTTTATTATGGGTAAAAAGAAGAGGATCTTTTATCTAAAATTTATTATAGACTCTTTTAAACGAAGGAGTGTTTGCCATCCAAACGGTTAAAGTTCATCCGTTTGCATAGAAGTTTCATCTAATGGTTTTGATAGGTGCATCCAACAGCTGTGATATATTTAAAATTTTTGTTTTAAAAAAATAATTTTAAAAGCTAAAAGGGAAAATTTCATCCGTCTAGCCTCTTTTTATTCCGATATCTTATAGTACAAAAAACACTCATTCGCCTAGTCATTCATTCATTTTTAAAAGGATAGAGTCATTCATTCATTCAAACACTTTATCTCATAACCCTTACTCTTATACTTAATGAGTCATAGTGTGAAAATGATAGATAACTAAATATGCCAAATGGTAGATAACTAAATATGCTATACCATGTTGCTAAACTTAACCTCACCCTAAAAAAAGGTGATTAGTTAAGTGGGAAGAGGGGTTGGTACCTCGTTTCAGCAATACTTTTTTTTATTATAGAGTTTTTCTCCTTTAAAAAATTCAATATGAAACATGACATTTACTCTAGGTCTTCTAAAAAATTCAATATGAAACATGACATTTACTCTAGGTCTTCTGAGAAGAACCCATAGAGAGTTTGGATTCAGAAATTGTGACTCAGAGGAATCAAATAAATTTCACACATATTTGGTAATTTAATAATAAATCTTCTGATTTATATAAATTCTATGTGTCATTTGACAACTTATAATCTCAGCATTTAGGATATGCGTATTAAAATCGATTTTTTCTTCTTATAAGTAATCAAAACGAATGAATACCAAATTAGCTTCCATTATACAAAGCAATCAAAACGAATGAAAAAACATATTACTACCTTCTTTTAGTAATTAGTCTGAAAATTAAAATACTGACGAATTTCAAATCTAAAACAACCAGGCACTTGTATCCATGCACTACTACAAACCATTACCGATTTTGTAATTACTTTTTTGCTACACCGTAGTGTGTGATGAAATGCATCAATTTTTTCTATCTATAGGCATCTGTTATTTATGTATGTGAATCCTTCTCCTCCAAAGTTATGTCATGTTCAAGTTCCTAACCATGACATACCTTGACCCATAGTAACAATTCATTTTGTAAATTTTCATTTTTTACAAACATATCGACCGGTGCTGGCAACGGAAATAAATTGTCTTTATGGCCATGTGAAGCAAAAACTTTTTTTGATATTAATTAACGGTATGGTATAACTTATTTTCTTGATCAGTAAAAAATTTGATGTCAATAAATTTTGAACTCAGTTCACTTGTTTCATAATCCAATGGATTTGCTATTATATTAAAATATGATATACCTGTTAAAAGGTTTCCAAAGAAAATATAGACTCTAGGGTTGACAAGAGGGTAAAAAATCTTATGTTAATCGCCAAAAACAGCAAGGAAAGCAAACCTTTTGTTAAGACTTCGATTCGAAAAAAAATCTAACTTTTCGTTCGACTTTGATTCAAAATGACTGAATCAATATCTATTATTCCCTTCGTCCTCTATATAAAGAAAGAGTTTTGAGTTTATATAGTCCTATTAGATTGGCGGAATCCCAATTCTAAAATAGTTTTTTTTATGTATTGCCCTTATTTATTATACGTGAATAATTGTATTATAAATGACATAAAGGTTAATACAGAAAAATAGATGGATATTTAAAAAATTAAGTTAATTTTTTAATCTAAAAGATTTTCTAAATTTTACATTTATACAGGGACAGAGGAAGTAGAAAAAATAAAGAACAAAAAAGATAAAAAGTGTAGCAAATATATTTGGTATTGGAACTAACAAGAAAATATATTAGAATGTCTCTCGTGTATCAATGATGGTCATGGAAAAGTGTATCTTATAGGTTTTTGATATGTTAATGAGCTTAATAATAGTTAACTATTATTATGACCTTAATTTGAGATTGTGGGAAACAAAAATACACTTTGACCCTTTAAAAACCATAAAAAAAATTCACTCAAAAAGGTTTTTTCAAAACATGTCTAGCAACTAGAAAGGAAACATGCGTATTAGAGACAGACCAACTTTTGAAACATTCGAAACAACTCGCCAATTAATCCGACACGTCCAAATTGGTAATGGCGTCCTGCACATAATCAACTCAAAAATGTCTTGCTCCACATTTGAATTACTAACATCCTTCCAAAAGGACCAAAACCAAGCTCCCAACTCAAACTTCTTTGTTCTCGTTTAAGGTTTAATTTTTACATCTTAAGTTTGGCTTGTTGTGTACAAACTAATTTGGACGTCAAATGAAGATGATTACAAACCACCACCCCATTCCAAAAAAAATGAAACTTTTTTTATTTTTTATTTTTACCTAAAAATAAATTAAATTGACAAAAATAAAAATATTTTTTTTTCTACAGCGAAAGGAGTAATTTTTTCAATCTATATTATTTTTATTGTGTACTATAATCTCATAAAAAAATTAATGCTAGGTATTATTTTAATGAAAACTTAAAAATTACGAGGTATTATTTTTGTTGCTTAGGCTAGTCATAGAACACGGAATGTTGCTATTAAAATTGTTGCTTGCCCTGGGTTTGCCTCGGGTGTCTGTTGAGTGCAAAAGATTCCATGGTATAAAATTCTTAGTACTCCAAACTTTCTACTGTGAGAAATGTGAAGTTTCATCAGTTGTGGGAGAAATGGTACTAGTTCTCTCATTCCATCCCTTGAGAAAATTTGAATACCAATGTGCTGAATGTTTTGGGTATCTCTTTAAACCCGGGTCGTTGATCAGATCCACATAATAAAGCCCAAAGTTCGAACCGTAGCCGTCTAAAAATTCGAATGAGTCCAGGAAACTCCATGTGAAGTACCCTTTGGTGTTAGACCCGTTCCTGCTCCCAAAAGATGAGAAGAAAAAAGCAAAACTTGTAATGTTGAAAACTAATTGATAAAGAGATTGCTTTTGCATAATGTTTTTTTCGGAAAATCTTACTAATATTTATTTGAGTTCAGTATTAGGAAAAGTGGATGGATAAGGCAAAGCGAGTGAAGTTGGTTGGTACCTTAATGCTGCAAGCAATCCTCCAATGTAACCCTTCAAGTAATTTACCCTCGATGTATCGTTTATTGATGTGCCATGAGCTGCCCGCAACGATCTTTGACCTGTGAAGCAATATGTAAATATGCTCTTTTGTCTAACACGGTTTAAGAACATCTCTACGACATAAAAACCAAGCCAAATTTTATTGTCTTCAATGATATAATGTGTAATAACTACACAAATCCAACTAAAATGTAGTGAGGTGAGATATGCTAGTGTTACTTGCGAGTTTCAGAGGAGTGTGGCACCATGGGAGGTTCGTGCATGCACATATAATACATACAATTAACTGGTCGTATAACACAAGTGAGAGAATTAAGAATACATAAGCACTTACCATTTTCATGGATATATATAGGAGGGTTTCCGTAGGCTTGCTTAAAATACTCCAGAACTCTTTCCAATCGCAATGGTTTAACAGGGTACTGAATGCAAACAACATTGTACAAGTTACATGTCGACTCGCTTATTACGCTTTACAATTAAGTTAATCAATTTTTTTTTTTTCCTTACTACATCAGGTAACACTAATCCTCTTCCTTGCAAAGGCCAATCAGCTGCAACACAAGTAAAATGGTCCAAGGATAAAGCGTTTGTTTAGTCACTTGCAAGTTAAAACACTATTTTGAGCGGGGAAGAAGTTCCAAATTGATAACATAGGAAGATTCTTTTAGTTACCTATTTGCAGGGCAGCCAAATCCAAATTAAAATCTCTTTGTTGGAGCTCTAAGCTTTCTGGATTGTCCTTTATGTCAAGAGACAAATAGTGGTTCACTCCAAAGAAATCACATGAACCCTTTACTAATTTAGCTTCATATGGGGTGAAAGAAGGAAGTCTTGAGCCCACATTTCTCTTCATTGATTCGGGATAATCACCAAAAAACAACGGATCAGCATACCTGAAATTGGACACAGTTTTGAAATACCATAATTTGGAAAATTTGCCTTATGTTTTGCTTTTTATTGAAACTTACCAACCCACATAAAAATCATTGGCCCTTTGAGTTGCTGCAATATCTTCTGTGGAGTTTGTTAGAGGACGGAACCCAAAAACGAAGAGGTTGATTCCTATAAATCCATGTTGTTTAGCCTGCATTGCCATCTCTCTAAAATAATATATTTGATCTTGACTCATTATAATCTCTACCAATTCAAGATATGCAAATAAATGGTATATTGGCTGTTGGCATATATGGAGATACAAGTGCTTCCTGAAATTTGTATTGTTTAGCTAGAAAAATATTGGAGCTGTAGGAAATACCTGGTACTTGTTCTTGTACAATCTTGCAGCTGATGCATGTGCTAGCAAACAATTATGCGTAACAATGTAAGGCTCTGTTGTGGAGTTTCCGCTTGTACAGTTCCCGAATGGCGGGGAGCATCTTTCTGGTGGATTGTATCCCCTATTATAGGAGCCTAAGACAAACACATTAGCCTCATTTATTGTTGTCCAAGTTGAAACTCTGTCACCAAATTCTTTAAAGCACAGATCAGCATATGCTGTGAAGTCTTTCCTGATTCATTAAAACACCAAAATAGCATTAATAATCACTTGAGTTACTCAATTTAAGCCTAGAAGCAGAGAGATTGGGAAAAGATGAAGTAGCGAAGTACACAATCTTTCCGCTCAACCATCCTCCATACTCGTCTTCAAGTGACTGAGGGAGATCATAATGAAAAAGGGTAACATGTGCTTGAATTCCTATCAAGCATAAACCAACAAATATAAGTAGACTGACCAAAATTATCATGAATTATCTCAAAGTATACTCCGAATTTGTAATGAAAACACGGTTCGTACCATGGCTTATAAGTTCATTGATGAGGTTGTTATAGTACTCTAGACCCTTGGGATTTACAGGTCCTCTTCCATCTGCATAAGCTTACATTGGTCAATGATATATATGTAACCATCTTAGTTTTTTCGTTTGTGTACAAAAATCACGACCGAGATAGCAAGTAAGAATGTAGGATCATACTTGGTATAAGCCTTGACCATGAAATCGAAAATCTATAGGCGTCTAAACCTGTATCCACCATGAGTTTAACATCTTCCTACAACAAACAACAGGATTACACGATACGTTTTCAATAAAAATCGTCGAGCGTCAATGAAAGGCAAGTAATAACTACAATAGGAAATGGGGAATAAGTAGTGGACCACCAATATTTCTGAAATGAAACTAGAGTAGTGGTGCAGATCACATTCGAGTCAAATAAGCCATAGTAAACGTAATCATAAATCAAAGCACTCTTAAAATTTGAACGCAGCAAACACTACAGACCTTATATTTGTGATATTGATCGGCCGCTGTGTCACCATTGCTTTTGTCCGGCATTTTTCCTGAAATTCTAAATTAAATTGGCTAGAAATCGTTATCGGAACCAAAACGGATGTTTTCTAAACATTCCATGCCGAATTTTTCCGATAATTTACTAAAATGATCTAAGAGTTTCAAGATGATATTCGACACTTGGAAGATTCTTATATATGCTGATGTTTCAAAATTTGCAAGTGGAATAGAGAACTTAATTCTTAAATTAAGAGGGAGATAGACTAACCAGCATGAGTAAAGTTATCCCAGATGCTAGGAGTTTTCCCATCCTCTGATGAAGCTCCTTCCACCTGAAATTCCAACAAATTTGGTGCTAATTAAGCCATGAATCATGTCTATTAGTTACAGCCAAAACCGAAAAGAATGACAAATAAAGAAGGTACCTGGTAAGCTGAGCTTCCTGCACCAAAAATAAAGTCTGGAGGGAAACTATTTCTGCTGATTTGGCCACTGCATAACTCTAGAGAAGAACCTAACAAAACATGGAGAAGAATAACCGGAGACCAACATGAACATAAAACCCTCTTCATCTCTCACCCTCTCCTTTGTTCCTAGACTAGAGAAGAATAAAAGACTTTCCAGTTTCCAATATTTAGCGTTGAGATGACCAACAACAAATGTCCCATCGTGTAATTTCATCTACACCATGGGCATCTTGTCATCCATACATTCTGTAACCTTCTGAATCAAAGCGTAGAACCGACATAACAAATACACCACGTGAAAGAAACCGTATCTAATATGTCCAACAAACACCATATATTGTAAAGGTCCTTTTTACTAATACATCAACATCGAGCTTTAATTATGTAGACAGGACACTACATATGTCCACAGAAGAGTACTACAAGTACGAATGCTGGTAAATTCATATCATAGCATTCACCCCAAATGAATTCTTAATCGTATATGGGCACATCACCGTCCAAATCAGATGAATTCACGAGTAAGTTGAGTTGACATGACCTATTTCATCCACCAGCACTTCCATTAATTCTTTGGCTATAATTGACTGTGTTTGGGCATCACAAATTGACAGAATCCATTTACCAAAACAAAAAAAAAATCGACAGAAAACTACATTTAAAATGACCAAAAAGAGACGGCCAGAAAAGTTCAAGAGTTCATTATTGCTTCTTCCACTTTCAGAATACTATGAATTGTGTTTTTTTTTTGTTATTACTAGTTTTGGATTTATACATGCACTATTTCTTCCTAGAGTGTACTGATGAACACTAGACTTGCCTAAATGATTTTCTTTCATCAAAATCAAGTCCGGAAGCCCGGTGTTTAATTTGTTTTCTCTGAAGCAAAAATTGATAACTCTGGTCTGGTGTTCAATTGCTTACAAACTTACAAATATTAAACATTATTTAACCAAGAGGTTTTTATTATTTTACATGTGAAGGGAAATCAGTATCAGCTTCTTATAGTAGACTCATATAGGTAGGAAAATCTACTTTCTACTGTGAAAAATGAGAAATTTCATCAGTTGTAGGAGAAATGATACTAGATCTCTCATTCCTTCCCTTGAGAAAATTTGAATACCAATGTGCTGAAAGCTTTGGGTACCTCTTTAAATCCGGGTCATTGATCAGATCTACATAATAAAGCCCAAAATTTGAAGTGTAACCGTCTAACAATTCGAATGAGTCCAGGAAACTCCATGTGAAGTACCCTTTGGTGTTGGATCCGTTCCTGCTCCAAAAGTGAAAGTTATCAAGGAATTGGAACAGATAAACTACTACTTTCAACTAAGGAAATATATGCAATTGATAAAGAAGATTACTATTACTTGAACACTTGCATAATAGAGGATAAAATTGTTTTTAGAAAGTGTGAGCCTCTGTTTGAGACTTTGAGCTTATTACGGAAAAGTAGATAGCTAAAGCAAAGCCAATGAAGTAAGTTAGTACCTTAATGCATCAAGCAAACCTCCAATATAACCCTTTAAGTAATTCACCCTCAACGTATCATTCATTGACGTTTCACGCGGTGCCGTTAACAGCCTCTGACCTGTAAAAGAGAGTAAGCATAAAAATTGGTCCTAAAAGCTTACCTTTAACCACAGTTTAAGAACACGCTTCTAACCTCTCTCATTTTCTATAACTATGATGGCGCGATAATCAGGTGAAATTAGGCTAAAAATGAGGGAGGACGGATTATCAATATTACCATTTCTTTAGTGAATGGGGAGGTTGATTAGGCTACAGAAGAAAGAAAAGGAATATAAAATGTAAAGAAATAGTACCATTTTCATGAATAAACATGAGGGGGTTTCCATAGACTTGCTTAAAATACTCCAGAACTTCTTGTAACCCCGATGGTGTAATAGGGAACTGAATCAAGACAACATTGAAGAATTCAGATATCGACACACTAACTCCTTAGGATAAAGTCAATCGTTGTTTTCTTCCTTACTTCATCAGGCAATACACCTTGTCCAGACCAATTAGCTGCAATACAAATGACATGTTCAAAAGATAAAGCTTTTGGTTAGTATCCTTGTAAGTTCCAAGACAAGTGAGGGAGAAAATGGTTCCAAATTTCTGATAGAAGAAGATATTAATTTTAGTTTTGACAATGTAAACCAGATCAGCCTACATATGAACTGGACAGCCATATCCAAAATCAAATCTCGTGGTTGGATCAGTAGACTCTCAGGATTGTCCTTTATTTGAAGGGATGCATAGTGGTTCAATCCGAAGAAGTCACATGACCCCTTAACTAGTTTAGCTTCATATGGGGTGAAAGAAGGAAGTCTCGAGCCAACATTTCTCTTCATTGATTCAGGATAGTCACCAAAAACAAAAGGCCTAGCAAACCTGAAATTTAGACATAGATTTAATATATTATGATTTCAAAACCTGGCCTCATGTTTATACATGTAATGAGACTTACCAACCCAAATAGAAATCATTGACCCTTCGAGTTGCTGCAATATCTTCTGCAGAATTTGTTACAGGACTGAACCCATAACCGAAGAGGTTGAATCCTATAAGTCCATGTTGTTTAGCCTGCATTGCCACCTCTATATCTCAAAATTATGACGAAAATTGACTTGTTAAAAAGATATCGGAAGCTAGGAAATACCTGGTATTTTTTCTTATACAATCTTGCAGTTGATGCATGAGCTAGCAAACAGTTATGGGTAACAATATACGGCTCAATTGTGGAGTTACCACTTGTACAATTACGAACCGCAAACGGAGAAGAACACCTTTGCGGCGGCAGAGCTCCCAAGTCATAGGCCCCTAAGGAAAACACATTAGCCTCATTCATTGTTGTCCATGTTGAGACTCTGTCACCAAATTCTTTAAAGCACACATCCGCATATGATGTGAAGTCTTTCCTGAGTCATTTTAACTAAGTATCACTGGAATACTCAATGAGGCAAAGTTATAAGGACTTGAACACAGGTATTAGATTAACAAGGGGTAGAGAATTACACAATCTTTCGGCTCAACCATCCTCCATACTCATCTTCGAGTGCCTGAGGAAGATCATAATGAAAAAGTGTAACATGTGCTTGAATTCCTAATTAAACATAAAGTAATATATATGAGTAAACCGATGTCGAAAATAATCATGAACTAAGGTAATGTTGAAGTGGAACTCAACACGGTCGTACCATGGCCGATAAGTTCATTGATGAGGTTGTTATAGTACTCTAGACCCTTAGGATTCACAGGCCCTCTTCCATCTGCATAAGCAACCATTAGACAATGATTTATCAAACCTTTCTGAGTAAACATTTTAGTTTCTTTCACTGCAAATGTGTAGGAAAATCCCCAATGAGTTAGTTAGTAGGATCATACTTGGTATAAGCCTTGACCATGAGATAGAAAACCTATAGGCCTCTAAACCTGTATCCACCATGAGGTTAACATCTTCCTGCAACAAACAAGAGGCATTACAGTGGTATGGCCAAATTAAGAATCTAAGCTCTTTCAATTTCTAAAAGCAAACATCACAAACCTTATATCGGTGATATTGATCGGCGGCTATGTCACCATTGATTTTGTTCGGTAATTTTCCTGAAATTTAAAATAGTGTTTCTGTTTACCGCCAAATATCTTAGGAAAAAAGTTCAGCACATAGTCTTGTTGCATTATCTTTTCAAGCTAATTATCAATTTCTGATTCAGAAGTCTAGAAGAACACAAATATTGGTCATGGGCTTAGACTGTTTTTGCATTGCACGAACCCAATGGGACTACAACTCATGTATCGGTTGTCTCCATTATTATTTTCATGCGGATGCTAAAATGTTACAAGAGTGTCAAGGACTCAACTTGACCTTCTCGGTGAAGGTTGTGAACTTGGAAAGTTCTTATAATAAATTCTACTAAAAAATGGATGCACCATTCCTCTTCTTGCATATCCTTCGATGAAGACAGAGAGACTAACCAGAATGAGTATAGGTATCCCAAATGCTAAGAGTTCTTCCATCCTCATTTGCAGCTCCTTCAACCTAAAATCATCCTAATCTTCATTTTCGTTGGCAACAATTTGGTGAAGCATTTAAAAAAGTGGAGTCATATGTTTACAAAAGAAGTACCTGATAGGCTGAGCTTCCTGAACCAAAAATAAAGTTTGGTGGGAAATCATTTATGCTGAACCCATTGTCATGTTGACCACTGCAAAATTCCAGAGAACTTGCCAAAAGAAGAAAGATAACTAGAGACCATAATGAAGAAAATGTACATAACACCCTTCCCATCTTTCTTTCTCTACTCTGTCTTTCAGTTCTCTCATTAAATGCCCTTCTTATAAATTGTCTTTTATCTTGATAAGGTTGCTTTACGGTTCTCTGGCTACAAAATTAACAACAAAAGATAGCTTCTTTTTGTGCAACATGACAAACAAGAGGAATCCAAAATGGGTTGTGCTTCATTTTGAAAAACAAATTATATTTAGAGGACCACCAAAGCATTTGCTTTACATTCCAACTGTTTCCACTACACTATGAAATTTAAGACATTGCAAGCTAAAAGAAAGAAAAATAAGTTCTACAGTTCCCTAAATTCCAAACCCTTTCAAGCTTCAAGCAGCGAACAGGTTCCAGTCATGGACTTTGAAGTTAGCAACCACAAGTCGAAAGACCTCAGACATTGGTGTACAACCAGACTGCGCCGCAGGGACAGTCAATCCAGCTCCAACAGAATTTGCACTCTCACTCAGAGGATTTATCACATACGGTTCATAAGCAGTAATTAGCACATCAGTTCCAACTTCGCAACAAATGCAATGTAAGATCTGTTCTTGCCCGTAAAGATGATGAAGTTCAGGTTGTTAGAAGTATCACAACACCAACTGCTATGATTCAGAACTTGCCAGTAAAAAATTACCTCGCCAAAGAACGTCGAACCAAGCTCTGCAACATCTCAAATATAGTGAAGAAAAGGACTTCAACACCTTCTCCTTGGTCTCGTCAACCAAATCTCTCAACACAAGAGAAGTTCATGAAGAAAAGTATTCACCTCGCCTGCCATTTGGTTGTTGAAGATATTAGCGAAGTTCTTAAGGGTCATGAGGCAAGCATCTACTTCGCTGTTTCCAATTCGCGAGGGTCTGATATGTTATCTCGCTAATATTTCCCACCATCAACTATCAAGCGAAGCCTGTATTTATGTTCACCGAAACCCAAGCAGAAGCCACCATCTTTACGCAGCAAAGTATCATCGTGTAATGTATATTCAACTAAAGCCCAGCTTGATTAAGCCCATTGAAGTTTGCTGGATAACAAACAAGCCCAGCAGAGCTTCAAAATCTTTAGCATTAACGAAAAGTACCAGATTGGAGCAACGCACTTTCCACACTGGAATGACACCAATCATATGTCACAACGAAGCAGCAGAACTTGACACAATACCAAATTAAACTCCAAGTCCAGATCGAAGTTAACTCACTTCGTCGCCACGCGTCTCGTTCCAAAAACCACGTCAAGATGAATTTTTCTTAAGGATTTTTCTTCGAACAATACTTAAAAAAGAGACAAAATGTGATAACATAAATCCTACTCGACATGTGGCGTGAGATTAGAGCCGAAATAACTTAGCTCCTATAGAGTTGACTACACCACATCTAGTTTTATTAACTTAGTTTGTAAACTAAGGATACATCTGTAATTTCCGTATCTAACTCTCTCTCTCTCTTATAAAAGGAAAGTGTATTAGGTTTTAGGTGGGATCTTCTTCTCCTTTCTCTCTCGAGACATTCTCTAGCTCACTTGAGCATTTCCACTCTAATGGAGCTCATTTGTAATCCAATTATCATAGTGAAATCCTTCCGTGGATGTAGGCACTAACGCCGAACCACGTAAATCTCTTGTGTGTTTTTCATTTACGCTTTGCTTGTATGTGTATTAGATTAGGATCTTTGGGTGTAGTTGTAGGATTTCCCACAACTACACACCATATCATCAAAGTACATCAAAGATAAAAATATTCTAAACATGAGCACAAAACCAAATGTGAGAGACTCCTGGATTTGGAAAGGAATCCTTGAAGGTATTGCACACATTCAACAACATTGTAAATGGAAAGTGGGAAATGATAACAACATTAGTATATGGAAAGACAAATGGATTTCTGACTCCAATATTCATCTATCCAAACCTGATGTCTGCCCAGAGGACCTTAATCTGGTGAAACATATCATTGATGAGAGAGGGAATTGCATGGGATTTAAAAAATATAAACAACTGGTTCAATCAAGAGGAATTCTTAGAGATTCTCAACACAAACATCCAAACTGATGAAAAGGATTACATAACCTGGGATCTCACAGAAAATGAAGCTTTCATTGTAAAATCATTATACAACAATGATGTTCGGATCACTATTTGGAGTAGAATCTGGAACTTGGATACTCCACCTGCTATAATTTTTTTTAATGGAAATGTGCTCATGGAATCCTCCTAACTAATGCAAAAAGTGCCAGCATATTGCATTACATAGACCATATTTTCCATTCTTGTTATAGTGGGAGGAAACTTTGTCACATCTATTTATGGAAGAAACCTCGTATAGGGGCTGTTGGAAACACTATATGAGCTTATCCAGGATCCTAGTGACTAAATAGTTGGTTAGGGGGTTTCCTAAGGCAATAGCAAATGTCTAAGTTACCATCCATCTAAATAAAAACCTAATAACTAAAATTAAAAAATAATTTTATTCCGTATATGCTCCAATCAAGATGGTAATCAACAAACAACCCAACCAACAGATTGATCATCATCAACAACCCAATCAAGAAATCCAAGAACAAATCGGTGTATAATTTAAAACTCCTCAACAACCACGCATGGTTTATGTTAGGTATGATTCGACAAACCCTTCTTCCTTTTCTTTTTTTTTGTGTTTGAAAAGTGTTAGATTGATTGAAATCATTGAGAAAATTAGGGTTGCGGATTTTTTTACGGTCATGAGTTCTTAATTTATTATCGTAATATCAATCTCTGAAGTTGTTACGGTTAGGAAATTATAACTCCTAACCGTAATTTTTTTTTTAAAAGCTTTGCATATGATTTTACGGTTAGGTTTCTAACAGTAAACCAATTTACGACTTGTTTTTTTTTTAAGACTTAACCGTAAAAAATCATGTTTACATTATTTTTTCTAAGTTTTTTTACGGTTAGGTAACTTAGGTTTATCAACCGTAATATTTTACGGTTTGGTTTGTTTCTTTAAAACCCAATCGTAAAATATCCTGGAACTTCAAATCTTTGTTTACTGTTTGGTTCATGTTGATCAATCTAACTGTAACCTTTTTACGGTTGGATTTTTTCCTAGTTTTACCCAGTTATGGTTAGGAGTTCATTGTCACCTAACCGTAAATTTGTCTTACGGTTTGTTAGGAAAGGGAAAACTCAACCGTAAACTGGTCTGAAATAAAAAAAAAAACAATCTTTTTTTATGTAAAATTAGGTTTCTCTATCATATAAGGATTCACACACCTCAAATTTCTCACTAGAATCATTCATTTTGGTTGAGTGAATCAAAATCTAATTTTTTTTTTCAAAAAAAATCCAAAAACATCTCTTTTTTTTCTTCTATTTTATTCTTCCCACAAAAAAAACACACGCTTAATCTGATTTCGTGTCACTAGCTATAAAAGAAATTCATTAATCTAATCTATTAACTAATTAGATTATTATCACTAATTAAACATATACAGTTTAACTATTATAAAAATATTTAAGATATGGGGTCTTCTATTTTACTAACTAGTGATCCAATTTTATTTTACATAAAAAATCTCTTTATTGATTTATAAGCTCCTATATGAGACTTCGTATAAAATGCCTTGAAAAGGTTTGAAAGAGTTTGTGTAGTTCAAATTTTCTTTATATATTATAATTAAAATCAAATATTCGATCAGTATTCGTTTTGATCCCATTTTTTACTGATACTGATGTGGATCGCTGTGGTAAAAGAATTGCGAAACAGAGCTTTCTCAGCCTCACACATTTGAAAGTAAAAATTGGTTTACACATCAATTAACATTAGATATCATTACACTTTTCTTACACCGTCCACTCCCAACCTATCATCGAAAACCTAGCGAAACAAACTACTCCAGTACCCCCACTTCCTGCATTTTTCTGTTGTTTTTTCCATTCATCGTTCCCAGAAAATCTTCCCACTACTCCCACGTATCGGGAAACCGTATCCAAGTTCCGTAGCGAGTCTGCGTTCTTTGGACTTTCAAACTTAGCGAACTAAAACATCTGAGTAGCTAAAGGAAAGGAAATCAACCGAGACCCCGTTAGTCGCGGCGAGCGAAAGCGGGTTAGAGCTTTGAAAAGAATGCTAGCTTTCATTCAAGATTGGATGATGGAAAAACTAGCAAGCGATGACCAAGGTTCTACGCGTGCAGGGAAGAACTTCCTCTTCGTTTCGAAGCAGGATGTTAAAGCCTTTTCCTTTTTCATTTTCCAGCAAACTATTATATCAATTTCTCTACCCTCCTCGATTTGAGATTTACCCTAAAAGAGTCACCATCTTAGGATATCCTTCCAAATTCCATTTGCTTTTTCAGATAATAATGTCTTCGATTAATAAATTTAGGGTTCAACATGCAATCTCCATGGAATTTAGGTATTCAATCTGTCTCTTACTTTCCAGTTAACCCAGTTATAAAGGGTTTGAAATTATCAACTGTTTTGTTCTTAAGTTTTTGTTTGATATATTATCACCGGAAAATTGATCTGGAGACATAATATCTTGGGATTAATTTGATGGGTTTAATAACTGATTTGCCAACAAAAAAAAAGTTTGATTAAGTTATACCTTTGTTTCTCAGGATCTGATAAAAAGAAAGAAATGGCTAAAATTGGAGAGTTCGTGCGAATTTAGTGGTTCGATTGCTGCTGCTATTAAAGTGAGTTGATTCTAATTTACTTCATAAATTTAAACTATTAAACTAAGTTGATTATTCTCATTGGCATAATCAATCTGGACTCAATTATCTCACACATTTCTCTATTCTATCTTTCTTTTTGATGTTGCAAATGCTTGAAGCTTCAGTCAACCTCCATTGAACAAAGTTCATCGCGTATGAAACCCGAGCTAATATCCAAATGCACATATACGCAGTAGGCATTTAGCTTATACTTTATTGTCGTATATAATTCATATATGCAGAGACCGGAATTAGCTTTCCAACATAAGATAGAAGTGTGTTTGAAGGTCCACATGGTTGCTGAGCTTGTGATGAATTTTAGAAGCCAAAACAATAGGATACCACAATCAAACAACAACAAGCATATGTCAATCTGATTACTCTCTAAGGCCCATGTAGACACGTTTAGCGGCCTTTCTTTAAGCAATGCTCGCTTTTCTTTTTATAAAATATTGTAAAGGAGTCACGCAGAAGGACGCTTTTAGCTTCTCTATTCAATTCATAAAAGGAACTTTGCCCCGCTTCGATCTGTCTGCTGCCCCGCTTATTTACAAATTTTAATGAAAGGCCTGTCTTCTCGGCTATTGCTCGAAAAGGAATTGTGTAGACGTCAGTACCAGCCTTCAAGAGAAAGTTATTTCCCTCTCGTCACCTAACTAGTAGAATTTTCGCGAAAAGCGGATGACTGAGCTTTCCGTCTCACTCATCTTACCAACGATCTTTCTCAATTGAAGACCCGGATTCCCGACTTGTGGTTCAATTTATTCGTCGTCAACCGGGATCCCTAGTCTTGTATCTAGGATCTCTTTTATTGCTTGTTGATTTCCTACCCTATCTATATATCCTTATTGTTCATTTGCTCTCTTTACAGGATGGTATCTAATTGGTAGTTCAAAGAATTAAGTTGAGGGACCTGGAAGCCACAAAGACTATAGATTTTAGACCCCTTTTTTCTAGTTCCATCTTCTGCCAAAGAGTTTTTTAGTACCAAAGAGTCTTTTAGTCAAAGGGAGTAACGAGTTTCAACGACTGGAAGCGCTAAGTAAATGAAGGTCACGTCAAAGCCGTCCGAAGTCAGGGTGTGTTAGATAAATCGAGTCTAGGTTAAAACCCATTACAAAAGTGATATGATGGAAGAGTTACCAAACATATTCTGCTGTCGTAGAGAAA
Organism: Papaver californicum; assembly: GCA_023531435.1. Classification (NCBI taxonomy): domain Eukaryota; kingdom Viridiplantae; phylum Streptophyta; class Magnoliopsida; order Ranunculales; family Papaveraceae; genus Papaver; species Papaver californicum. The sequence goes on along the minus strand of JAJJMC010011502.1, from coordinate 600,888 downwards.
CACATGGAGAAAATTATAAAAGTAAAATTCGAGGTCGAATCCTCTCTAAGATCGGGAGGAATACAATGACTGAAGATTCTCCAGAAAACCTTGGAATGGACAACCCATTACTCTTCTGTAATTAGGGATGCACAGGAACCGACCAGAACCGAAGAACCGGACTGGAACTGACGGAACCGTACCCCAAAAGAACCGAACCGAGGGTACAAGGTACAGGGTACGAGTACAAAAAATGGGAACCGAGTACAACCGGGTACGAGGTACATGTACTACCATGTACCTCCCCATGATCTTTTACAAAGTTGGTTACTAAAACCTATTGTTCTTGATCTTTTATATGATTATATACTAGATGATAACTCTAATGTTGAGGAAGGTAATGTGATTTTTTTTTTCTTTTTTTTTTTCTTTATTAGTTGTCAATTCAATCTTTAATATAATATTCATTTTTTAATGGATGTTGCAGAGTTATTGGGTCCTATGCCAGCGCTAGAATCTTTTGATCCTTGAAGTTCATTAGATTCATTTCATCGAAATCTTTACTTTATTGTATCTCATTATAAAGCCCTTTTACTTCAACAATTTACATTTATTTTTAAATTTTAGACGCAAAAAAAATAAAAATAAATAAAAACAGGATACAGGGTACGTACCCGGAACCGAATCCAGGGTACAGGGTACAAGACAGGAACCGAACCCAGGATACAGGGTACCGGTACAAAATTTAAGAACCGACCATGGGGAGGTACAGGTACAGGGTTTCACCAAGAACCGAACCGAACCGACCTTTGTGCACCCCTATCTGTAATCAATAGATTATTAGTTATAAGAAAATATCATAAAAAAGTCTGTCTTCTAAAGACAATCTAATAGCCTATTTATACTATAGAGATAATCCTAAATTAAGAAACCTACGAATAAGAACAGAAAAAAATAAAAACATTCCTAAACAGTAGCAACATTCCTAACTAAAGAACTTTCCTAAAGAAATACCCCTGCATCAGCTTGGTGATGTCAGAAACAGTGGGTTCAATTCATATATACCTATAGGAATTGTGTCTTGATTGCAATTGATCATTGGTTTCCCTTAGTCTGCCAGGAATTGCGTCTTGACTTCAATGTTTATTCAAATTTCTGACAAAATGGTCAGATTTGGGTCAGTCTGTTTGATTGAGATAGCTTAATTTAAATTTCGAAAGATATTATTGAGATAGCTGAGTTTACATTATACCCACTGGCGATTTCCCTAATTATTTTGGTTTATTATTTACTTGATGAATTTAGGAATCTACCAAGACATCAATTTAGTAATCTGCAAAGTCCTACTGATAGGCTATTACCAAATAATGTAATGACCTATTTTTCTCATTTTTTTTTCTTTCAGATGTGCAGTAGTTACAGGTGCCAATAAGGTAATTGGATTCGAGATTTGTAAGCAATTAGCTTCTAATGGGATCTTTGTTGTATTGACATGTAGAGATAGAAACAGGGGTCTTCAAGCTGTTGAAAATCTGAAAAAATCTAGACTCCCAAATGTTACTTTTCATCAGTTAGATGTCCTGAATCCAACTTCCGTGTCATCCTTGGCTAAATTCATAAAGACCCATTTTGGAATGCTTGATATCTTGGTAAGAATTTCCTTAAACCTTAGTATAATTCCATCTTTCTATATGATTTTGTATCTCTGTGAGTTCTTACTCAAATTTGTGGTTGAACATAATCCAGCACCTAATGGAAAATTATCCTGTGTAGGGTGAATAATGCAGGAATTGGTGGGGTGACAGTAGTAGACAAGGATCAACTAAGGGTTTTGATGCTTGAGGATGAAAAGGTAACTCTACTAAACAAACTTCATTGGTATCATGTGCATATTTGTTAAATGTACAATAAAAAATGGCTCAACTCAATGTTTAGATTTTGATTATAGATTGCGGAACGCGTTTAGAACTAGAAGAAAAAAGGGTTGAGTTGACACATTAGTCATACAACTGCAAAAATGCTCAGAGCCCTTTTGCTTTCTTATTAGCATCCTAACTATCAATCTGGATCAATCCCCAAGATCAAGTCAGTTCTATCCATTGTGTACGCAGCACAAAGCTTAAGCTTGTTAAATATCAGTTTGACGGTTCCATGTCTAGCATATACAAGTTTGTAGATATTTTAGAATGTTGTTGTTCTTAATTAGATGTAAATGTATTGGTGCAGCATTTAGAGAACCCAAAGTTGAAACAGATATGGACGGAACCATATGACGAGGCCGGAAAATGTCTGAAAACAAATTACTATGGTGTTAAGGCGGTGACTGAAGCCCTCACTCCGTTCCTTCAGCTATCTGATTCAAGAATAATTGTCAAGGTTAGCATGTGTACCTTGGTAGGGAGTTGTTTAGCCGGATTAACCTTTGGTAGTTCAATCTCTTTAATTTGACTTTGTGAATTTAATGTCTTTTATTTCGTCAATGATAACCCCTGATGTGCGTTATTACTACTGATACTGATGCACTCAAATGTGAGTAGTTTGTCAATTCTTTTCATGCTTTCTTTTATTTCGTGATTGAGATCTCAGGCTCTCAGCCTCATCTATCACCAATAAAAGTTATTTGGGCTCAAGGAAACATTGACGAGTTTCCAATTCTAGACAACAAAATTCGTGAAGTTAGATACACGCAATTCAAGTTCTAATCATTTACTTATTCAGTTCATATGCCACAACCAGTGTAGAAAACAAAACACTGGATAACATTGGTTATTCAGGCATCTTTAACTCATAATAAAGTAAAGCATCCAGAATCTAACACCTGGAACACATTGTTGACTTATCAGGGTCTAAAACTCTTTCACCTTATGTACTGTCACCTCCCAATTCATGAAACCTAGGTGATTCCAAGTCTAAAACTATTGCCCTTCAACTATAATTAGTAACTGAACATCAAAGATCTAAATTGTATATGGTTTGAAGAAAATCATATTAATTGTTACTTATTGTTGATTTGGTAATGAATTATAGCTCGGGGGATTGATGCTTTTGGTTTGTGTCAATCAAATCATTAATTTTGGTGGACATGATGTAAGAGTTTTGTGCATGGGGGAAGGTAGATTACATTTGGAAATTACATTATGTTTCTCGCTAACCATGACCTGTGGATTCATCTTCATAGGTGAAAATATTTTGAAATCAGTTCATTTTTGTGCTTCATTTTGTATTGCAGGTTCACTACACCGCAAGGTTCTCTGATAGCTGCTATAACCATGGAAAATTCAGCACCTCCACCAATGTTGCCAATACAAAATGCAGCGCCTCACAAGCACCTCCACCAATGTTCCAAATACAAAATTCAGTGCCTCCACCAATGCTACTGACACAATATTCAGCACCTCCACCTTCGTTGCCAGTACAGAATTCAGCACCTCCACCAATGCCTCCTGTACAGAATTCGTCAACCGCCATTAACATTGTCAACACGAAATCAAGCACCACCACCAATGCTCATTAAAGGGCTTCCACCCCCCATATCACCAACTTCTTCGTCTTATACACACCAGGTATATATCCATTGCCATTTTTTCCTGGTACATTTGGGCTTTACTGTTTGGTGCCTTCATTTTTTATATTTACTCTGACAATCAAGGTTGAGCAACTCAACAACCTGTGCACTTTTCAATCATTTAAGACTTTTGGTATTTGGTAGACACTCCCATTGTTACCCCCGTACTCGCATCGCCCGGCCCATTAAAGTTGGTCAAACGAGCAATAATGTTCACGGAATAACTCTTGCACCACAAAAGCCCATGAGACCTAATTGTGTCCACAAGAGGATACATAGTCCTGCATCATCACCCATAAACTCATTACATGGACACAACTATGCAAGTAAGAAGCCCAGGATGTCTGGTCCCGAACCAGCGTATTTACCTCCTCCTTCAGGTGGCCAAGGTTTGGAATTTTGTTTGAATTTATTTATTTGATTGAGTTGTTGCATTTGCATCTTTAATATGCTTAATATCTATTGAAGGCTTGCTTATTTCTCCTGCAGCTTCACAACCTCCATCTGTACTGCTGAAGAGAAGTAGGCCAAGGCACCATCTTCATATACCTAATAAGAAAGGTTAATGATAGACCAGAAACCTGTTCCTGTAAACAATGAATAAAAGGAGTGTGGAGAGTGAATGCCAAAGACGCTAATTTCACGAAGGAGTCTGATTAAAACTGCAGAAAAGTGATACATATTTTTTGTCTTACCGTCCTTTTGACTATTTTTGTAGAAAACCTTATTCGTAAAGCCAAGGTGGTTGCATAATTTCATAAATAATTCATGCAGTGTTTACATGTCAGGTCCTGGTCACTTCCCATCAGCCCCATCTCCTTCACCCACACCTCCATCCATATCAACAATTTCAACTGGCGGAACCAAAAATATGGATACAAAACTACTATAATATACTTTTCCTTTATATGGCTTCCGCAATCCTTTGCATGAATTTGTTGTATTATGTTGGAATACCTGAGTTATGTTGTGTTGACCTATGAATTTGCATAGTTTTGGTCGACCGCAATCTTTTCGATCTTTTCATTGAGCGTTTAGATAGAGACGATGAATATGCCGATGTCTGTACGGCTAAGATAACTTAGGATAGCATGATCTGGTGTGAATAGAGGGAACCTACAAGAACAAATTGAAAAGAACGATCAAAACGAAAAGGTAACCAACCGGTGTGTAGCACCGGTTACTTCCTAGTCATGAAGAATTTCGGAACATAAACAATTTTGGAGATCGGTTAAATACCTGGTTCAGACCAACAAAAACAAAAAACATGGGACAACTACACGAATTGGATGATTTGCATACGGTTCAGGAATATAAAACAACATCTTAGAGACCACCACAGGATCCATACCCTTTAGGATCACATCCTGAATAACCTCCATTACAGAAGAACTGATCTTATTCAAACAAATACTTTCTCTTCTAATGGTACATGATATTTCAGGACTACTATTTGAGTATGTAACCTTAAGCATCCTGCTACCCAGGTGATTTATACTGCTCTAATTGCTTATAACTTTACAGGAAACTGTATTGGGGCTAGAGGATATCCCTGATATATTGGGGCTAGAAAAAATCCCTGATATTATGGAGAGGATGGACTCGAGACAGGAGCAAATCTAGTTTTCTCTTGGGCGAAGAAAATGAAGCAGATGAATCTTGTTGTTGAAGCTAAAGACATGACGATCATCAGAAACTTCAAATCCCTCTACCAAGATGCAGTTCAAGGAAGATTCCCAATTTGTTATCGTGCTAGCTATCAAGGTGATTTGTTCTTGTTAAGCTTCAGGTTATACACAGGAACCAGAATAATCAGGCTTTCGGATTAGCTTTAATTTGTAAGAACTTTAATCTCCAATATGCTACTAGTTAGCATGACAATGTTATCACCAACTTATTTTGTAACTCGACCAGGAGAATACCTCACCTGTCTAATTTAACTCTGGTCGGAGCATTCTAAACTCCAACATGTATTCAGCTTAGGCTCTGCCTAATTTTCTTATAAAAACAAAAGACAAATAACAAGAGGAATCCAAAATGGGGTGTGCTTCTTTTTGAAAACGAAATTATATTTAGAGGACCACCAAAGCATTTGCTTTACATTCCAAAACTGTTTGCACTACACTAACGAAATTTAAGAAATTGCAAGTTAAAAGAAAAGAAAAATAAGTTCTACAGTTCCCTAAACTCCAATCCCTTTCAAGCTTCAAGCAGTGAAAAGGTTCCAGTCATGGACTTTGAAGTTAGCAACGACAAGTCTAAAGACCTCAGACATTGGTTTACAGCCAGACTGCGCCGCAGGGACAGTTACTCCAGCTCCAACAGAATTTGCACTTTCACTCAGAGGATTTATCACAAACGGTTCATAGGCAGTAATTAGCACATCAGTTCCAACTTCCTTAAGCCGCAAATTCGCAACATAAACCTTAACATGATTCTGCGCTTCTGGTCCTTGCCGTCCCTTAGAAATCCTCATCTCCCCAACTGCTGTTGTCATTATCGCTGTTGAATTCCGGTACCTAATTCCATCTGCCGTGAAAACTCCGGATTGCTCAATGACTGTAGTTCCTTCAGCGTTTTGTTCAGTAGCAAGGTCTTGAAGAAACCAAACAGCACTTCCATTATCTTCTACATCATGTTTCAAATCTAGTAACTCAATTATGACGCTTTCATCTCTTGCAGGATCTACATAGGCTTCTTGATGATCAGGAACTTGGCGTACATCACTGATATCCTAAAATTCAAACAGAATTTATTATATTCAGTAATCTTCTTCAAACATAAATTGAATGAATATAATAAAGATGAAATTGAAATTGAAATATGATTATTACCTGGAATCTTAGAGGGAAACAAGTGGAAATTGCACTACCAAACAATTGGCGATTAACACAATCGTCTCCTGGCATCTTTTGCAGTCTCACCTTTGAAAACCCATTTGAAGAATACGGTGATAAGAAAAGGTTTATATAGAAATTAAGAGCTTCAGATTCAATCTACTAATTCCTGCTTCAGATTCAAGCAGTTACCTGGCGGTTTGCGTTTTTCTCACGCAGGAAATCAACCAGAAACGGATTGTTTAAGCAAAAAGCGTTTTATACTCGATGACTGCTGAAGCAGTGGGGACGAGAGAGCGAGAGATAATGGATTGTAATGCAAGCTATCTGATTTTCTAAGCAATAATAGAGTTTTATTCATTTTAGCTTCATATAAAAAAAATTCAAAATTCTTACAACTGAACTCCAAAAATACTCAACATTAAGAACCCCCCACAAACAACATTCCAGCAGAAGAAAAAAAAAAGGTAACAGCCATTGTTATCTCACCAATTTAAATCATAACACATCCACACTGTATAATGAATCGTACTATTGCTGCTATACTGGAACCGCATCAACCGCATGCTAGTAACCGTCTCGCAAATCACTATTTACTAATGCGGTTGGATGCCTGTTGAGGTTACAGAGATAAAGCAACACTTACAGCCGCAACAAAGAATGACAATATCCCATGACAAGCACGGCCCATTGCATTCGAAGTATCATCATCGCTTGGAGAAGAATCCGCAGATTTGTCTTTCGAAGTTGGAGACGAACCCTTTTGCGGCTTAGGAGCAGCAGCGGGTGCAGGAGGACCAAAAATATCCAATGGAAGGAGAACCTTATCAATTTGGTATACAGCCAACACATTGTCAGTATAAATTGTATTGGCAATTGTAGTATCAACCACACCAGTGGTAATATTAACTTGGTTTCCTCCTGTTGTTACATTCAATGGGAACTGACCATTATTGCCATTTCCAGCTTGAGTTCTCAACGGATTACTAACTGTTTGGAAATTCGAAACCGAGAGAAATGTAGGCACAACATGAAATTGAATGAGTTCAACTTTTTCTTGATCAGTAAGAGAATTTAGAGTACCAGATTTGAGATTTGAAAATGCATTATCTGGTGGAGCAAATAAAGTTAAACCTTGGTTTGAATTGTTGAGTTGAGTATTGATTTGGTCTCCTACTTGGGTACTCTTCAATAGTCGAATTAATGTACTATATTGACCTGCTTTTTCGAGGATCTTCGTAATATTTGTTGGACCTGATGGTGCTGGTGCTGCAGCAGGTTGAGCTGTAATTGTAGCAACTTGGACAAGAATGGTGATTAGAGAAAATGCGGAGATGAATACAATGTGGTTCTTCATCTTAATTTTATTAAAACTATTGAGAATGAATGAATTTGAAGAAAGGTTTTGATATCTCGGAGAGGAATGAGAAATGGGTTTATAATAAGGCAACAAGGGATAGAGTCAAGTTAGGTGGGAGTGTCCAGTCCAACAAGTTGGCAGTAGGTCCAGATTGCAAACCTTAAATCTCAAGTTTTGAGTAAGGTATGATAAGATTTTGATAGGAAGTTTGCTTTGACAGCGAGGGAAATATGTATGAGTGAGGTACTTGATCAAAGGGGGGTATTAGTGGTTATGACTGATTCATCTCAGGGACCTATCTCCTTTCTTGATTGCTTCACATTCACATTCAAATCACTTCACAAAAATAAAAAAATAAAACAAAAAAATTAAGGGGTTGTAGGGATTCACTATTATTGGGAATCCCTTTAATTTCAGGTCAGGAGGTCCCAATAATAGCACCACCATATGTTATCCACCAATCAACTTTGGCAGAAGTGGTATCTAAACCCAAATTTACATTCTTACTAAGTTGCACGTCACATGCATCATACTTGTTCGCATCTGTGACATAACGTACATCCTGATATCTAAATCCTCAAAATAGTTATGATGTCTGCATGGATGGACCTAGAAATAAAAACACACGGCCATGGACGGAGGGAGGTGGGTGCAAGTCGGGTTGTTGGACTCCACTTGGTTTTGAAATATAGCCAGCATTGCCTGGTTTAATTGTGGGGGCATAAGTACTTGACAAAGTTGAAAAGCTTGTTCTTAAGGTGGGTCAAAATTGCAAAACTATAAACTCGTGAAACAAAGAGTTATTTATGCATTATGTTTACTATCCTCCCTCGGTCCCTACGAAACAAAATTTCACTTTAATGAAGAAAAAGAAAAGAACTTACAGAGTGAGAATTTGAGATTATGATCGTCTATTCGCATTGTGCCGTTTTCGTAATTGATGAAGGACTGAATTTGATTACATAAGGCATGTTTTAAAATATAACCACCAACGGCTAATTCATCGCCACAACGCCAAAACAACATGATGGTAATATATATGAAGTCGTATCATCTTCGTAAACAAATGTTGATAGATTGGAAGAAAGTGGCATCCTGACATGAGAATTCAAGTTCCGCAACCACACCCTCCTCCCAAGACCAGTGGTAACAACTCAATGCTTTTGAGTGAGGATGAGTTAATAAATCTTTCTATAGACCCGGAATTTCGTAAACAGATTTTGGATTATCATCCAAATGTTAGAGACCAAGTACGAAGGGCGTATTTGTATATATATATATATATATATAACTTACAATAAGATGTTTGGTTTGGTGCTTGCGTTTTTGAAGATGTTGTTTGCATCTTCTGGTATTTTGTAATTTTATATAATCACGACAGATGCCCATATGTGTTAGTGTTGAAATATTGTTAACTTCAAAAAGACTTTAATTTCTTCTTTTTTATACGTAAGTAGTTCTCTTTGTCTTCATCATAACTTTCTTCGGAAGAGCGTTGGTATTTACTGGCCTCTTTCAGTTTGCATTTTGTAGCATTAGTTTGCAATACCGGAATTAGGTAACAGTGATGCTAGATTCTTTCTCTTAACCAGCTTGGCTACTTAAACTGGCATCAAGATCTAATAACATTCAACGGTATAATACGCTTATGCAGTGTTCTTGCTCCTTCATTGGTCGACGCCGATGCATCCGAGGTAACAAATGCTCATCTCACTTGTACTCTTTATGTAGCTTATATGTGGATTTTTTTTTTTATGGATGTCGAAAAACAAATATTTGATCCCATAGCATATAAGTCCTGGCTCTATCCTTGCACATGACACATCACTGGCAGTGAATAAGTGTCAAAGAAAATAAACTTATTAATGTTTTTGGTCTTGTTGGAAATGGATCTTAGGACCTAGGAGTCACTAAGGACACTAGCTCATTTTCACTATTTTGTGAACGAACCTTTGGTCCCACATAGAAGAAACTAAAGATGTTGCCTCTCCATATTACTAGGAAAATTGCTTTTTAAAGTGGCCATTTGGGTCAACACACTTCTGTGTGAAGGAAGAGGACTAAGGCAATGGGCTAGTTGGTGTAACCATATTTTCACACACGCGGGGTGCTTCGCACCGAAGCACGGAAGGGTCGGGCTCGGGTTCGGGCTCAGGTGTGGGTCAACCAAGACTTATCTTTTTGGACAAAATACTTTTGAATTATTTCCTTAACGAATTTAAAATCAAATTAAATTTTGTCTTTAATGTGGGGGCGTCTGATCCGTCATAAAATAATTTTCTTACCAAAAAAAAAAATCTGCAAGACATTTTCTGACCGTTTTTCTTTATAACATTATTACAAAATTATGTCGACATTTGGACGGATTTCTCTCTGGTTTCTGCCTTTAAAAGAAAATCGAATTATTCATTCCAACTCATCCCAGAGCAGGCTAATATCCCTAACTCTTTTCCTCTCTTCTTGCTTTGCTTGCGCTTGGTGTGTTTATTTCTTTCCTTTATCTTTCTTGTTGTTAAGTTCGTTTGAGTGGGTAAGTATTGTAGTACTATACAGTACTTGTATCAGACAGTTTTATCCTGGACACAACTTCACTGTGAGGTATTTAGCATCACTCATTTTTGAGGCGTATCGGTGAACTATTGTGTTAACGACAGTTTGATGATCAAGTGACTCTGCCCTCAAATCCGTGTTTAAATTTCAGAAGTTTTATTTAGTGTTAACATCATTTATATTCAGTATTTTATTGTTGCATAAACAATAATAAGTAGCATGAAATTAGTGTGCTTTCTATAATTTCTCCTTAGCATGATGGTAGTGCTCTTGGTGGACCCTCAAATTCTAAAACCTTTAATCCATTAACTCAGTTGCCCATGACACTAACCTCAAATTCTATTAGGGTCTTGATTTCCTTAAATTTGCATTTTTTACCAAAACTTGTTGTAAATTTGCACCAAGTTTGCTAGCATTTTTTCTTTAATTCTCCCATTTATCGCAATTATAATAAATATGGGTAGAACCAGCGGGAGCAGAACCAGATACGAACAAATGGCGTGACAACCGTAAACAATCACAAATAAATAATGAAACTACCTAATGAAGAAATTAAATAGCACCAACCTCAAGTGGATTAACCCTCATATAGGGGCTTACACTTCCAATAGAAGGACTTTTCAAGGTTTCAGGGTATCTCAATAGTTGGTTAGGGGTATCCTATAGTAACAGCAAATGTCTATATTACCCTTTTTCATCTATAAAAAGTTTATTAAAACCTAAATAAAAAAACCCTAACTATCTAATTCAACTCTTCTCCTTCTCTATTTCAACTATTTTTCTCCCCATTTTCTTCTCCATCGAAAAAAAAACCCATGTTTTTTCCCCCTTTTTGTGATTGATATCTTGTTTGATTGATTGATTCTAAAAAAAATAGGTTTTCAAAAAAATTTACGTTTGAATCCAACAGTAAATCCATGTTTGGAAGAAATTACGGTTGGGTTCCCAAATATAACTGGTTTTTCTTTAATTTTACAGTTGGGTTTTTTCAATTTCCAACCATAAACTTACAAAATGAAGATGACACTTTACGATTGTGTTTTTCAAACGTAATTGTTTTACGTTTAGGTTCGATTTTTTACGTTTGGTTTTTTTCAATCGTAATTTTATTTTACGGTTAGGTTCGAAAGTTATTTTTCAACCATAAATTCTCTGGCTGTTCAAAAATTTTGGAGGATTTTTTACGTTTGGGTTTTTCGAACCGTAAAATATTTTTACGTTTGGGTTTGAAGTCAAAACCCAACCGTATATTTATTAACGGTCGGGTTCGATGCTAAAAATCCAACCGTAAAAATATTACGATTAGGCTTTCCCCATTTGTAAACCAGTTACGGTTAGGTGTTCATCGAAACCTAACCGTAAATATGTCTTACGGTGGGTTCGAGATGAAAATCCAATAGTAAACTTGCCTGAATCACGTAAAAAAATAAGATTTTTTTACGTACTTTAAGTAATTTTGAGCAAGAAAAAGGCCAAGAGTTTAAGTTAGAGGTAGAACATTGGTTGAAAATCAAAATCTAGATTTTTTTCAAAAATCTCCAAAAAGTACTCTCGTTTTTCTTCTACTTTTTCTTTCCACCAAAACAAAACAGTTATAAATCTCATTTGATTTCATTAAGTATAATATTATTTTATTATTTTATTAGCTAATTAATTAATTAATTAATTAATTACTAATTAAATAGGGATAGTTTAATCATTATAAAAATATGATGGATAAGGGATTTTTAGATTTGATAACTAACGACCTTGTTTTGTCGTCGGACAAGTAAAACCTCTGCCAAAGTGTAAGGGTTCATTAAAATGGTTCATTAAAAATGGATAAACTACCTTGAATACTTCTTTGATCACAATTCACAAAAGTCTCAGATTTGTTTTCAACACTCCATATTCACTACAACATCGTCCATTCTATTAACAGTAGATAACCATCTCTCACCGTCCATTTCACAATATATCATCATCCCACCCTAAAATCACCAGTTCTTCCAATCCAACGTATCTAAACCATCAACTAAACTAAAACTGAACACACCAGATAACAAATTTTTCCCAGTAGAACCAATAGGGTCCAATACAGCTTGTTGTTGTGCCGTTGGTTAAACACACACAGGAAGAAGAAGAAGGAAAACAGGAGAGACTCAGTCTCAAATTCTCTTCATCTGAAATCCCCAAATTCAAAACCCTAACCTTAAATTAGATCATTGGTTTGTAATCATTAATTGATTGATTGAGGGTTGTACAAAAAAAATCCTAGATTTTGATCTAATTTTGCCTAATTTTGAGTGGAAATCAGTGAGGATTTGCCCATTGTAATGATCTCATGTTTTTTTGTAGATAATTTAATTTAAGTGTTAAATATGATGAACAGCCACAATCACAACAGCAACGGTATGATATCATCAACTTCAACTATTAATAATACCCAATCAGCAACAACAGCAGGAGGAGTGAAAACCTATTTTAAAACCCCAGAAGGTCGTTTTAAATTACAGTATGAAAAAACACACCCAACTGGTTTACTTCACTATTCTCATGGTAAAGCTGTTACTCAGGTAAAAAAAAAGGGATTTTTTTTCTTCATAATTTTTGTTATTTGTTTGTGATTTTTTTGAATTTTCGTTAATTTTCTTTGAATTTTGAATATGTTTGAAATGGATTTTGTTAGGTAACGATAGCGTATCTTAAAGAGAAATCTGCACAATTACCACCAACTCCGACGTCTAGTTCGAATGGTGGTAGTGGAGTTAGGTTGTTGTCTGCTGCTAGATTTCTAGGAGGTAGTAATGGGAGCCGTGCACTTAGTTTTGTCGGTGGAAATGGTTCGAGTAAAACGGTAGCTGGAAATGGTAGAGTTTCTTCTATGGGTTCTGGTACAAGTACTAGTAATTATTCGGCTACTTCGAATTATGATGGTAAAGGGACTTATTTGATCTTCAATGTTGGTGATACTATTTTCATCAGTGACTTGAATTCACAAGATAAGGTATGTTTGGTTATGCTGTCATTGTGGTTGAATGGATTGTGTTGAACTTTTGAGATGAAAATGATACCAATGTGGTTAGTGTTTGTTGTAGGATCCCATTAAATCCATTCATTTCAGTAACTTGAATCCTATATGCCATGCGTTTGACCCTGAGGCTAAAGATGGGCACGATTTGATTATAGGACTGAACTCTGGAGATGGTAAAAACATTTCTTGTTTTCAAATTTTGATTTTCTTTGGATATGTGCACTTTATTAATTTGTTTTGTTTCGTGTACGTGTGTTGTTTGGCAGTGTACTCGGTATCATTGAGACAACAATTACAAGATGTTGGGAAGAAGCTAGTTGGAGCTCATCATTATAACAAGGATGGTTCGGTTAATAACAGGCAAGCTTACCTAGTACCTGCATTATGATTATGTTATAGGGTTTTTCTGGTTCTCCTGTATGTATTGGTAATATGTTGCTAACAATGGAGATTTTGTGGTGCTCTCATTCCTATACCTTAAAAAGTTGATGTATTTGCTTGTTTACTTGCTTTAAATGATAATGCTGTCAATCAATCGTCAAACTTGGTTCTCTTATTGAGAAATATGATAATAACTATATAACGAGGATGATGTTTACAACCTCTTGTATCATTGATGAATTTCTAAAGGTATTTCAAATGATTTCCTGGATACTCTATAGGCCAATTAATGCTGTAATTTCTTCTCCGGCGGTGGTCTTCTTTTTTTTCTTTTTACGCAGTGGCAATCATTGGAAAGTTATCATTTTTTTTTCCTTGTAATAGTATTAGGAGTACCTAGTTTGATGCTTTACTTAAGATTATTTCCCCTTAATTTGTATAAAAATTGTTTGTACGAAAACAAGCCACTTCCATTGGATGTCAGGATACTTGCTAATTGCATTTTGCAGTTCCCATTTTTCGGTCGTGTAGGATACTTGCTAAATGCCCTTCAGCTTCATGAATGTCAGGTATCTGCTCTCACAATAGATACACATGCTAACCACCTTCTTGACAGTTTTTGATAAGTGGAATCAAAATTACTATGGCCCATCAGTTCCTTTAAAATAAGGGTTTCAGAGCGTATTATCTTTGTAGATCTAATAATGAATGTAAGAAACCAGCTTGTTACTAGATGGAATATGCATAGTTTAAAATGGCTTCCTTTCCACTACGTTTTGGCATCTGCCAGAACTGTATACACTAATCTCTTCCTAATTCGTTTGTTGCTGAGATGGACAGTATTATGCACTTCTAACATGTATGTGACATGAATCACATGATAACCAATCAAACCAGAATTCCTTTCTAAGATGCTTTCAGCCTTAGGAATATACCGTCAAATGTCTTTTAAGAATGCTAGACGAAGTGTTTAGGATTGCGTAAGCTCTTGATCTGAGGATCATTTTCCTGTTATATTATCTTGGTTGAGTTTTCAGTCACCTGAACTAAAACATTCAGTTGCTTGAAACATCGACATATGCCAGTAACTAGTAACATATTCTTTTTTCATATAAATGTATATGCATGTATCTCCCTCTCTCCTTAGTACAGTACTTTTAAGATAGCTTTTAGTCTGAACTGACCATCTGTAGTACTAATTTTTGGCAGTCGATGCACTAATATGGCATGGGTACCTGAAGTTGATGGAACCTTTGTTGTTGCTCATGCCGATGGGAACTTGTATGTGTATGAAAAGGTGAGCCCACACTTCTCTTGGAATATTTCTTGCTTCCTTATGTTTCACAAACTGACTTCTATTTTATTTTGTTTCTTATCTGTTTTAGGGCAAAGATGGTGCTGCGGATTCTTCATTTCCTGTTATCAGGGATCAAACTCAATTTTCCGTTGCACATGCAAGGTCCAGTAAGGTAGTTTACTGCTTTTGTTATCTTCTATATCTACTTATCATGTGGATGCGCACTACCTTAAAAGTTAATTTGTGTTGTTCTTTATATGCTTAAAGACTGAAATAAAACAGCTGAGAGAACTGGTTTTTAGAACTTAATTCAACCTTTGATGTCCCCTAATGTTATTGACAGCTTAGATATTGTACTATACACTGTTTTCAATAGTCTAGGAACAACTGTTATACCTTTGGTTTGGGGTATCATGGTCATTAAATTATAAACTGCTTGTGTGTATCTGAACTATTTGCTTGATTCTGAAACTTCTTAGATGTAGATTTATTTTTTCGTGAATTTGCTGTTGATTGGTGAAGGTGAAATTCTTCTATTTGGCTTAGAACAATAGAGTTGTTAACATTTATCATATTGAATTGGCGTGTTTTACTTGTTGATTACAAACTCACACCATTAACTGTTACATGATGAATCAATTAATACCTTGGCACTAGCACAATTATTATTTTCAGAACACAGGGTTATTTAATTTCTTTTGCTTCTGATTATTGCAGAGTAATCCTATTGCTAGATGGCATATTTGTCAGGGTTCGACAAATAGCATATCTTTCTCAGCAGATGGTACATACTTGGCGACTGTTGGAAGAGATGGTAATGTATTGAATGGAATTATCTGAGACTCTTTTGTTCATATCTGCCTTCAAGTTCCACCTCAAGTTTGAAGTTTGATTCTATAGACATGATTAGAAATTCTGATATCATGTTTATTATTTATATGCAGGTTATTTACGAGTATTTGACTACTCCAAAGAACAGCTAATTTGTGGTGGGAAAAGCTATTACGGTGCTCTACTGTGTTGTGCATGGAGGTAATATATTACATTTACGTCAATTTTGATAGTATCTGCAAAGGGACAAGGTGATTGATCTCTAAATGCTCTTTTAACAGCATGGATGGAAAATATATTTTGGCTGGAGGTGAAGACGATCTGGTACAAGTTTGGAGCATGGACGATCGAAAGGTAGTAGCATGGGGAGAGGGTCACAGCTCATGGGTATGATTTTTGTAAAATGGTTTATCTTATTTGGTCTTGTTATTTTTTTTTAACATAAGCATCTCATACTTCGTGACTTGTTTGACGTGCAGGTTAGTGGTGTATCTTTCGACTCATACTGGTCATCACCAGCCTCGGATGGCACAGGGGAAAGTGCCATGTACCGGTTTGGTTCCGTTGGTCAAGTAAGATTTCCTTGCTCACTTTGAACTAATGGTTAACTAAGATAGCATATAGTAGATGTCTCCCTCTTAGACATTAAGTGGGAATGAGGAAAAATGAATCTAGCATAACTATAGGTCTGTTAAGAAAAGCAGAACGACTTCTGTAAGAGAAACCTGTTTTTTCATAAAACTCGGAGTTTTTTTAATTCTCTAGTCCTAATCTGGTTTTCCTTTTATGTTGTCTTTTATCCTGCTGGATCTTTTAATAATATGTTTAGCTTGTTGTTGTTCCAGTTATTACTGAGAAGTGTATTTGTATTTATATGCCTTGCATCTTGTTATGGTGTAAGCAGGATACACAGTTGCTTTTGTGGGACCTGGTAATGGACGAGCTGGTGGTGCCCCTTCGACGCCCTCCAGGAGGTTCCCCAACATATAGCACCGGAAGTCAGTCTGCTCACTGGGACAACATGTGCCCAGTAGGTACCCTCCAACCTGCTCCTAGCATGAGGGATGTGCCAAAGCTCTCTCCTGTAGTGACCCATCGTGTTCACACTGAACCTCTATCTGGATTGACATTCACCCAAGAATCAGTTCTCACTGTATGTCGGGAGGGACACGTAAAAATATGGATGAGACCAGGTTATGGTGAAACTCAACCTACTAACAACTCAGAGAACATGGTAAGTACCAGCGCAAAGCAAAAGCCGCACTTGAGTAAAATCAGAATAACCCCTTAATATTAGTGAATTGTATGTGTACTCTAATAACATTGTCTAATAATCACTCGGTTTAGGGTAAAACGATTTTGGTTTTGATGTCTAACCACACCAGCTTCCACCTGTAATGGTCAAAGCTGTTAAATTATTTGTATACCGATCAATATGGGCTTAAACTTGTATGAGGTGGTAAAGATTATACACCAGCTTGATCTCTCTGTAAATCTCTGGTGATATGGTGGGAGTAAAAGAGGTTACTTCTATCTGGGTGTGTAAAATGCCAGCTCAAGATACTCATATACTTCCTCGCGGTCGCTGAAAACCGTCTACTTCATTTAGGTTTACGACGTTGTTCACTATCTTGGATTGCTGAGGCAATATGTCGCAAAAACATGGATATGAAGGAAAAAAAAATCATTTTTAAATGTCTTTAGTATCATTGTTCCCTCTGAGAGTAGCTTCAGCTTGCACCATCATTATGCAAACGTAGCAGTGCATGATACTTGTAGCTGCTTCGCTTCACTATCACGTTTGGGCTCAAGTCATCTTTACAGCAGCATGAGTTTCCTTATGAGGCGTGATGCAAGGAACTGTATTGCTAGCATCCTAAACAAAGAAAAGTAAAATGATTGAGGCATGGAATTGCATTGCTAAAGTGGGATAGGTAAACCCTCAAAAGACAAGTGTTTGGTAAAAATGACTTTTATTGTTTGTAATGGCCTTTTAGATTGCTCTTTTTGTTTTTCTATGGGTTTTCAAATCTTATAGTTGATTAGATGAATGAATTTGTTAGATTTTTGTGATAGTCAACTCTGTAACAGCCATGAGACATCAATTAAATGTAGTGGAGTTATTGGCAACAAGAAATCCTCTTCTCATCTAATACAGTAATAAAGATTGATTGGAATTGGACCACCAACTTCATCTGCTTATATGCTACCACCATATGTACTTGTTAACGCTAAACCCCAGAACTGCATTATCTTTTTGAAGGTACCAACTCCAAAAGTAAGGTCAGTAAAAACTGTTAACAACACTATCAACTACTTGAGAAAAAACTATGACATCAGTTTGAAATTTCCTGATTCTTGAGGTCCCCCAATTTTTTAACAAGATATGCATTATTTATGAATGCTAGCTGCTTGTTGAAAATATGTGCATTCTTTTTGACAAAATTTTCAAATAGATGGAATGAGGAAAATAATGTTTGTGGCATTCCGCAAAGCATGTTATGTTATGTCTTGTTTAGCTGAACAAATGAAATTTAAGACCAACTTAAAACTAACTAATCAATTAGTGAGTTAATTACACATTATCGAATCCATTGAACTTTAAAAAGTAATGTGAACAATAGAATTCTTCAAAGTATTATTGCTCTTCGATTTCTCTCTTTCTTGTCTGATCGGGAGGTAAAAATTAAGGGGCTAAATAGTGTGAACTTTGATCGTGGGTATCAATACCAAACTGTTCTATAACTTGTTCTGTTAGATAGGCATCTACATTATCGTTCCTTTTTTATTAATTAGTTATATACTTGGTTAATGAATAAGATCATCGAAATTCAATTTCAACTAAAAAAAAATTTATTCTTTTTGTTCATTTCGAAAATGCGATATCATTTTGTTCTGCTGATCAAATAAGACACCTGTTTGTACCAAAAATCTGCTCCAACACGTGGCAGCAACGACAGCAAAGCTCAACATTCCCGCTATCCATGATATCCCTCTACACAAGTTCGGACCAAACAATCAAAGTCCGGAGCACAGTCAAGTCTGTAACATGGACCCCACTCTAAGTCCGAAGCGTAGTGAAATCCGAAACAAGCCCGATACAATCATTCCCTCAACACAGCTCAGGTCCGAAGCATGGACCGAAACACGGATCGCAGCTAGGTCCGAAGCATGGATCGCACCAGTCCCGCAGTGAGATCACTTTCATTTCCAGCAAGCCAGGATCGCAAGCCAGATCCGCGAGCCAGGTCCGCAAGCCATTTCCCGTAACATTATCTTTCCCTCAATACCATCTTGTCCGCTCCAACGCAATCTTTGCCCTACCAAAATTGGGAGATAAGATCAATAGAGACGCGTGGCGAATTCCGTTGACACATGGCGAGATGTAGTGAATCTTCTTCGACACGTGGCGTACTTGATTGACATGAGGAAAGGGGGCAATTGGGAGGACCTGCTTTCTGAAGCCTAGAAGTGATACAATCTATACCGGATAAGGGAGAAAAGCTTGATCCAATCACCAATAATGGACACATGGACTGAAAGGAAGAGCCCACGGAGCATTTGGAGGTGAAAGGAGGGCAAAATGGGAAAGTCACATGACAATTTCCTTTTATAATGAAACAGATTGAATGAGTGAGGGGATCGGCTGGGATGGAGTCGGGAACTCTTCCTCTCTGAACTGTTCTTCTCACTAAAAAACCAGAGCTCCAATGGAGTTTCTGAGCTTGTAACCACCAATTGATCAATAATATATCTCAATATTTCAGTATCCATGGACGTAGGCTAATCATGGCCGAACCACGTTAAATGATTTATCTCAATCTTCTTTTTGTTTCTCCGTGAGTTTAATTAATGAATCTTTGATTGTTTGTGCTGAGTAGAATTTTGGCACAAACAACACCCTCCTTTTTTTTGGCACAATGATTACAAATTTGATTGGATATATGAGATAGATAAGAAATAATTTGATATAACAATAGAGGATTGTGATGCAGAAATAATAATCATGGATATAGGTTTGTTAATGGAATTTACTAATTAAGATGACCCAATCAATCCTATACAAGATTTAGAGGATAAAACTGCCTGAAACCAATGTATTCAAAATTTCAAATATGCAACGACGGATTACGGATAGATCCAAGAACATATTATCTTCTCTAGTATTATTAAGTTTTATAATTATTATTTTTTGACCGGTGTTGGGGACCTGATAAGGACCAACTATATAGATGAAGAGTTGAAGACTATGCGTCACACACGACCACCTACGTACGTAGAAAAAATGACCACGGCGTCCAATTTCTTTAGGGGATATAGTACAGAAAGCATGCCCTGCATGGACCCCCTAGGTTAATTATGACAATTGATTGGTGGTGATGGAGATGGACTGATCAGATGGATGCATGTCTGGCAAGACTTTAACCGATTCATAGATGCATTTTGATCTTTTCCCATTTCTTGTTTTGGTTTCACACGACTGTCTGTGGCATCGCGTAAGATTTGCGTAGTCCACTCCACTACTGCTTGTACGTAGTTGAACAACTACACACTCAGAAATAAATAAGAATACAGGATTAGATTAGAGAGTTAATTCCACATTAATTAATCCATTCAAGTTTACATGTAATGTGTTTATCACGAAGATGATGAATAAACAACACGACAGCCTATTCTTATCATGATATGAAGATATATATGATATAAGGGGATAACAATGGAGTTAGTGTTGGAATATTGGAAGTGACCCGATATATAATTTAATCGAAACAAAGAATGGTGACCGACAATTCATTCATTTCCTCCATAATAATGTGTTTCCTATTTATTGATTTTCTGATAAAGACAAAGAGAGCTAGGATTACAATGTTTGTGGCGTCTCGTAAGGTTGGTTTAGACCTGAAGCCTGATATAGGGGCTCCAACATCAATAGAGGGGCTCCAATAATAAGACGAAATAGGGACACTATGAAGTAAAACTCAAAAACCCCTTATCCATAATATTTTTACAATACCCAAATCACCCTTTATTAATATGTTAATTACCTTAAATAGTGAAAATTTAATTAAGCTAATCATGGTTAATTAAACTTAATCTTTGACTAACACAAATTGAAATCATTTTTTTTTTTTTGATTTGTGATTTGGGGATGAAAAACTAGATGAAATATGAGAAAAAAATTTCGTTTTTTTTTAAACCCTAGTTTTTGATTTAATCAACCATAGTAACCATTTAGGTCTTTCTAGATTAAAATCTTGATCATTTTATGGCTCAAATTAGATGAAATCACGAATTAAAAGTTTGATTTTGTGTGATTCAGAGACAGTTACGGTTGGGTTTCATAACGAACCCAACCGTAACACCAAGAACACCGAAGAACACCTTCAGTTACAGTTGGGTTTTGACTCCAAACCCAACCGTAACCTCAAGAACACTATGAACACCCTTTGAACACATAGTTACGGTTGGGTTTGGCTTAAAACCCAACCGTAACTCATCCTTTTTAGCATTGATTTTTGAGGTTAAATTTGAGTTTTAAAATCCAAATTTTGAAGTTATTCAACCATTTTAACTAGATTGTAGGTAAATTGGGTCATTCAAACACACAAAAACCGAAAAATCAACAAATTAGAGATTCCAAATTTTGAGTTATCAGTAGAATTTACGGTTGAGTTTTGGCTAAAAACCCAACTGTAACTAATTATGTTAGTTGCATGTTTCATGATATAGTTACGGTTGGGTTTTGCATTAAAACCCAACCGTAACTAATCTTTAAACCCCAATTGTAAAATTATATAAATAAATTTTGAGATTTTTTCATTTCTATCTTGTAGAGAATTGAAAGACGAATCTAACCCAAAAAAAATGAGGTCATTCGGACATCGTATGAAGGAGTTATGATCAAAACGGTGAATTTTTTTTTTGTATCCAGGAATAGTTACGGTTGGGTTGGACCAATAAACCCAACCGTAACTCGCCCCGCATAAGGAGACAACTAAGGTTGGTTTAGACTTACACTTTTAGTTGAACAACTAAGTTTAGAATTAATTTATAATTAGTGAGTTAATTCCATATTGAATTCTTTTGATGTGAACAATTAACAGAAGAAGATGTATTCATCTTCTTAATTAAGATGTAGCAGCCTCAGAGGAAATGCCCTGATGATGACGATGAAATTTTAGTTATTTTTGCTGCAAGATTATACTTTACCCTACACAAGGCCACGTACTACCATATGATTAGATTAAGCGGGATTATTTACCATTCAAGGAGTGACAAATTACACCTTTATGAAGCTGCGATGGAAAGTTTAATTATTGTTATGCACCGCACTCCTCCAATATAATCTGGAATTCGTTTCAACTCCTAAAATGGACTATGACTCCACCAAGAATTCCCTAGATCAACGGAAGACCCTCCTCCGTCAGTCTAGGAGCTTGAGTACGGGTCCAACATATTCTTTGAAACTTCGTAGCCGGAGGCTTATTAGAGTTATATCAAGTTTGTTTAGATCTGATTAGTGATTTTGAATCTGAATTGGCATCTGACTCTAAGTTAGATCTTTTTTTTTTTTTTTTTAGATCTGATTAGTGGTTTGATCACAAAATAGATTATCAGTAATGTAGTTGTTTAGTTTTGGTCCTACACGACAAATATACCCAACACTGATATTCTCTTTTTACCGCCCAAAGTTAAAAAGAATTCAGTTCGGTTCCCCACTTTGTCTTCTTCATTCAATTCATTCTTTCACTCTTTTCATTGCTTTTCTCTGTTTATAAAAAGAGGCGTAACTTAGCAAAAAAAAAAAAAAAAAAAACCTGAATCAAAAAAAATGCGGAAAACAAATTTAAGGAAGACTAGAAAGTAAAAATCTCTGCCTTTGTTAGTATTGTAGAGGTGGTATAGGTGGCGTGTAATCACACTGGTGGCGTATAGGTAGTAAGTAAATCAATCTATCTTCTTAAAACCTTATTAGATTCTATTTACTTAACCTTTCAAGCAAACATCATTTATATACATTAACCCAATCTCACAATCTATCTCACCTCTAAATGCTTATAAATTGGAAAACCCACTTCTAAAATCAAGGTACAGAACAAACCCAAGAATCAAGAATCAATTTTTCTGAAAGGAGAAATGAAGGGGGTGGCGTACATTAGCATTGTACTAATGGTGGTGGAGATGATCATCTGTGTCATTGGAATGACAGTTGAGTATGATCATAGAGCAGTTGTGATTGATAGAAAACGTAGAGTTTTAATGTCTGGTTCTATACATTACCCTCGTAGTACTCCAGAGGTTAGAAAGAGATCTCTCTTTCTCTGTGCTCATCCTTACTCTGTTTTGCTCTGTTTGTTCTCAATCTCACTATTTTTAATCTATCTGTTTGCATGTAGATGTGGCCAGACTTGATACAAAAATCAAAAGATGGAGGTTTAGATGTGATTGAGACTTATGTTTTCTGGAATTCTCATGAACCTGTTCAAAATCAGGTCCTTACTTTATTTCTTGATGACTACATTTTTACTTTAACTTTCTTGATTTGTTTTTAGTCCAAATTAAACTAAACATAATCATGCAAAATGGGGTTTTGTAATTTTGCAGTTTGATTTTGAAGGAAGGAATGATTTAGTAAAATTTGTAAAAACTGTAGCAGAAGCTGGTTTATATGTTCATCTTCGAATCGGTCCTTACGTTTGTGCTGAATGGACTTATGGGTAAATTTCCCACAGTTGCACAAATTAATCATTTTTCAATTGACCCAATTTTGATTAAAAATGTGTTAATTTCTATTGTTTTGGGATTTTAGAGGATTTCCCCTATGGTTGCATTTCATACCAGGGATTCAATTCCGAACCGATAATGAGCCATTCAAGGTTTAGCTTCTTTACTCTTTTTCGATACGATCGGTATCTATTCATTTCATTTCTGTGTTGAAGTTTTTCAAGAATTGAGTATTTATTTGTTCTGAAATTTCTTGTTTTAGAGAGAAATGCAAAAATTCACAGCCAAGATTGTGAGTATGATGAAAGAAGAGAAACTTTTCGCTTCTCAAGGAGGGCCGATTATACTTTCACAGGTTGGTTTTCATCTTTATGCCACTTCAACTGCGTCGTCAACTGCCACTAAGCAACTTCTCTTCTCGGTTTGCAGATTGAAAATGAGTATGGAAATATCGATAAGGCTTACGGGTCTGCTGCTAAATCTTACATTAACTGGGCAGCAGGCATGGCTATCTCCTTAGACACAGGGGTGCCATGGGTTATGTGCCAGCAGGCGAATGCTCCCGATCCAATCGTGAGTTCAGTTTTTCCTTGAGAAAAAACGTCTGAAACGAGTTCTTAAAGTTTTATCATTCAAGATTGTATATCCAATTGGTTCTTGAGGATATTTGATTTCCTGACATTAGTAATTTTAACAAAACATCGCAGATCAACACTTGCAATGGCTTTTACTGTGATCAGTTTACTCCAAATTCTGGCAAGAAACCAAAGATGTGGACTGAGAACTGGACTGGTTGGTAAGATGTTTTCCTTATTTTGAATGTCTGTTGACACTCGACTTCTGAGCTGTTCTATGGATTTATTATATCCAATGTCTTAGTAACCTTTTCAACGACATGTTACATGTACTAGGTTTCAAACTTTCGGCGGTGCTGTTCCTTACAGACCAGTGGAAGACATTGCATTTTCCGTGGCACGTTTTTTCCAAAGAGGCGGAACGTTCCAGAATTACTACATGGTACTTAACTTTCATTGAAAGCTTTATTGCTATTTTTATTTGTAAGTCTTCTGTTAGTTAGCTTTTTGTTATCTGTATTTGTAATGCTTTCTTATAAACAGTATCATGGTGGGACAAACTTTGGCCGGACTTCTGGAGGACCCTTTATAACCACAAGCTATGACTATGATGCTCCAATAGATGAGTATGGTAAGTTTGTGCATCCAGTGCTTACGTTTTACGAGCTCATTTTGTATTTGAACGTATAATCTGTAAGATGTACAGTCTGTAATCTAATTCATATATGGTGCAGGGCTTATTAGACAACCTAAGTGGGGGCACCTAAAAGATTTGCACAAGGCCATAAAGCTCTGTGAAGCAGCATTGATAGCAACTGATCCTAAGGAAATTAAGCTTGGCGACAACTTAGAGGTAATAAGAAAGCAGTTTATGGTTCATATGGCTTTAAATGTTCTGATGGTCTGATTTCCATTCTGACACGCAGCTTTCTTTATTCTCAGGGACATGTCTATAAAACAGAAGCAGGAGTATGTTCTGCTTTTCTTGCCAATATAGGAACTCAATCTGATGCAACTGTGAATTTCAATGGCAATTCATATCATTTACCTGCATGGTCTGTCAGCATCCTACCTGACTGCAAAAACGTCATATTCAATACCGCAAAGGTTTGCCTTAGCAACTTGCAAGACACAATTATTGTCTTCTATTATTCTAGTGACTTGGGGTCTATCATGGGATTGTCTGTGTGTACTTGCCCGTATGTGTTCATACTTGGCCTTATGATGCTTTTGTTTTGTGGCAGATAAACTCCCAGGTCGTGAAACAAAAATTCCATCGTCAGTCTGATGATAAGATTGGTAACTCTGCAGGAGAGTTTCAGTCAGGATGGAGTTGGTTTGTTGAACCTGTAGGTATATCAAAGAGCGATGCTTTCTCAAGAAAAGGCCTAGTTGAGCAAATAAATACGACATCTGATGTTAGTGATTATTTGTGGTATTCGTTAAGGTATAGAAGCTTAAATACTTTCTTAAGTTCCTAACTTATCTTGATTTGTTTGATGTGATAAAGTTTATTAATAATATTTTGGCAGTACCGAAATCAAAGAAAACGAACCACTTCTTCAAGGTGATAGTCAGCCTGTTCTTCATGTCGAATCACTTGGTCATGCTCTTAATGTTTTCGTCAATGGGAAGCTTGCAGGTACTGCCCGTAACTGTATAGAACCCACTTAGTTGTGTGGAAGCAAATAGTTCAGTTTCCTCTCTATTATTTTTAAGATGCATTGTTTTCTTACTCTTATCTGCTATTATGTGATTTTTAGGTAGTGGAAAAGGAATTAGTGGCAAAGTGAAAATCAGCCTCGAGGTACCCATTACTCTGGTACCAGGGAAGAACAGCATTGACCTCATGAGTGCAACAGTGGGACTCCAGGTCTGTCCTAATCTTGATTGAAAAGCAGAAATTTCTTCATAGCAACTGCTAATGCATTGAGCTAGTTGTAATGTTGGAAGGGTCTTAATACATCAATGACTAAATTTGCCTGAAGTACATGTTTGAGCTATTCCTCCATAGAAATGTGACCTCATGCAATGTTTTCTTTTTAGAACTATGGAGCATTTTATGAATTAACGGGTGCTGGTATTACCGGTCCAGTCACGGTAAAAGGATTGAAAAACGGAGCAAGTCTGGATCTATCCTCAACTAAGTGGACATATCAGGTCTGTCTCTCAGAACACTGCACATTTTTATTTATTAGTTGGGGGATGTAACTCTCATCTTTTTTCCTTATCCTATGATTTGGCAGATTGGACTGAAAGGTGATGAATTAGGTTTGTATGATGGAAGTTCTTCAGAGTGGATCTCAGACTCTACCATGCCAAAAAACCAACCTTTGACGTGGTACAAGGTAAATAACTGCTTCATTTTCATTTCATTGAATCTGATTTAAGACATGGTTTACTTTATAATTCTTTATGACCTGTGATGAGTTGTTATGTTACTAAGCCATATTTGTTATCTTAGACGAGCTTCGACGCGCCTGCTGGCAGTGACCCAATCGCACTAGACTTCACAGGGATGGGGAAGGGTGAAGCATGGGTGAACGGTCAGAGCATTGGTCGTTTTTGGCCAACTAACATAGCCTCACAAAGTGGTTGCAGTAATTTTTGCAGCTATAAAGGAAGTTATAGTTCAACCAAGTGTCTCAAGAACTGTGGGAAACCATCTCAGCAACTGTAAGATACAAGCTGTACCTCGTACCCATTGTTTTTCTTCTGTTGGGCTTCTGTCTTTCAGGACAAAAAAATCCTGATGATGTTGCGAATGCTATTATTGTTCATAACAGGTACCATGTCCCACGTTCATGGGTCAAACCAAGCGGTAATGTATTGGTGTTGTTCGAGGAGTTAGGCGGTAATCCAACTCAATTATCTTTTGCTACAAGACAAGCAGAAAGCTTATGTGCACACGTATCGGAATCACACCCACCTCCTGTGGAATCTTGGAGTTCAGATGCAAAGACAAAAGCAAATTCCAGACCAGTTCTTCAGCTGGAATGCCCTTCTCCTAATCAGGTCATATCATCGATCAAGTTTGCGAGTTTTGGAACCCCGTACGGGACTTGTGGGACTTACGGCCATGGTCGATGCAGTAGTGTCAAGGCTCTCACAATTGTAAAGGAGGTACGTAATAACTTTTTTCTTATACACCTACTTGAAAACAAAGATATTTATTCTTCAGGGAAATAACTTCATAACCGTTGTGCTAGGGAACTAATGTTAGAAAACTATATAGCTAATGTGTGATTTCGTCAGGCTTGCGTTGGATCAAAGAGTTGCCAAGTTGAAGTATCGAGCAAGAATCTTGGAGATCCATGCAAAGATGTTCCAAAAAGCCTTGCAGTAGAAGCTATCTGTGCATGAGGGAATTGATCTTGCAGATGATTTATCTGTGCCTGTGGGGATGCTAAGGCAAAGCTGTGCGACTCCACTTACAGAAGTACAAAATTTATGAAAGCCAAAATGTATACATAAGGAGAAGGTATAGAATGTTCTCTAAATGCAGTGCAGTCGACCTTTCTTCCGGTAGTGATAGAAGGAGACTATATAACCTGTTTGTAAAGCAGTCCCAATAACTGATTCAAAATAATAAAATACTGTGAACCGTTCTTTTGATGCAAAAGGTTGATAACATTTCATTTGAATCAGAATAAAGAGGTTGGAACGGTTGATTCATGGCACTTGAAGTGAAACAGTGTCACCAGAAAACTTACAACACATAAAATAGAAGTAGCAACCTACAAATCTTCACGTATTTCAATTTACTATCTGGTAAGTTTCGGATACAAGTTGGATTTTATAACATTTGTATAGCTTCTCAGGGGGGAGGAAAAAGAAAAGAAGCAAACAAACAAAACTTGCGAAAATGTAGGGCAATGATTGGCTATAGAGATTTCTGTACTGGCTCGAAGTTTCACCTGACAGCATACAACAAATGAGAGCTTTAAGCCAGAAGTTTCACCTGACAGCATACAACAAATGAGAGCTTTAAGCCAGTATCCAAACGCATTTCCTAATCTTCTAACTATGAGCAAACTGTGCGACTTAAGGGGAATATCCAGGAGTGCATTCAAACATTTTCCGCCGCATCTTTGTGCGAAAGGTCATCTTCTTTCGCACCCACAGCCACCAACCCATCAGCTGCTAACCTTTCTTCTAGTGCTCTAGCTCCTCTTTCTCTGTAATTAGACAAGAATGAGTAATCATGAATCCTTCCCTCCTTGATTGTTTAAAAAACATGATGTGAAGAGATATGGTGTCTCTCATGGACTCTGTATTGCTAACCTATATACTACATAAACTTTACAATCATCAAATTTAAGCAAAATCAGCTACCCCATTTCTTGATCATGTACAAAAAAAAAACTTTCATGGGACAATTAGTTTATTTTCAACAATCAATGGACTTGTTTTATAGCTATCAGCGGTTATGCTTAAAAGGAATTAACTGAAACAGCGGTTATACTGCAGCAAGCTAAGAGTAAGTATTACCTCCTCCTCGATGCCTCAACAGGGCCTGAACCAGGCAATGAGGTGGCCCCTAAGGTATAGCCATCGCTGGGATCATTAGCAACTTGGGATCTTCCACAGATCATACGATCAAACAGAGATGCAACGGGATCAATAACAGGTCTGCAACTTCCCAATAAAGGCTTCCTCAATAAGGACAATGAAAGATGTATAACAGCATAAATCAGAAAAAATGATTTCAAATGAAAGAATGAGTAAGTATAAGATGGCATATTACAGCATAGCACCAGGAAAGAATGAGGAAAAGGAGAATTCATCACTTGGGTCCCCTCTAAGGCTTGTTTCTGGCTTCCTCTGAAGATACCTTAGGTAAATCCAACTCATATATGCGCCAAATAGGAGGGTTGGAAGGTATGATGCTGACTCTTCTATGAAGAAGCTCAAGAGTATGCATAGAAGTAGCAAGAAGGATGGCAACCACTGATAGATGTTGAAAATGGAATCATTAATCAGTTCATTTTTCATGTTGCTGAAATTTAAAAGATAGTAATTTAAAGGCGAGAGGGATAATACCTTTGTTTTTATCTTGAATGAGGGAAGCAGAGACAATTCCTGATCAGGTAAAATTTGTTTAACGCCGACCAGAAATCCTATAAGGACTCCTTGGAATCCAGAAATTGGTGTATAACTGGATCAAGAAAGAGAAACTCAGAAATGTGAAGATTGGAAATAGCCAACTGAACCGCAATGAGGATAACAACTTGAATTTATGCTTCACTAAGGAACAATGTTTAATGGCCTCCAATAAGAAATTGTAGATGGTTAAATGAATAATGAACAAGAATGTGAAAGCCAAATACAACTGCCTTGGCTGAAGAAAACACTTACAGGTAATTCTCGTTTGTCGTAATGTAGTACAAAGCAATAGCCGTAGCGAAAACACAAACAGATGTTAAGAAGTTAACCACAAAGATGAACTTCAACAACTCCTTTGAACCCCATAATGGTTCAAGCACTCTCCCAATAAAAAGAAGACCAATTGTACTAACCACCGCCTAAAAATCAAAACACACAAACAATCATCACCTCGATTCCAAAAAAAACACAAAAGGAAAACACATTCACTACAAACTTTCAATACCTGGAATATCGATTGTTCAATGTAACCAGCTGTAATCAAATTCCACGCAAAAGGAATCGTCCTACCAAAATCAAAGAAACCGATTCAAGAATCATCCAATAGTCAAAAATGCATTTACACAGGACAATCGCATACATACCTTGCAGGAATAAGCGCGACATAAGGAATAACAGATGGGATAATTTGAACAACAGCAGAAGTGCCAATGAGTACTACAGCAAGACCTTTGCATAATTTTGTAAACCCAGATCCACCCTGCCACTGCAACACTACATAATAATTAGTGTTAACCCTAAATCAATTACATAATGTAGATCTTAAACAGCAATTTCAGTGGATCTAAACAACCCTAATTAAACTGTAAGAGAGGAAGTAGAGAACTTACTCCTGGAGATGATGAGAGTGAACTCATGGTGAAATGATCTGACGGTTAAGATTTAATCAGATCTCTGTTTTTTCTTCTTCTTCTTTAATTTTCACTCTCTC
Source organism: Papaver californicum (assembly GCA_023531435.1). Lineage (NCBI taxonomy): Eukaryota > Viridiplantae > Streptophyta > Magnoliopsida > Ranunculales > Papaveraceae > Papaver > Papaver californicum. The sequence continues at coordinate 570,678 of JAJJMC010011502.1, read as the reverse complement.
TCCTCCTGAGACTTTGAAATCTCAGATCTTCTACGATTTTCTTTACTTACTTCAGAAGTTCTATTAATGGCGCGTTCTTTTTTCTTCTGTTTGACGTAAAGACCCCATTTTGTTTAGTTTATTTACTTGACGCCTTGACTGGTTCACTTTTGTGTTTTGGGCTGATTCGGTGTCTGATATCTGACTCGAACAAGTCAGATATTAGACTATTTTTTGCGACGGAAACGACAAAACGGGAACCAATTTTTCTTAGTCCAAGTGTCACCATCTAGGAACGGATACGAGTAGCCTCAAAACTATCCTCTAGTGTTATAGCGTTTCAATCCTCTCTCCTCTCGTTCTAAAAAACATAATCGTTTTTTCTTTAAAATTCATTTTTTTCTGATTTTTTTTAGATTTTTATCCAAATCCGTCAAATTTGGTCTGAAATCGTCAGATCTTCTGACAAATTTGGTTACTAACATTACTATTTCTTAGTATTGAATAAAATTATCGCTACTAAGCAAATTTAGGGTCTTTAAAAAATGTTTTTAGTTTATTTTCAATTGATTTCATCTCTAATGGTTTTTGTAAGCCAATTAGATGTTTTAATAGTCGTTATGAAGTTTCTATTGAATGGATCATTCATATAAACGATATTATTGATGACGATTTACCAAAAGTGGTCGAAATTCTACATTTATGTGAAGACCAATGGCTAATAGAGGTGATCGTGATAACGATGGACTGCACAAATTACTTCCCTCTGGAACATGTTAATCTTAATGAAGAAGAATTCGAATGACAAAATATTATTTCATATGCCATCTTTCAAATATCTATTTCATTTATGAAACAAGATATATGTATTTTATCATTGTGTTCATCTTTGATGTACTTGAACACGATATATTCATTCTTATTATATTAATGAAATCAAGATATTTCCATTTTTTTTAAAAGAAGATGCGAACCAATTTTCTTTTCAGAAAATGGATGATTTACCCTTAAATTCCTAAAACTAGACCTTAGTGGACGCGTAAAATTTACACTGGGTGAGATGGACGGAAAAAATATTAAATGTCAAACTGATTATTGTATCCCTGAGTCATATTCTTTCTTTCTATTACACCATCTTGAAACCATAGACAAGATCTTCTCTCTTTTTCTACAGTCTCCTATCTTTTTTCACCAACAGAAAATATGTTACATCCTTTTCCACAATCGATACTTTCTATTTCTCCACCATCGATATCTTCAAATAAATTCTTTCATTAACATTAAACTAAAGAAACAAGTTTTTATTAGGATTAAATCTTTTTAAAAAATTACAATTTTACAGTAAAATTAGGTTAAAAAGAAGATCAAAGAACTGAAATTCAGTCAAATGAGAGATGAAGAACCAGATCTGATGATCTAATCAGGAACCCTAGATCCCTTATTACTTTCATTTTCCAAACAGAAACCCTAAATCCTTAGAGCAAATTACAAAATTAGATATGGATTTTTCTTTGATTTCGTCATCTCATATATGATCTATCAAAATTGATAATTTCAACAGATCTATGGTTTACAGATGATCTTTTTCGATCAAAAAATTTTCGATCAAAAAATTTTCGATCAAAAAATTTTCGAACGGGTATTTCGCGATCTGAAGAGAGAAGAAGATAGAGGAGAGAAGGATATGTTGGGGTAGTACAGACAAAGAAGAATGGTAGACTATTAATGATGGTCGGGTAAAGAGTGAAGAAGACATAGAAGAGTAAAGATTGAAGAATAAAGAGTGGTGGTCGAGTGTAGTAGATAGGATAAATGATTTAGGGTTAAGGGTGGAACAACATTTCTTCTAATTTATAACGACGTTTGACGAACAAGCCTGTAATCTTGAAACCGTCATGCATGACTTTTTCATCCACGAAAAGGCATGTAATCTGGAGAGCATCGTTGGGAGTGATAGTCATCTCGCCTACCGGAAGATGAAAAGTATTTGTCTCGGAAAAATATCTCTCCCTGAAAGAGCAAACTGTAACCACATCGTACTGCTTCTGCGCACTGATAATTGTAGGCCATAATCCCAAAGCATGTACAAGGACTACCACCGGTAAGATCTCTTTATCCAATGGTCAAAAACTCGTCCTTTGTTGATTGAGTTTCGGGACCATTCTGGTATGATCTGATAAGCACGTAATTCATATATTTTTACCACTTAATCTATATTTGTTAGTGCTTGAATTTATATTAATAATATATTTTTATTGTTTTATTAGATGGTTCGCATAAATCCAAAGATATAAACTAAATACGGCTAAACAGGATAAATTGCTAACTGTGCTTGTTTGACTGTTATCTCTTTGGACTTGGCTATTGATTTTGTTTACGCAGAGAGAAGAAGTGGACTGTTGGCTAGAAATGGAATGCGTCAGGTGTTGTTTTAGTCAGGCGAGTAAAGAGGAGGATAAGCGAATGAAAGCAAGTGATAATCTAGGTGTTGGGGAAAGAGGTAAAGTTAGAGGAGGAAAATGACAGAGTTCATGACAGGCCAAGAGAATTCACGTTAGAAAAAGCATAAGTGAGAGACCTAGGGAGACTAGACCTAGATAGAGTAGGCAGACATGGAGATAAGAGAAGGACAGCTAGGTGCGTCATGTTGTAGGCTAAAGAGAAGTAAGGCTAACCTAAAGAGAGAAGAGTGGAGAAATAAGGTGAGGCTAGAAGAAGAAAGACCTAGAAAGCTAGGGTTGAAAGTGATGTGTGAAGAGAATGAAGGTGGACTTGTTTTTGGTGTTTGCTTGGTTGATTTCACGTGAAAAAAAAAAGAGTTGATAGAAAACGTGAGAGAAGAAGTAGGGTTGAAAGTGACACTAGGTGTTGGGTTGAAAAAGGCTAAGATTTGGAGTACAAGAAAAAAAATGAAAGTGGAAAGAAAGAGAAGCAAGCACGTGTGAAGAGAGATAGACGTGATTGGAGAAGGCTAGAGAGAAAAGAAAGAAAAGAAGAAACATGAGGGGGTTCGGTTTTCAAAGGTTCTGCGGCGTGAGCAGACGTTCAAGAGGTCAGGAAAAATCAAGAGACATAAGAAAAGGTAGCAGTGGAGGACAGAAGTCTAAGGGATCAGACAGAGAAAATAAAAGGGAAAACGGTGACGCGTATTTGGTTTAATCTCTCCTCTTCACTTTTGCTAATTATTTTTATGAGTTTTAAGAAACCCAACTCCATGTTCTAATTGATTTATAGTTAGGGTTTAATGTTAAAACCACTTAAAGTTTTAGATCAATTAAATTGAATTATTTGATACAGACTATTTTGATTTGAATAGATTAATTCCATGATTTTATTTATTGTTTTAATGATAAAATTAGTTGTTGCTTCACCGGTTCTGTACAATACAGTAACCTATGTGCAGAATTAATAGGATAGCAAATATGTTTGTCTACTTATTTGATATTTCATGCTTGGGTTAAATCCTTAGATGGGGTATACTTAGAAGAGCCAGATATTATTTGTGAACCTATAAATAGTTTCATATTATTTTCTCGCTAACGCAATTAGATGGTGTATGCATGGGACTTAGGGCTTTTTGATGCGCCATGCTTAGGGCGTCCCAGTGATATTTGCGACTCTAATACATATAATAGGTGATGTCGATAGAACGAACAATAGATGAATATTCATAAGAAATGTTTCACTTCAGTAATTAAATAAAAATAGTGGTGGATACTGAAAAACCTGGTTACTGTTTCTTCCATTTGATTTATTTTTATTAGTTTAGTTTGTTTTATTATTTTATTCATAAATCTAAAATTCCAAAAATATTATTCTTGATTAGTTGATTGAGATATTAATTGTAGTATTGTCCCTGCTCCCTGTGGGTTCGACCCGTACTTGCCGTTGTCTGCATTGTAGACACCATGCAATTGCGGTTATTATATATAGGGTAATCTAAAATCCCATCATGATCCTACATAAACAATGGAAAAAACATTAATAATAATACATAAAGATTTATCTTTAGATTAAATTAGATTAGATTAGATTATTACCAACGCCAAACAGACCCTTGCCGCCCATGAATGTTGGTAACCAAATAAGACAAAAGATCTATCCCTTGGATCACCCCAAGGTCTTCCATTCTCCTTGTCGGGCAAAAAACCCATATTGTCAATCACTTGTTTTGTTGTAGGAGGAGCTGACTTCTTCTCTTTATCTTTTCTTTTCCCTTTAGCATCGGAGGTACCAACCAATGGACGAACACTTGTTTCGCCCCCATCTTCTGCTTCAACCATATGTTGTTATCGTTGTTGAGAAAGCACAAGTGCACATTCAGTTACCTCTTCTCTTGGTTCACCAGTAACAAGTACATCTTTCTTCCTTTTGTCCGCACCCAAATTTTTCTTATGACGAGGGGTTGGAGTAGGGTCATCTCTTGGTGTTACCTCTTGCATTCTTCTCTTCTTCTTGTCCTTCCGTGGCCTAAAACAAATTAAGAAGATATCTTCAATACATATAACAAAAAAAATAGCTTCAAAAATGAAAATCCAAAAAAAAATTATGCTTCAAAACAGGAAACTCATGGTCGTTTACGGCTAGGAAATTTGCTTCTACGGTTGGGTCAAAAATGTTTACGGCTGGCTTTTCCAAGTCCTGACCTAGCCATAAACTAAAAAAAAAGTTCAACCCAAACTCAGGGTCAGTTATGGCTAGAAATAGCCATTTACGGTTGGGTCGAGTTGTTCTAAGGTTGGCTTTTCCAAGCTAGGACCTAGCCGTAAGCTAGACAAAAAAATTTAAACCCAAACTCAGGGTCACTTACGGCGAGGATTTCCAACGTACAGTTGGGTTTTCAAATTTTGTCCTAGATCTTTATAATATTGTTTACGGTTAGGAATGTTTAATTTCCTAACCGTAATAAAACACTTACAGTATTTACGGTTGGGAGTTCATAACTTCCCATCCGTATAAGGAAGAAATTAAATTTTACGGCTGCGAGTTCATCTTTTCCCAACCGAATATCTGTATTTACGTCTAGGAAATGTTGATTCCCTAGTCGTAGGTAGTTACAAAACTGATTTTTTAAACACTAAATCTAACAAATGTAACGTAATTAACCAATAAAATTGATAGAATAATGATGGGTTTTTCGATTCATACCTTAAACGAACCATTTCTGGTGGGTTAATAGGTTGTTGATCTTCTTCTTCGCTCGTCGATTGATGTTGTGGCTCTTCGGGTGCAGAAGAAATCGAATCACTGTCAACTGGTTGCCTTCTTTTGTTTAATTGGGTTCATTTGGTCACTTGTTTCGACCTCATCTTGTTTTATAGAAAAAGTTTAATCGTATGAATTTTTTTTAAAATCATCGAGCAATGAACCAGAATGGAAAAGATGAAGAAGTTACGGCTGAAAAAGAGTTTTTAGAGGAGGAAGATTAAAAGTAAATTAGACACATCCACACAAGAATATAAGCTTGTTGTCATTTTTACATCAGTAACCAGGGATGAGTTTGTTTGTATGGTCATTACGCTGGGAACTAAGTCGTGGAAAAAGATAACTACTACTACTGTTGAAATTATACGACCGCCTGGCTCCTCTCCTTTTCCTAGTGGAATGGTTGCAAGAGTTTCGAGTAGTTGACAGGCTACCCTTTGCGGGAGTCATCTGTTTTGGAGGATAACTAATGAAGCAGTAGTAGTAAATGAAGAAGTCGAAATTTGTCAGTTTGAAATGTTGCTCTCATTTGACCTCCATAGCGAGAAGATTCAATTCGTTCGACTCCCAGCTGAGACCACCAATGAGCATCAGTATTTGGATCATCTTCTGGAGTTTAAAGGATATCCTTGTATTGCACGTTCTGAGAAGATAAGCAACAGTGACTATCGGCGTCATCGATGTAGTTATAACAGCAGTTTTTGTTGGTATTGCTGTAAAGTTCATCTTTATATATTAAAGGACATGGTGAAGCAAGTATGGGTCAAGGAGGAGACGTTCGATGTACAAATCAAGGATCAGGATGGTTTACTACCAGCTTCCTTCTGCTGTTTTTTTGTCACGCCCCCTCCTACACGTATATCCACTCTGATCAGGTCTTATTATATTGGTTTGATGGGAAGTGTCTTGTAGTCTACAATTATTTTGTATTTTTTATACAAATTGTTACTAAAGAAACTAGCTCCCATCCCATGTCACTCGAAGAAACCATGTTTGTTACTTAAAGGATATTTCGTATCCCCTTAACTTTGATTCGCCAACCGTGCATCCTAATATCTTTCATATTGTTGCAAGGTTTCCAAATTTGTTTGTTTCTAACTTCTATTGATCATTTTGATAAGAAAATCTCACAGAAATATCACTCTTGTTCAAGAGTAAACATCATATTAGTAAAAGAACATATTGATTTTATTTTTATTTTTGACTCGCAAAATCAAAGCAACATAAGCAAAAGAAAAACTTAAAAGGGAAGAGCTAGACTCAGGAATGACAGTAGCAATATAAGGAGGAGAGATACCCACCAATTAATGATGTGGTTGTCAAGGGCTAATTTTGCTAGAGAATGTGCTCTTGTACTAGCATATCTGTTGATATACTGTTTTCGTTCAGCTTCAATGGGGCTCGAGTAGATGACATTCAGATACCCACCCTGGGATTGAAACAATGGCAACTGCAGTCTGCAGAACTAGCAGAATAAGTTTCTACACCAAACTCCATCCACAATGAATATATGGTATTCGTTTTTGATGGGTGACATTCTCTGCTGGATGTCTGTGTAGTTGTTGGAATTGGGTCTACACTGAAGTTGAGAGTATTTGACCAGAATAAAGTTTCTCCAGTGATTTTCTTGACTGATGCATTACTCTTACTGAATACAACCTCATTCCATGCTTTCCATATGGCCCAGATGACACAAACTACCATTTTTTCAAAATGGTAGTCCTGACCTTCCTTAACCCAGCCTGAGATGCACTGCTTAATGATGAGAGCGACACATTGAGGAGATCCTAACAATACTGCTTAAGCCACTGGACAAACTAGGAATAATGCTGTATGGAATCAATTGCTTGATGACAGAACCTGCGATCTTGATTTATTTCTGTAACAAGCACTTGTATAACTAAGTGATTTTTTTTAGAAAGCAGAGTGCATCAGTGTATACAACATTAGCTAGAATTCCTTAATTAACCAAAGTACATAAATTTTACTGTGGTTTGCAACTAATATATCAAATTTCATAGAGCAAAACAACTACTACAGGAATGAAGGGAGGGAAAAGAGAAGAAAAGATTTTCTTCATGTAATGAAGTTGCTATTGATATATGGGCATCTCAATCTCTGGGGTCTGGCCAGCAGTAAGATCTACTCCTCCTTCAACAATAGCAAGAGTGGTAGGGGCAGGTTCATCTTCCTTGGCCAACATCTTCAAGAAATAACTATGCCTGCAGAAGAAAATATATGAAAAATCCAATTAGAATGCATAGAAATAATTTACCCTGTTTAGAGTGAATCGTAAATGAGGCAAATGGAGATAAGTTGATTCTCACACTTAAACTAAGGCATGTACTCTACAATAGCATGAAAAGGCTACTCTTAATTTCCCATCTAAGCCTTGTTTTTGTAACTCCCAACAAAAGTACACTCGATACACCACATAACTGCGACTTACATGTTTATGAGTCGGAGAACACACTCTTAGTTCACACTCAACTGACCATGCAACATCAACTCTCTTACAATACAGTTAAGTGTCTTCTCTTGAGATGGATCAAAGGGAAGATCCCTAATTATGCTATGCAATGGCTAAGGGTAAATATGATGGCAGAATTTGTTTTGAGAGAAATTTCATTGGATAACACTCTCGACTGCAATTATTAGGAAGTTCTCGCAGCTCAATGAACTTACCACCAAGTAGGCAAGCAACTTTCTTTTATTAGAGGAACAGCACAAGTAGGCAACATGCGTATAATCAAGGTGTTTGTGATAGTGAGGTATAGCACGAGTAAATTGTTTCGTATTGTATATACCATTAAGTATCTATTAAAGAGATTTTATTACAGATTTCACATTTAGGATCTGCCTTGTAATCCCATCTTAGTCACAATGATACCAGCAAAATAGGCAAATAAAACAAAGCGGTATTGGTGTATGAAATGTACATTACCATCGAGTATCAGCAGTCAGCTCAGGGTGAAAAGCAGTCCCAAGCAAGTTTCCCTGCTTCACTGCTACAATCACTTTCTGTTCAGGTAGGGATTCAACCTGAAACCAATTGAATATTAGACACCTTATATGTGGTTGGATATATAGAATTGAACTGCAAGAATGGTGAATGAGTGGTGAGGGTGACAAAACATTCAAATGAAGCAGCTACTACCGACACCGGATAATTGCACAGTTATACAGATTAAAAAAATAGTCCCATTGAAGTGCCAAGACAAGAGCATTGCATAGATCTTCAGACAAACTACCTTATACACACAGAGTGAGGACCAGACCACCCAACTGAAAACACGACACATAAAATGAGAAATAATGCTTTCTCAACCCACAACCTGTTTCATTCCTTACTTCACCTCTGTTGAGACTCATACCCAAAGAGAAGGTTTACCTATACCTAATCTAAAGGAAGAACGATTGTTCTTTCCGAATTAATGAACAAATAAAAGTTGTCCAGGCACTAAACCAATAGATCCTGAACGTCTAGAATTTTAAAACTACGCCCAGTTCTCATGAAACAACCCCTTCCTCTCTGGCCACAAACGTCAGCTTTTCAAGTATAAGTACAGTTAGACCCCTACAATGCACCGAATGCAACAGCTTTTAAAGCACCAAAGATAGATGGAGTTCATCATTACATCAAGTCAACAGTACATGTATTTTTTTGTTTTTCTTGATAAGAGTAACTACATGTATAACTTCCTTCAATAGGATGTGTCTTGAAACCAACAACTTTAACTGACTGGATGAAAGAATAATTTGTTAAAAATGATAAAACCAATATTGATTGTTTCAACTACGGAGGAGTTATTAGCATCTAGTATTTGGTGTACCTGGAAATATAGGTGTGATGTGGTTTTTGATTAGGTATAAAGGTTAAAGCAGATGTGAAAGAATGTGGAAGACAGATAATGAAGCATATAAGCATGCACAGTCAGCACAAAGACAAAGGGATAAAAAGTAATATTACAAGGCAGAAAGATTTCATGCAACAAGTTGGCTACCTCTGGGATAGTAAAAATGAGGTTTCTTACATAACGCTTTGCATGTACGACAACACAGGTTTCTTCAAAGGAGCTAGGGGAGGAAGGATTAAAGGAACAGTGAAGTGCGGGGAAGGGGAAGTCATCTTGAAGATGATGCAGTGGATCATGGATATGTATTGCACTACAGTCTCCATCTGGTGGCGACAGGAAGGAAGTATGGCAACAAATTCAGATAATATAGACTTGGCAAATGACTGTAATATGGAGATAAAAACTTTTAATGCTAGAATGAAGTGCTACTTCAACTTTATACTGTAACTGGTTTTAAGAGTAGATTGCAGGAGATAGACTCCAATTTAATTTATATTAGGAAGGTATGTAGTATGAGAAAACAGATCTAGTATGGGCGGGAAAAGATTATAATGTTATGAAGAATTGGATAACCACAGAACAATCGGTCAACCGATACGATCAAGTAGGAAGGCCAGTTCCTAATGGCAATGATCACAGTGCTATGACTAATGTGGATGATGGAACAAGAGGGCAGGGAGACAAGATTCTCCATGCGTTAGTAATCTTTTCAATAACTCTGTTTATGATCCGGGGACTAGTAGTAATGTCACTGCAGATATGCAGAACAATGATCAGAATGTAATGGGGGAGTCTAGTGATGTAAGAACTCTTTCTATTTTAATGAAGTTATTTTATCTTTTTTGAAAAGAATGGGGCTCATAGAGAACCCAGAATTCACTATCATAGATTAACAAAAAGAAAACTTTTCCTTGACAAAAATAATAAAGGTCTATACCTAACCAACCAAAAAAGAGAGGACTAGAGGTGAAAGGGAAAACCTCATGGGTGTCAGCATCAGATTTTGATGATGCTGTCTTTAGAGACACAGGGAAAGCAGCTAGGATTTCAACTCCTGGACCAGCCTCCACTATTGCAGGAGCACGGATAAATACTCCACGGAAACTAGGTAGACCTCCTTCCTGAGCTGAGAGCTCTGGTACTGAAAGGTCTGCCTCAAAACTCTGGATCTGCATAAACCAATATTTAAGATAACTACTTTCACTTCATATGTTGGAGGTCGTTGATCCTTCAATGTGACACGGGGCTGTTTAGTAGGTTAGTCTCACAAGGAATCAACTACTTCTTTTTACAGTGTGTTATGAGTTAAAAGTAATCAATAGTTCCTCAGTCTCTGCTGTCCCACGTTTATGTTGTAATTCCTAAATAAATCCTCTCCTGTTTATTGGAGTGTAACATGGCAAGCATATATATCAAGGTCAAGGATGAAAATTTTGCAGTATTTACTTGACTTCCAAAGAAATTCCGATGAACGGTACAATCAAGTCCCCCAACAAGCTCTTGACCTCCTTCTTTCTGCCCTGAAAGCAAGTTTTACAGTGTCAATCTCAATAAAAACCAAACCAACAAGTAGTCTTAAGAAGAAAATAGACTTTATCAAGTTGAAAAAACACGCTCACCAATGGCTTTGTCTGCCAAGAAGATAAGCCCTGCACAAGTTCCCCACACAGGCTTTCCCATTTTAACAAACTCGCGCAAAGCAGGAAACTACACAATATCAAATGAAAAAACATGAAAAAAAAATTCAACCTTTTCACAATTCCAAGTCAAAACAACTCAAACCCATTAATCAAACTCATTATTAAGCAAAACAAATCTACTTCCTAATCATTACCCAAGCTCTACCTTACATGAGCAGTCAACAGCAGTAACTCAAATAGTTGGAATACAAAGCTCTCATGTAATCTCGTCTGATTTCTAAGCTGATGACATTTTTTTCTTGATTTCTTGGAAGAGGAACTTAGCTGATTTCCTTGAAAGGTAAATCTTCATTAACAGATAATGAAATTTAGAGGTTTTGTTAATCTGTTTATTAGATTCTGAAATCAATTTCAACTCTTGTTCCAGTCGTAGTAGCCAATAGACAACTAAGTAACAGTCACAGTCACAGTCATGCACTCCACCGAATGCTGCAAAACAGCCGTATAATAGTAGACTTAATAGCACTCCTTACGTTTAAAATAGTTGCATATACAGAGCAAAGTACCCAAACAATTACAAAGGCTTGATTGGAATCTGAAAAACTCATTGAATGCTTAACACTTTTGTGCTCATGTTTAGCTAACAGTGTCTATAGGTGGCAAATTGATCCTTGATTTCATTTCCAATTTGTGCTTACTACAAAGTGTTTAATTTCTACAATTTAATGGTGTTCTCCAGACCGAAGGAAAATGTCCGGGAAGGATTGGAACAAGTGGCTAACATCTTCCAGAACACGACTGACTTCCTTCACCACCGGTACCATTTCATCATATTTTTTCTCCCTCTTGTCCTCTATTTCCTTTTCACACAGTATCTTGACATTGTGAATGTTTTTATGAGGATAAATAGTTGAGATACAAAGCTCTATTCAAACAAATTAACGAACAGTTTGAGCTCACAGCTTTTCTGTTCTGTTTTGCTTAAATTACAACTAGAACAATATTGTATAAGAAATTCTAGAATATCTTTGAAAAAATCACAAAACCAGTACTCTAGCCCCCATAAACATCAAAATTTATATAAAGATCGAGAGAGAGAATGAGAACCAGATTATGATATTCAGCAAGTTTAGCCATGGTAGTACTTTCACCACCAGGAATAATAAGGGCACTAATATTATCCAATTGCCCAGGTTTCTTTATCTCCACTCCTTTCACCCCAAGCCTTCTTAATGCTACAACAACAAAATTAAAAAATGTTGAGAATTATGGCAAAAATCAAAAGATAAGTTAAAACCCTTTTGTGTAGAGAACTGTTACCAGAGATATGTTCATTGTAAGATCCTTGTAAAGCAAGAACTCCAATAGTCATTGTTGTTGGTACTAAGAGGAGAGAATTATGAGAGCCTGCAGCTTCACCAGAAAAATGAAAAAGCAAAACCCTCAAAATTGCAGAGAAAAACCCCACCCACCAAAAGACAACGCCACTACTTAAATGATTCACTTTATACGCCTTTCGTTTCCTATGGCCTAGAATTGCCGTGAATCCCGAACCAGGGCGGCCATGCAGGATTCCAGCAGGTGTCGACTGTCGAGTATTGGCATTTTTAAAATGGGCTTTGAGCTTTAAGTCTCGGATCTTATCCGGGAAATCTACGCTGATCGGTGGACGAGATCCGATGGATATTATGGCACTCAGCGAGCAACCAAGTCCGTCTCTGGCAGGATAGATTTTTAAGATTTTTAGGCTGTGTTCGTCTTTAATACACAATCTTTAAACTTTAATTATTATTCTTTATTTTCAGAAAAAAATCTTTAATCTTTGATTTGGATGGTACAAATTATTATTTTTGCATAAAAAACAATTTTTCACAACAAATGTATACAAATATTTATGAACAATAAGATCATTCCAATTTTTAATTAATTCTTTATATTTTTTTTTCGTTTTTAATTTACCTTGCATTTTGGCTGATAAGAACTATTTTAAGACTACATATAAGATAAAATAGTGTCCTTATGAAGTAATTTCCTCCACCCCTTATCCACCTATTTTATGTAATGGCTAATCTATCATTAATTAATTAGTGTTAATGTTGATTAATTATATATTATAATGTTAGAAATGAAGAAGACCTAGATGAAGAAGAAGACGTCCCAAAACCGGTAGATTATGTACTCTGAACTGAAATTCATTACAATTGGAAGTTTCGGTAAGATCAATTATTACCGACTATAATGAATAAGCCCCAAATTGATTTTTTCCTCAATTTCCGATTTTATTGTTCTTACATAATTGGTAGTTTAGTGAACCTATTTATCTACCGATTATAATATATGCCCCATACTGATTTTTCTACCCACAAACTCTTATAATCGATAGTTTCGGGGGATATACTATCTACCGACTGTATTAGTAGCCCCAAATATAATTTTTCCCAAATTTGGAAAATGTTAAATTTTTCAACTATCAAAATCGGTAGATTAGGCGAATCATTTAACTACCGATTGCATAGCAGCCCCAAAAATAAATTTGTCCAAATTTTAAAAATGTAGAATTTTTCTACTACCACAATCGGTAGTTTAGGCGAATCCTTTATCTACCGATTGTCATAACATCCCCAAAAATAAATTTGTCCAAATTTTAAAAATTTAGAATTTCTCTACTATCTTAATTAATCGGTAGTCACTGATTTACATTATCTAACGATTATAATTGTATTTCCTCCAAAAAATTGAGTGAAATGAACCTAGTATAATCGGCAGTATCTAGATAGGCTTTATCTACTGATTATTATACTTTCTGACAAAAACAAGTAAAATTCCAGAATTGGTAGATTAAGATAAACTTTTGATTACAACCAAACTCTGACAAAATATTTGAAAATTCCTCAGAATTGGTAGAAAAAGTTAAACAGTTACTTTCGATTACACTTTGGACTTAGTGAACTCATAACTTTCAACAAATGTGAATTCTTCTCATTTTTCCTGATAATAGTGCGTTTTTGCGAGATCCTCCTAGACAATCATAGGACAAAAATAACATAATCATCAAGTTTACTATGTTATTATTGGAAGATCAAACAACTTAGCTTATGTGAAAGATACTTACAAATTGTTGGATCGACAAGCCTAAATGGGTGCAGTTAAAGATCCGCTTTTGTATGTCTATCCCTATTCGGATAAGTTGGTACCTATCGTGAATTTGTTCAAGAGATATTTGCTTTGGATTTCCATATTGTCGAACATATTTGATGTAGATCCTCCCACAAAAGGCAACTATGAAATCTTCACGTAGGGTTTCGTTATACCATGTTTTGATTATAGCCAAATCTTCATCTGATTCAAATGTTTCCATGCTTGTAAGTAGAGGTATGAAGTGAATTACAAAGAGGAGATGATTAAATGAACTTTGTAGAGTGTATGAAACTAGGTGTGTGTGGTATTTGGTTGAGAAAACTGGTGTATTTATAGGATAATTTCAAAAACTAGTCGTTGATTGTACTTTCATTCTAAATAATTGCACAACTTCCTCAACTATCAATAGTCATAAAAGTAAACAATAATTGGTAGATAATAACATATTATACCTACCAGTTACAACTATTACTCAAACACAACATCCCATTTTACCCAACATAGAGGCAGACTTAACATCTAGTATCTTCAAAAACTTACTACAAATACTATAATCGGTAGATAATAGAACGATATAACGTCCGATTATACATCTATGGTCATTATTCCATGATTCATATTCTTTCTTGTAGAATGCCCTTCACCTTGAGCGGCGTGGACGAACCTTAAACGGGTTGAATTTGTCCATCACCTTAAGGATGTTGAAATGAGCTTCGTAACGGTAATTTGATCGTTTTCATCGTCGCCATTCTTCGAAAGATCTCGTTATAACTTCATCATTAGTTTCACCCCTCAAACGATATCGATTGACAAGATAAGTTAAATTCACATATTGATCGACTTCTTTTCTTATGCAATTAAATCGACAAAAAAGATCAGCTCTATCACGGTTATTGGGGTTACCGGTGTCAATGCAGAATTGCTCGTGAATTCTCTCAAAATAACTCATACTCATTAATCTATTTTGAAATCGTTCTTCTCACCGTCTCGGATAAAATTGCACATACCGCCTACATATAGATAAATCTTCTTCTACCGTGTACTCTGCAGTATTAACGATGTACGGGTCAACCATTGTTTTGGAGATTATTGCTTTGATATTGGAGAACTAAAATATAATGGTGGTGTGTGTATGAAAATTAAGATACCCTTCTTTTATAGATTAGAGTCCTAACGACTCTTTTTTTTTTTTGAAAAAATAGTCGTTGGGGCAAAGTGTAAAGAAAATGTGGTTCAGAACCTTGTAAGTTAAGAGTAATCGGTAGTCACGGGTTTATAATTTAATCAGTAGTAAGTAATACATATTATCTACCGATTGAATTAAAATATTCATAAAGACAAAGTTTGTCTCAATGGTATATTCGGTCGATAAGTTGTTTACTTATCTACCGAGTAAAAGCAAAAAATCCACATAATCCCAAGTAAGTTTCGATGTTTTAATCGGTAGATGAATAAACAATTGTACTACTGATTCCACATAATCAGTAGCAAATGAAGATTATTTACTACCGATTCAAAACTAAAAACCTCCAGAAAACCAAAAAAAAATTCTAACGATATACTCGATAGATAGAAAAACAAATTAACTGTTGATGTAATTTTATATAGTGGTAAAAAGAGGTTCGATTCTCGAACT
>JAJJMC010011502.1:499496-555213 GCA_023531435.1 Papaver californicum | reverse complement strand
AGGAAACTCAAAACTATAGGCAACAGAACAGCAACACTTAAAAGTGTTGCTGTGTCTTCTTCTTCGGCAGCGATGGGATGAAGAACACGGTCACCGGCGGTGACCGGTGCAGCAGCAGCTGGCCGGATCGTGAGTATTCCGGCCACAATTCCGGCGACTCCGAAACTTCAATTCTAAGCTATTCTCCCCGTTCTTCTTGGCTTCTCTTGGTATATATAGGCTCTACAAACCCTAGGGAGAGTTCTAAACATAATAGAACTCTTTAAAACCTCTCCAAATCTTCACAAATCCGAATAAAAATATAACTCCCTTTTTCCGGCGAAACTCGGATTTGGGGCTATTTTTCCGGCGTAAACCTCTAATTCTTCACGTGTTTAATCTTGTATTGGTCCCATCTATCTTGTATATCAATTTGAGACGAAAATATGTAAGTTTAACCATGAATCAAATTTGCCAAAGTATGCAGACGATTTTCCGTCCCGACCCGTGCTGAGTTGACTCGGTCAACTCGGGTTGACCGATTTGACTCGGTTTTGACCCGAGTTGACTCGAAGGTACCCCTTATCAACTTCTAGGGTGCCAAATAACACTTGTCCTTGGGTGCCTTTATCACTTTTTGAGCCAATTTTTCCACAAATCTTTATTCTTCAAATGTACCTACAAAAGCATAAAAACACGTAATATTTGCAAAACCGAATACTAACTTAATAGAAACCAAGGTGCAAATTAGACACTAAAATGTGTCTATCTCGATTAACTTTAATCGGTAGGAAATGTACAGTTTATTTACCGATTGTAATGAGAAAAACTAAAACATTAACATGAAGGCATTCATAATTCATAAAGAAACCCATTCATAATTCATAAATAAAGACATTCATAATTCATAAAGATAATGTAAGAACTTAAAATCCCAAAGCATTCAAAACAACATAATCTGAAAGAAACCTGAAAAAGCAATGTATCCCACTAGAATGTAAATCACCATATTAACAAATAGCCTCGATCTCTTTTACCACGACTACGACCAGCATTGCCACCATCATCACCAGCATTCTCACCGCCTTTGGTATTAGGGACATTGTCTTTGTTGGCGGCGCTTGTTGAACCCCAAAATATTTTTGTGGCTTTTGTTTTCAACCTCTTAGGCTTATGCAGAGCTGTTTCCCCAAAATGAACTTCATAATCTTCATTATCAATGTTATCAACTAGGTCTTTGTGCTCGTTTTGCTTCTCAATTGACAAAGACACTCCCGACTTGATACATGCGGTCATTTTCTTTCCCAAAAACACAAACCGATTTTCCTGTTTTCATGCCACAAAATAAAACAATGAACACTTGCAACATTGAGCCGTAATGGATAAAACTGTAATTAAATCAAGAGAAAGAAAAATACTTACCAATCTTTCATAACCGGATGGTTTGTCTTTGATGATACAAGTATAATCAGAAGTTTTACCCTTTCCTTTATCTTCTCGGATCACATGAAGATGAGAAACCTTCCGGTACCACTTCATATACCCCGGAGATACTTCATCACCTCGGGTCACAGGTCTCCCAACATTGAGCATTAATGTATGCATGTCGTTCCAATGCTGAACTAATGTCCTATAAGTGTGACCTACCTTGAGAGAGTCGTTAATAGACTAGCACACGTTTTTATCCATGAAAAACTGGTGACGAATGTGATGCTTTGGTTTGTCTAGTACATAACCGTGTTGTTGCATCACCCTTGATCCATTGTACATGATATATCCTGTGGGGTGCCACAACGGTCCAAAGTACAACGACAGCTCGGACCTATAAGCAATATATCCTTCAACACGGTCTTTCTTGTATGGATCAAAGCATACATCTGCGGCCTTCATTGATTCTATCTTCACCCTCACATTTATCAACTCCTTCTTCTTAATCCTAGAACAGTTCTTCTCAAAGAGGTATTTTGTTCCTCTTGGTGTACCTCTTTCCCATTTTCCATTTTCAACGGCCAACTTCAATGTTGGGAAGTGGTCATATATCCATGTCTATATAAATAGAAAAATAAATATAAGAACATTGATCCTTAAAAAATCAAAAAAAAAAATATAAAAATCAAAGCATCGATAAAAGTTACAAATTACCTGTAGTAGGCTCACATTCCCAGAAATCTGGCTAGTTAGTTGCCTCGATGCTTTTCTCAACTCCTCCATCAAGTACGCGAGGCAAGCGGTACCCCATGCATAATCACTAACTTTGTTAAGAGGATGCAAGAGCTGTAAGAGGTTGGTGTCGACCTTGTTTCCGCTACTGTTAGGGAAAATGACACATCCTAACAGATATAGAAGATATGTCGTGGCTGCCGCGTCCACATCTTCCTGACTCAACTCTCCCTTCTCTTCTTTCGCCTTGGTGCCGCTGAACTTATTTCTCAAGTCAACCATGTTGAACTGCCTGGTCTTGTAAGGAAAACACCTCTTGAACTCAACATCCGATGTCGTTTGGTCCCAACCGAAACACTTGTTCGTGTAATCATAAAGTTTCTTCCATTCCAACTGCTTCACGTAATTTTTCTTGACAGCTTTTCCCTATTCAGAGAGACTCATAATCTGCATAAGATCATTAGAAGTAATCGTCATCTCGCCAAATGAAAGATGGAAGGTATCAGTTTCCCCATAAAATCTCCCCACAAAGGCTGATATCGCCACCTTGTCATGCTCTACCATTGAATTTTCGGCTGTAATAGATAACCCAGAGTTGCGTATAATTTCCTTTACCTATTCACATTCACCATCTAAATCCCATTCAAGCATTTTAGTTGGAGCAGCTGTAGCTTTGAGCAGACGAACCGCATGAGTGTGATCCTATGATACACAACGGATTATAAAACAATTAGAACAACCATTATTACTTCGGCGAATAATAATTAAATAACTTAAGGAAAAGATTCAAATTATTACCTCGGTGCTATAGATGACCTTGGCCCAGGAGTCTTTATATCCAAATAACAATTCTCCTCAATCACTTGGTAACCCAGGGATCACGCCTTCTGGAATACCTTCATCATCAAAGAGGTGGTGGGGGGTGGGGGGTGGGGTGGGGGTGGTGGGGGGGGAAGTTTCCTCATTTCTTCTTGATTTCCTTCTTTTTCTCTTTCCCTTTATCTTTTTCTCCTTCTTCAGTAGCACTTGGTTGTCCTACTTCTACACTTGGTTGACTGGGTTGTGATTATGTTCCATCTTCGATAGAGATTCTGAGGCGCTCTTCTCTCTTCGTGCACTAGTCGTTAGTATTTGACCCTCAGGACGACGAGGCTTAACAACAACATGCTCTGCAACAACAGCTTTATCCTTGTCTTTCTTAGCTCCCCTTTCCCTAATAATCAAAACAAAGAGCAAGTAGAGTTAGTTTTCGAAAACAATTGAATAACAGTTTTCAGTTGTCTACAAATTATAATCGGTAGAAATTATAGGATAATAACAACCGATTAAACATAATCTGTAGTTCGGGTTCTATCCTATCCTTCGATTAAAGTAAATCGGTAATAAATGGTCCAACATTAACTACCGATTAGAATTCATTATTATCCAGAAAACATATGGTTTTGAGGCTAACATAATCGGGAGATAAAAAAAACCCTTTACTACCGATTATAAAGCCCTAAATTTTTTTCATTTTCCAAAATTAACATAATCGGTAGTAAGCGATAGTACTTATCTAACGATTGAAAATAATTTTTCATCTTCTGCAGGCCTAAACATCTAAAATAATCGGAGGATAAACATTTAAATTATCTATTGATTAAAACTTTAAAACATCCAAAGAACATACTACTTTGAATAATCGGTAGATAATTATTACACAGATCTACCGATTATGGTCGATATTCTTGAGGAACGAAGAACACGACCATAATCGGTAGATAAAACACATACAAACTACCGATTATGTCAAATCAACGAAAACCCTAGAAATTCTAGTGACGAATTTATTCAATTGAAGCAATATAAACACAAATAATGGAATACCCTTACCTTATTGGAGCCATTATATAGTGCTGGAGAGGCTTATTATCAGAATCAGTCTCCGTATCTAGATCATCATCTTCGTGTTCTTCATCTTCTTTACTATGTTCTTCAACAATCTCTTTGTTTCTTAATCTCTCCGCAAAATTTGGCTGGTTACTATTATCAGATTGACGGCTTGTTTGTTTTGATCGAGCCATCTTTATATCGAAGAATCGACGATGATTTGGTACGGCGATTAACGACGATACGATTAATTGGTTTCGAAAAAAAATAACGAGGCAATTTTGTTGATCTCAATCGGTAGATAGAGAAGATGAGATATGAAGAATATAAATCGGTGGAAGAATGAAAATGAATTTGAAGAGTTTAGTTAGGTTTTGTATTAATGAAAGGGTATAATTGGTTTCTTACCACCATTTGGACATCCATAACAACAAGGCTTGGATGGGCATAAATAAGTAGCCCCAAAATAGTTTTTCTCATCCCAAAAATGCAAGGTTAATTTACTATTAAATGATACTCTAATTTTATCTACATTTACAAGAAATCACAAATCACCCTATTATACGGATGTCTTTACATTTCAGTCGAAATTGGTAGATATTTTGGAAACGCTTGTGGAGAAAAAGACCAAGAAACAAGATGGACCAGAAGAGAGGGATACTACTCCGTTTTGGTGGAAGTGAGGAGGAATGACAGAGGATAATATCTGAAGATTGCTAGACATGATGCTAGCAAAAGAAGCTAACTACCCAGTAAACGATGGGTGCAGTACTCGCATACCATTTGTAGTTGCAGATTTAAGCTTGTTGCAGTGGTTGTTCAGGAAACCAAAATGATGAAAGTCACCAATTGGTTTGTGAGCGAAACATTTGTGAGGTAATGATAGGAATGGTTGGTATATGATTCCTTCAGAAGTGTCAGACAGGGGAATGCTTACAATTTGGGATGCAGAGAAGATTTAATGCATTGATGAAGTTGTGTCAGCTAACACTTTAAGTCAGAAATTTTTAAACAAAAATGACAGGTTTGAATGGACACTAACCAATATATGTGTGACGACCGTTTTTTGGGTCAATCACAACCAAAAAACTTAAGTTGTTTAAAAATGACAATACTCCAAGTATAATTAATACATAAAGATTGTAATACAGAGAATCATAACTCAAATGAAAACAACTCAATATATAACGTGGTTCATCTAATAAACCTACATCCATAGGAAAATATAGTATATTATTTATCAACACTTATTTCGTACACATGGTAATATAATGAATTAAAGAAATTCAGTTCAATAGAGTTCTTAACCTAGTCTTAGCTTTTTCCACTTCTTGAATTTCCTTCTTAGTTTTTTCTTTCTTTTTTTTCTTTTTTTTTTTCCGTCCCCTTCTTTCTACTTTGGGTTTGGTATTTATAGCAAAATATGATGGTTCCCTCTTCCTTACTCCTTATCTTTATTTGACCAGTTTGATCTTATCTTGACTTTGGGCGCAGCTCATCTTACTCCATTCGTAATGCTTCTTACTAGTTCCGTTTGCTGATGCACAACTCCTCTTTGGATTGAGCGTTTATTGGTCCTTCATATTTATTATGTGGAGGTTGGCATGTGTGACATGTGGAAAATTTGACGTGGAGCATATCTATTCTTGCATGATTGAAATTTGTAGTGCGCACGTGATAGGGCGCAGATGATTGTGGAACGCAAGAGATAGCAGAGCGCGGGTGATTGTGGAGCGCAAGAGATAGCATAGCGCGGATGATTGTGGAGCGCAAGAGATAGCAGAGCGCGGATGATTGTCTTGGCTATTAATGATGCTTTTTCTTGTAACTTGTGTTCTTTCCACGTGTCTTATATGCATTAATCTAGTCTGACTTTTCTGCTTCCGGTCTCAGTTGATGTGTGACAGATGTTTTATAGCTGTTTTCCTTTATTATTTATTTTTCTCTTGTACTTCTCGGTGCTTCATAATGTGATACTTCCTTATTATGATGTAAACACGTGGAACTGATGAATTTATGCTCTTACAGTTTCCCCCCTTTTTGTTTTTTAGATTTCTATTCCGCGTGCCTAGAATTCGAAAAGGCAAAAAGTAATGATGACTGTTGGGTTTTGTGCCCCAAATAAATTTGAATTTCGGCGGTTTCTTACGTTTTCAAGAAGATACGTCGTTTGGATTCGCGCCTTTTGAATTCTTTCTCGCAGTCGTGTCAGTTCACTGGTTCAGTATTTAAGATAAAGTTTTGTCATTTTTGTCATTACTTTTCGCTTTCCAATTTTGTAGCTGATTTCTGATCTTCTCCTGTCTTCTTCTTCTTAAAGTCCTTATTCCTTAAACTTTTTCGAGATTCCTTGTTTGATCAAGGTTTTTACTCCCAAGATCAAATCTTTACTGATTAACTTCATCTTTTTTTTACTGGTGAGACTGTTAGACTTCTTCTGTAAAAAATTTTGCATGTTGATTTTTCTGTTAAGTTCTGCATTATTTTATATTGTTCATCATTGTAACCTTGTTTCTTCTTGGTATGTAGATTAATCATGTCTGGAAAAGATAGTAGCCGTGCTCCCACACATGTTTCCCAAGGTGACCGACATTCTGCTGGCAAGAAAAGGGATGAAGGTAGGCCAGTGCATCCCAGGAGAATTCGTAGTCTTGCCCCTCCTCCTGTTAGATCTACTACCAGAAGTGACCGGGTTCATGAGCTTCTTAGCTTTAAAAATATGGATATGGAGGAGTTCAAAAGGAACTATGGCCTTCAGGATTTTAACGTTTCCCTTTATAACTCCCCTGAAGGAGATAAGATCTCCTTGAATATGATTCTGAATTTTGATTATTTTCCCACAAGATTGCTGATTATTGCTGGTGCAATAGACGCTGGGTTAAGGCTTCCCTTATATGACAGTCGATGCCCCTATCAGTTTGAAGTCCTAGCTAGTCGTGGTTTGGCTAAAAATAGCACCATGCATTCAGTTGCGCAGTACAACAGAAACTTGTGGAGAATACTGGATGAATGCAGCATGCGCAGCGTTGGGCAAACCAACTTCACCTGCTATACACCTGATCCTGCGAACCGTGTCCATTATACAGTGGAGAACTTCCATTTGTCCTACACTGATTCCTTTGCTGATAGAAATTATATGAATTGGAGTGTTGGTCCTGGACGCACGAGAGGCGATGAAATCCATTTGCTCGCTGATATTGATGCTACGAAGATAAATCTCATCCCGGGAACGGAGGAATCTTTGGTTGAAAAGCTGCGCCGGGACCATGATTACCGGTGGTATCTTACTCCATTGGTGATTGAAGGGCCCTGGATTTATGTCCAGGCTTCGGAAAATACAGTACGAAGCCTTCAGGAATGGTTCCCCTCCTATTGTCCGTGGATATGGAACTTCGACGTGTTTAATTTCTCTTATGGTGATGCGGTAAGCAATGATTTTTTCAGTTCTTCTGATCTTTAAGTGTTGCGTACGTTGTTTTTCTTAAAAAAAATTTACGCAGCCTCCAGAAGAGAAAGAATGTTTAAAAACTGATATAGGCACCAAGCGTAAAGCCACTCCTCCATCTGACAAGGTACTGCTCCGTCTTGTATTGACAAGGAACTCAGAACGTTTAAATTGCGTGTTGTTAACTTACTTGAAAATGTTAACATGGTCAGAAGAAAATAAAGGCTACTCCTCGTGCTTCTTCTAAGAAGGTAGCTAAGTCTAATCCTCGTCCTAGCCATCCTATTTTGATGATAGAAGGTGGCATGATGCAGAACGTAACTCCAATAGCTTATCGTCCTGCTGCATTGGGTGATGTTGCAACTGAAACCCCCCAAACAACAGATATTGAATCTCCTCTGGATGCAAGCTCCGTCCTTTCTTATTTCTATCTCATTCTCCTCTGTTTCACGTTGATGACATCGTGCTCTCTGAGTTCGTGGGTGATTTGACTGACAAGGAGCAGGCTGTGCCCATGACAGAGTTGAACGGAGCTGTAATTGAGTATGCTCCTAACAGGCTGGAGACCATAGTCGAAACGGAAGTTGAGCATGCTTCTACTGAAGAAGACGTAGCTGCTAACGTAGCAAATCATTCTCCCGCCCTGGTTGCCAATGTTGCTAATTCTTCCCTTCAGGAAAACGCAGTAGGTGTTATTGGGAACGCAGAAAGGTTAGTCTCCCGTTCTGAGGAAGAAGTGTATTCTGATTCAGTTGCTAGTGGAGAGAAGGATTCTCGTAGGGAAAAGGGTAAGAGCGTCTGCGACGTTGATAATATCGTTGGAAGAGAAGAAGATGCGTTCGATTGGTTCAAGGAAAATGACTTGCTTCTGATTCCTAGCGATGCTCAACCAAAGCCTACTGACTCCGCTTCTGTTGCCAAATGCGAGCGGACATGCGTTCCGTTCCTTTTTATACGGTGATGAAGGCTTGGTCAAAGGATAATGCAAGTGAAGCTTGCCCTTTCGACGTCGAGGTGCCCTTCACCCTTGCTGAGGTCCTTGCAGTGGCAGATGGAGCTGTATATGCCCGTCCTCAGCAGGCTCTTATGCAGGTATGTTTCTCATAATTTGTTTATTTATTGACTCTTATTTCTTTATTTCCTATTCTGATGTTTATCTTTGATTTTCCAGCTTGCTTATAATGAGAGTTGCTTTCTGATTGCGTACAAGTTGTTCCAAGCTCGTTCACTGATGATGGAGGATAAACTCAGGAGTACTGAGGAAAAACTTGCTGAAGTCAGAGCGGAGGCTAATTCACTTCGCCTTCGACTTTCGGAGGGTGGTGCTGTTGAGTTAAAGCAGGAGAATAAAGAGCTCTGACAGCAGCTGTCTACTCTTCAAATCCAAGGTACAATATCACGTTTTCTATGTTATTTTATTTTTCTTTAGCACATATTTCTGAAATTCTTTATGGGATCAGAGGGGGATTAAAATCTTGTTGTTAAACTACGGGCCAGAGCCAAGTCTTTACATGGGCACGTAATGAAAGTCACCGAGGAGAATGTAAAGGTCAAGGAGAATTTCACTAAACTGGTGGATGAGAGGAATAAGATTCTCATTGCGTATGAAAAACTTTCGTCGGAGTATGCATCTTCGAAAAAAGACTTTGTTAGCAAAAAGGGGGAATTTGATGCTGCTATCTTATGTAATAATGACTGCGTTGCTGAGGCCATGGTGAAAGTAGAAAAATTAGAGGAGGAAAATCGAAAGCTTTGTGTAGAGCGCAAAAGTATCCTTGCTGAATTTTTTCGATCTAGGTCGCAGCATGATTCCAGACATTCAACTTTTGTGGCGCAACTCAT
The DNA here is from genome assembly GCA_023531435.1 of Papaver californicum. NCBI lineage: Eukaryota > Viridiplantae > Streptophyta > Magnoliopsida > Ranunculales > Papaveraceae > Papaver > Papaver californicum. The sequence continues at coordinate 545,918 of JAJJMC010011502.1, read as the reverse complement.
CAAAGAAAGAGATAATGCAGCTGCAGATTCTCATGCTAGAGGAAAAGCTCTTTCGGAAGCTCAAAGTCAAGTCCGCAGCCTCTCAGATAAAATCCTTTATCGAGATATCGATATTCAGCGTTTACACAAAGAACTTGATAAACGCACTGAGAAGATTAATTTGCTGCGAGATAGAGGATTAGCAGATGAAGTTGAGATTGCGCAATATAAACAATATCTCGAGCAATCCACGAGAGATTATGCTAAACTTCTGAGTGAATTTGAGTTTCTTGATCTTTCTAATGACAAAAATGTCCAGGATTTACAAAAGTTTGAGTCCCTTGCTATAGGTAGTTTATTTTATATCAAAAAGTTATTCTTACTTATTTTTTACACAGTCTAACAACCTTTTATTTTCTATGTAGATTTTGAAGGAAAGTTTAAGAGAGCAGCTGCCAAGGCTGATGAGTCTGATAAGGAGTTGAGGAAAGTTAAGATTTTTTCCGCTGAGGTTGAGGAGGAGCTTTCTGAAGCTAATGACAAGCTGAAGAAGGCCAATGAGCAACTTGGGGAAGCCACAACTAGATTGGTTGAGGCGCAAAACCGAGTTACTCGGATCACTTCCAAGGCGGAAGAAACAGATGTTAATTGGAAAACTGCTGTCAAGTGCTACTCTGATGACTTGGACCCGGCGGAGGAAAAACTTGCGTACTGGCAGAACCAAGCTTCTTTGGGTGAGGTTCATAGCGGGAGACTTCAATATAGTGAAAAGGAGCTAGGAGAGAAACAAGCAGGGAGGTGCAAATTGGATAAGAGACTTTTCAATGAATTGATGGCTCAACAAGATCTCATTAATCTGACAGTAGGTGGTGGACTCTACTCCTGGTCCAACATGAAAAAAGGATCCAATATTATGAAGGCTAGATAGGATTCTCATCTCACTATTGTTTGAAGCAAAATACACAATTGTTGCTCAGACTTTACTCTTAATGAATGTGCCAGACTCACCTGTTTTGCTAACAACAGGTAATGTTAGAAGTCAAAATCCTCCTTTCATAATTGATAATTTTTGGTTGCATAATAAAACTTCTTAAGCAATTTAATGGTGTGGTAGAATGTAATGTCTTTTACTGGTTCTCTTAGTTTCATCTTAGCAAATAAGCTCCAAATTTTAAAATTCTTCGTATAAAGATGGGCAAGAGAACAATATGGCAATCAGAGTGAAAAGAAGAAATTGTTGATGAACAAGATTGATTAGATGAATATAGAAGAACAAGATGGGATGTTGGATATAACATAATTTATGGATAATAATTTATACTGAGTGAAACTAGAACAAATCATATATGATGATTATAGGAAATGGCAAGCAATAGATAAAAGATGGAAATAAGAAACAAAATATATGCACCTCTATATTACTAGTTAATTAATCTTGATGATATCATAAAATTGGTGATAAATGATTCTAAAAAAAGATAGATAAGTATACTAATTTAGTTAATGTTTGGTAACGGCGAAGGACTTCTTAATCATCTATTTTCTTTCATTGTTTTTTTAGTTAATTAATCAACAAACCTCCCTTATTATTTAATTTTATTCTCGTTTACTAATCCAAATAACATCTCAATTACGCATTGATGTGATTTTATATAGTGGTAAAAAGAGGTTCGATTCTCGAACTTGTGAAGGTAATGATTTTAGAAAATAATGACTCTAATCAACTCTAGAAAATTCCAGGAGTATGAAAAAGACTAAATAACCTAAAGATGATTTTTGAATAATTTTAAAAATACCAGGAATCAGGAATCAGGTAATTCTAACAACCTATGTGATTAATCAGATAATTCTTTTTAAATTAATTGAAGCCCAAATAATTGCCAAAATTGGTTTTGTTATGCTAACAAACAGAGGTAAATCACAAGCATGGACTATCAAAATTAATTAACTAAGCATAATCCATCAAGCAAAAGCACAACTGTTGAAAGAAAACCGTTTTTACTATTCAAAACTATGCAATTTTAATGATAAAAGAATTATAAATAATTATTAGAAAATAATTAAATCACATAAAATTGAGAAAATTACCTTATCCATCATCCCAGTAAATAGACTTAGCCCATGGTGAAGAAAACTTGCTCAAAAGTTGATTTCATTGCTCAAAATATTGATTACAAGGTTAAAGAATAGTGCAACAGCTGAACAGATACGTATATAAGTGTCACAGAACAGGGTTCAGCTGTTACAGAGAGCTTTAAGCAACAAAAATGTTCAAAATCTAAGGCAACAGGAGCAGAGTTGTAACAGTGGAACAGCAACACTTATAAATGTTACTGAGTCGTCTTCTTCAGCGATGGTGGGTGAAGAACAGTGCCGGCGATGCACCAGCAGGTGACCGGCGGCGCCGGAACTCCACCGGAATTTCTCTGAATCGATCTCTAGGTTTTTCTATCTGATTTTCTTGGCTTCACTTCGTATTTATAGACTTCACAAACCCTAGAGAGAGTTCTAAACCTCATAGAACTCTCTCAAATCACTCCAATTCTTCAATCCAAATCCAAACAGGAACCGAGTCCTGATTCCGGCCAAAATTGAGTTTCTCGAGCTGATTTCACGGGATTTATCATTGTCTTTTGATTTCTTCCAACTCTAATTGCAATGGGTCATCTTTAATTGCCGAAAACAACCCAAAAATCGCAACCAATCCTTTTCCCGTTGAAACAGGAACTCCCGATGAGTTGGATCGGCCGATCCTGGGTTAACTCGCTGGCTCGCTGGGTTGACTCGCTGGCTCGCTGGGTTGACCCGATCCAGCTCAGCCCGATCCAAGGGTGCCCCAATCCAAAGTGTGGGTGCCTTGATCCATTTTCCCGGGTGCCTTTAACACTTTTTGAGCCAATTTTTCCACAAATCTTTATTCTTCTAATGTACCTATAAAAGCATAAAAACACGTAATAGACACAAAATCGAACACTAACTCACTAGAAATTAAGGTGCAATTTAGACACTAAACTGTGTCTATCACGCATCTCTATGTGGAAACGATCCTTACTACCGGTATATTACTAGTTAATTAGTGTGAAATATCTTAAAGTAATTTGTTGCACTTAAGACACGCATCACCAGTTCGTGAACTAGAAAAAATATTTCGTGTACATAACTAAAAAATGAGTTCAAGAACATATCAAAATAGTCAAGTTCGCGTACTTGAAAAATTAGTTCATGCACGTGACTACATATCGAGTTCAGGAACATCTCAAATTTTCCCAGTTTGCGAACTTCACAAATCAGTTCATGTACGTGACAAAATATTGAATTCAGGAATATCAAGTATTTGCACAGTTCATAAACTAGTAAATAAGTTAGTGAATGTGAATGCAACTTGATGTATTTAGGATCTTCTTCCGCAATCATAGTTTGTTGAACAATAAATTATCCTCAACCTTTTATGTGATAAGTCCTTTGAAGATCCAATGCTTGAATTCATGTTTCGAGATTAGTTAAGTAATAGCTTAAACTCGAAACTTTTTTTTTGCAATTTATCATTGTCTCACACATCTTTGTTGAGTAAATAATAAGTAAATAGAATAGTTAATCTTCACATATCTTTGTTGATGAAGTTCTCGCAAATGTCTTCGTGATCTTCAGTCTTCAATCTTCAAGGTTTATTTAGTGAATTCTGATACTCAACTAACTAAAACTATTCCTAGACCGAGACTGACTTTAGTAGACTATAAATCAAGGTATAATTTTTTTCATCTAAATTTGACAACAAGTTTGACACCAATACTTGTGGGTTCAACCGAACAATGCTCTAACACTCACAAACCAACTTCTCTTGTCGTAATCTTACATAAGTAAAGAGCGTATAACAAGAATTTAAGCTACTTAAAATGACTCGAGTAAAGTTTTGAAAACAAAGATAAACGTTGTAGGTAAGTACGCGGAACATAAACTTAAAGAACTTGCGAAAAAGTAAAGACGATAGTGAAAGTTTAAATGAAAGCACAACCAACTAACTTTTTCCCGATTGCATATGGTTGAGTCGAAAAGTCCCCTTAGTCGGCTCCAAAATATAGTTGCTTAACAGCTAACCACTACATCCAAGTAGAGATAAATTTAATACTAAGCAATAAGAACATAACTAAAGAGATACTGGAGAGAGAACTTGTACTTCATTGGTAGAAACTTCAAGTTGGGGTACTTAGCTTTGAGGCTAAGATTACATATTAATAGTCTTGAGGAGGCACCTCCTCAATGATCTGGTGCTCCTCAAGGAGTACATTAGCTAAAAATATATAATTATAGAGAATCCTTATACCTGGGTTTGGGATTGATGCATTTACATAATACCGGCCCTTTGAGCTTATGAGGACATACGAAATATAGTATCCACAACCCATAAGGCAGTATATTTGGCAACAAGATACATTTTGGGTCAGTAAGAAAATTTGGGTCAAAGAACATGATTTAATCACATTATAGGTTTTGAGTCATTTATGAAATATTTGTCCACATGCATATCATATATCGATTTTTGAGTCATAAGGTCGTGAGACTCACGATATAAATTTTTGTTTTTAGACATATTTATGCCAAGAGAATATTCGGAGTCAGAATGATAGATTTTGGATTCAAAAATGCACATTTTTGGTTTATGAAATTTTAAAATCACCATACAAATTTAAGATATAATTTTATTTTAGATTACATAATAAAGAGTAAACCACCAAGGTGACCATACTTGGTATACAAAAAAAAAACACTCATAAGTATGGATCCATAAAAACTTCATATTCAATAAAACCCCCAAATTTCATTTTTTGACCATACCACAACTATCCTCCTCATACAAAATATTTCATTTCTTCTTTCTTCCTTTATTTCTTCTTTTTTCTTCTTCTTCTTCTTCTTCTTCTTCTTCTTCTTCTTCGATCGACTCCTCCTTCTCTTCCCCTGCCATTACCACCAGCACCTTCTTCCGCGGTCACACCAACGCCAAAACTCTATCATTCCAGATATGTTAGCCTTTTCCTCCTCCTCCCCCACCAACACCGTCAACACCTCCTTGTTTTCTCTCCCACCATATCAGGTTCATATATATATGGCACCAATAGCACCTCTGCCACCAGCAAACCACTACGATGTTCAAATATGCCACTAACATCATCTACGCCCCCACCCCACCCACACCACCACCATCACCTCCTATTCTTAATCCCACACCACCACCAAACCTAATATCACGTACTGATCAACACCACCTTCACGGCTTCGTCTCATTTTAGTTTGCCATTACAGTTCAAAAAAGTAGATCAATCAGAAAATGATGATACACCATTGGTGAAATGAAAGATTTATGCTGAAACCAAATTTGATTTCAACAAATTTTGACAGAATTTAACAACGTTGAAACTAATATTTTTGTTGGTGAAAATAAGAAGTTTTGTTGAAACCAAATTCGGTTTCATCTGATTTTTGCCTATTTTTTACCGTGAAACCAAAGTTTTAATGGTGATACAGTAAGTTTATTTTGAAACCAAATTTGGTTTCAACTGATTTTTCCTAGTTTATTCAGTCTGAATTGGAATTTGCCGCGTTTGGTTTCATTGTTGAAGTTGTGTTGGTGAAATGGCAATCTTAAGTTGAAACCAAATTTGGTTTCAACATATTTTTTACCTAGTTTTTATCGTTGAAACCAATGTTGTTGGTGATATGGTTAGTTTTTGGCAGTGGTGTTGCTGGTTGTTGGTTGATGGTGGTGGTGGTTGGAAGTGGTGTTGTTGATGATGGTGGTAATGCTGGTTGGTGGTGGTAGGATAATAATGATATTGGTGTTGGTTGTTGGCAACGGCAATGGTGGTTTGTGGTGTTGATGTTGATAGTGATAGTGGTGCTGGTTGGTGGTAGTGGGGTGGTGTTGCTATTAGGGGTGGAGATGGTATTGGTGGTGGTGGTGGCGATGGTGATGGTGGTAGCGATGATGGTGCTGGTGGTGTTGGTTGGTGGTGGTGAAGTGGTGCTTGCTGGATGTGGTTTTGGTTGTTAGTGGCGATGATGGTGGTGGTGTTGCTGGTGATGGTGGCGCTGGTTGGTGGTGGTTGCTGTTGGTTGGTGGTGTTGCTAGTTGGTGGTGGTGAGTTGATGCTGGTAATGTTAGTGGTGGGAAGAGAATAGAGATTGGGGTATAGACTACAAAATGAAAGGTTAATTTAAACTAGAAGGGTAGTTTAAATAGTTTATGTCAAATGGGTTTTTATGGATAATTTTTTTTGCTGGGGTTTTTGTGTATTGGATGTTGACAACTTTCGGATTACATCCTACGAACTATTTAGATTAACGACGGAATTTGAGTCTCGAAATAAAATTTAGATCGATCACAAAATAAATTTTGGTTAAGGTGAAAATTTTAAGATCATGGAAGGCAAATTTTAGGTTAAAATGCTAATTACAGTTGAAGTGATTGGAAAACCGTAAAATTAGAAGACTATGCCAGGACTCATATGGTTCTGCTTGGGTAGTTGGGTATACAACACACATGATTTATAAACAAAGAAGTTTTGGATTCAAAAAAGAGAAAGCACAATCGAACAATGAGAATATGGAAAAAGGCTCGTATTTTTACAATATTAAGCAACTATCCTTCTAATAATTTTCCCAAAAAGTCCAGGGACAAAACTATCATAGGCACAGTGGGGGCATTTTTCCACTGAACGTTTATCTCTACTTATCAAGATATAGTTTTGTTCATCTAAATTTGACGACAAGCTTGACATACCACTACGTGTGGGTTCAACCGAACAATACTCTAACACTCACAAAACAACTTCTCTTGTCGTGATCTTACGTAAGTAAAGGGCGTATAACAAGAATTTAAGCTACTTAAAATGACTCAGTAAAGTTCTGAAAGCAAAGATAAACGTTGTAAAGTAAGTACGCGGAACACAAACTTAAAGAACTTGCGAAAAGTTAAAGAACAATAATAAAAGTTTAAATAAAAGCAAGGTTGACTCGAAAACTCCCCTTAGTCGGCTCCAAAATGTAGTTGCTTAATAGCTAACCACTACATCCAAGTAGAAAGAAACTTAATACTAAGCTAAGAACATAAGTAAAGAGATACTGGAGAGAAAACTTGCACTTCATTGGTAGAAACTTCAAGTTGGAGTCCTTAGCTTTGAGGTTAAGATTACATATTAATAGGCTTGAGGAGGCTCCTCAAGGAGTACATTAGCTAAGATATATACATTATAGAGTATTCCTATACATGGGTTTGGGCTTGATGGATGTACGTAATACTAGCCACGTGGGTTTAGGAGGACATATGGATATTGTATCCACAACCCATAAGGCAGTATATTTGATAAAAATACATTTTGAGTCGGTAAGCAAATTTGGGTCAAGGAGCGGGATTTGATCACATTATAGGTTTTGAGTTATTATGAAATATTTGGCCACATGCATGTCATATGTCGATATTTGGGCCATAAGGTCATGAGATTCACGACGTAAATTTTGGTCTTTAGACATATTTATGCCAAGAGAATATTCGGAGTTAGAATTATAAATTTTGGATTTAAAAATACACTTTTTCGGTTACGAAATTTTAAAATCATCAGACAAATTTAAGGTATAATTTTATTTTAAATTAGCGATATAATTTGAGTCTCAAAATAAAATTTAGATCACGAAACAAATTTTAGTTAAGGTGCAAATTCTAGGTTAAAATGTCAATTACAATTAAGTGATTGGAAAATCGTTAGAATTGGAAGACTATATCAGGACACACGGGAATTATAAACAAAGAAGTTTTGGATTCAAAAGAGAGAAAGCACAATCCAACAATGAGAATATGGAAAAAGGCTTGGATTTACAATATAAAGCAACTATCCTTCTGATAATTTCCCCAAAAAAAGTTGGGCCAAAACTATCATAGGCACAGTGGGGACATTTGTCCCACTTTAACGTTTGTCCATGTTGTCTCAGCATTTAGTTCGAGTCTTTGAGATCTGTTTCTAAAATACATCCATACTATGGCAAGTGGTATCACCAAAAATCAGTACACCACAATCACACTCTACACTCCCCTTCCTGTGGTCACATAAGGCGCAACCAAATGTTTGGCTGAGAAAGAGCTACTCCTTTATATTTTTGGCCTCTATGAAAAATCTAAATCAACTCACCACAAACAACCACCACAAATGTTTGGATATGCCTAGGTGGACACAAGGATGAATAGAAGCAAGCCATTTGGCTAATGATAAAGAAGCTTACCATATTTATTAGCCAATCAGAATCTACAATGAGATTCTCTTATATCCCCCCTCACTTACTACTAGTACTACCACCACCACCACTCTTTAACACCATCACCACCAAACAACAACAGCAACAAAAGTTTTCTAGCTCATCTTTTTGACAGTTCATTTTCTCTCTAAGAAGATGGCAGCAAACACATTGAGGAGCTGTGGAGTTGCAGCAGTTTTCCCATCAGTTCTCTCTTCATCTAAATCAAAATTCGCCACTTCAGTCGCTTTCCCCGGTGCTTACTCCAATGGCTCATCACGATTCACCATGTCCGCCGAATGGATGCCCGGTGAACCTCGCCCATCTTACCTTGACGGTTCCGCTCCCGGGTAATTTAGAATTCAGAACCAAATTGAAACTGATATTAAGAATTCTTATGGAGCTGGAACATTTTTTTTGCTTATATTCATTTATTGTTTTGCCATTATGTGGTGCAGTGACTTTGGATTTGACCCTCTTGGTCTTGGAGCAGTCCCAGAGAACCTAGAGAGATTCAAGGAATCTGAACTCATCCACTGCAGATGGGCAATGCTTGCTGTTGTAAGTTTATGGTTAAACTTGACTTGAAATTTTGGTTTAGGTGTATGTTCTTATGTATGAACCATTAGTTAAGGGGATTTTTATGTTTGCAGCCTGGGATCTTGGTGCCAGAGGCATTAGGATTGGGCAACTGGGTGAAGGCTCAAGAATGGGCTGCACTTCCAGATGGACAAGCAACTTACTTGGGCAACACAGTCCCATGGGGAACACTTCCAACCATCCTAGTCATCGAGTTCCTCTCAATTGCATTCGTTGAACACCAACGCAGCATGGAGAAAGACTCAGAGAAGAAGAAGTACCCTGGTGGAGCCTTTGACCCCTTGGGTTTCTCGAAAGACCCTAAAAAGTTCCAGGAATACAAAGTCAAGGAGATCAAAAATGGTTCATCTCTTACCCAAAATTTTACCAGTGCTCATAAATTATCATCCGATTATCGATTTAAAATTGTCGCTAACATAACTTCTGTTGTTAATTCAGGTCGTCTCGCTTTGTTGGCTTTCGTTGGTTTCTGTGTGCAACAATCCGCATACCCTGGAACTGGACCTTTGGAGAATTTAGCTGCCCATTTGGCTGACCCATGGCACAGCAACATTGGGGATGTTTTGATCCCAACAGGACTTTAAATTTGCCTAGATTGTTGAAACTTGTTATCCCATAACCACTGTAAAACTCCATGTAATCATTTATAATGAGCTCTTAATTGCAGATCTTGTTTTGTATTTTTATCAGTAAAACTTCTATCTATATTCTTCATTCTACTACAAAATTGTGTGAAACCTTCTATATCTATGACACTGGCAAGCAGAAATTAAACTACTCTATCATGTATTTCAAAGAAAACTCTGGGAAAATATGACTATGAAAGTAGCTAGAATCCACGGATGCCGAATTCGTGTTGATGGTGAAGAAGGCAAACCTGTTTAGACAATGAAGCCGATAATAAGAACACCAAAAAAGTACTCCCTGTAGGCTATATGTTCAACACTAAAATAGTATGAGAAGTTTGTGTTCTTTAACATTTAAACATTCAGTTTTATTCTTTCGCAAATTCTATGCTATCTCAATAAACAAAGAAGGAAGAAGTAACAAAAGGTTTTATGTACCTGATACTGATTCTTTTGCCAAGGAGAGTTCAACCTTTTTCGAGTTCAATTCTTGTATACTCGACGAAATGAAAGCTGAATTCCCAAGGTATGATCTTGTGAGTTTCTCGACTAGAGTTAATCCTTGAGCACTGCAGTTATACAATGAGTTGCTAAACAAAATATATTTACAGTGGCTATATTGGATTGTATTTTGCTCATTGTCTTTTTCAAAGATGAAATTGAACGAAATATCTAGTTATTCAAGCTCGGAAGGATCTTGGTACCTGGAACTAAGTAGGTGACCAGCTGCATTTTTTCCAGTGTAAAGAGCATCAACCCAAGTTGCATTAAGCAATGACTGGAAAACTGCAGACCTCTTATTGCTGGATATAGAGTTACTGGTCATTATCACATTCGCAGGAACTCCTCCAAATCTGATTCAAAGAAACAAACCTGGTAAGGAAGCTGACAAGAAAGCATTAAACCGCGGCAATGATATTGAATGTTCAGCAGTGAGCTGAACAGAATTAGGAACAAATGATAGCTTGAAGCCTAGAACGGCAGTACAATAAACTTCTTTCTGCTTCAAAACTGTAAGACCAATAACCATACACATTCTCACTCGAATAATCTGTGTTTTATGACCAATAACTTGAGATTTAACAAGCACATTACCAACTATCGAAGACATAAAAGGAAAATGAACCTAAAACACCTCAATTTAGTGTATCGAAACTTACGAGCAATCACCAGGATAACCATTGATCTCCCTGCAGCCTCCCTGGGGACAAAGATACCTGCGGCAAGAAAAACAAGGAACTGCAAAGAGTTAATACCTATACAAAGAAAAACCACTACGTATTCACAGTAATCTAAAACAAAGTCACCCACATGAAGTCACTAACGGATTTAGTCGACCATGTCTGGTTATTTGGACCTTCGTTGGAGAAAAGCAATGCAGTATCTCCTTTAACAAATGCAATATCACCCATATCCTCAACAAGGCAGCGAAAGGCTCCCGAATGACCCGAATACAAATTGCTCTCACTACATGAACCATTTTCATTACTACAACCACTACAAATACCCTTACTTTCGAATTCAGAAGGCGCACAAACCTCGGAGAAAAATCCTGTTACAATCTCCTCATCGTTCAATTGCTTAGAACTAACCAAATTCTTAAGATGATTAACAGGATAATTCCAACCCATAGCTGTTGAATAACCACCATGACAAGATCTTTTTCCTTTGAAATCCATCAAACTGATTTCTTCTTCATGTTTGCAGACTTTATTGTTCACAATCGCAACAGCTTCATAACTTTCAGCATGATTACAGTAAACTTCATTTGCAATTGCTTTCATAGAGTAATTGAGAAATGCAATGTACGCTAATCCTGCTTCTAAGTTTATTAAATCCGCTTCGCCTTTTTTTATCGATTCTAAACATGCTTCGGTTGTTTCTCTTCTAACACTACACACATTAACAACAACAGCAACAGCAACAAAAGAAAATGAAGTAAGATTCAAACTACATAAAATTTTAAGATACAAACTGAGAGACATTTACCATTCCCAAGTATAATTATGTTTCTTCCCCAAGAGGCTCAAATAGTTCTCACAATCCACAAACTCATCTCTCACTGCACACCACTTCACACTCCATGGATCCGACTCGACGGGCGATTGCGGCGGAGAAGACAAATCACTGGAACTTTCCTTTCCCCAAACCGGCGCAGGGGCTGCTCCACCCATTCCATAATGCTTGTTTGTTTCTCCACTTATTCCCATTGCCGGTGGTTCCGACATTGTGCCATACTCCGGAGACAAACCAACACTGTCACCAGATTCCGGTGCCGGAGCTGGTTCATAACCTGAAACTAAAAATATAGGCTCAAAATTCAGAAAATCAACTTGGGTTTAGCTTAAATTGTACGAATCTGATATGGGTTTTGCTTAAAGGCATGAGATTATATGATTCATACCTGTAATGGTGAGAGAAACCCAGGAAAGAAGAAGAATGTAGAGAAAGAATATACTTGTAATCTCCATTGTGAAAAATAGAGAAGAAGAAGAAGATACTCAGATAGTAATATCAAAATTACGATTAACTAAGATTATTATTGTTATTATTATTGCTTTAGAGTGAAGTCTAATCAATAAAGAAAACTGACTATGTAAGCAAAAGTTCTGATTTTTGTTTTCATCATCGCCGAATTCCCACGTAATATTTGAAAAAAGTAATGCATTATTATTATGATTGATGGAATGATTAGTCTGAGATTATTAGGATTAATTAAGTATGATTAAATTAAGAACACCATAACCAAAGGAGGTGCCATTTGTTTCCATTGACTGCATCTTAATTAGATCTGCAGCTCTCTGTGAGTAAGCCCGGCGCCCCGCTCCATGTTTGATTGTGACCTACCAAACAATAGTTTTTGTCTGTAAATGTCTGTACTCACTACTCACCGATTTGCAAATTTCTGCGATAATTGTTTGTTGTTTTTCTTTTCTCTGTAAGATTCTGGGTGTCTGTTAGTAAATGGGAAAGGAATGGTTGGCAAGGTCAAGTCCTGTGCACCTTGTCAAACTGGTTAGTTTGTCTAGTCAAATGGCATGTAAACTAGTCGCGTCACTATGAGAAATCAAGTAAGCGATGGAGATTATGTCGCCAACGACCAATTTTTTATCGCCTATAAATTATAATCTCCTGTAACCAAATTTACATATTTTCCTTCTCAATTTCATAATCTCATTCACATAAAAAAATTTCAAATTTTTTTTCCAAAGTTTTTACTCTAAAGAAATCTTCTATCACAATATTAAGGAATAAAAAAAAGAGGAAAGGGCAACCATCAGGTGCCCCAAGGAGTGGATTGGACTGGAATCTGGATATAGAGGTGGAGTTCCACAATGTTAGACAACAGGCGGGCACTGGTGTACTCAAGGATCATATATCGGGTCATCAAGAGAGAAGTCAGTACACCAGGCTAAGAGGTGGGTAGACTGAGTTGAGTACGGTGTTTGACTGGCTCCCTAGTGCAGTTCAAGAGAGAGTCCGAAGATATCCTTGGTATCGTTCTTATTATTTAAACCATAAGAACCATAAGTCTCAAGTTGTTCAAGTAATATTAGAACGTTGGTGGAAGAATACAAATACGTTATATCTTAAGTATTTCAAATGTGGTAAGTTTGTTTCTTCTCTAATTAATTTTTTAGATTTTTATTTTTGGTTTCATAAGAAAACTTTAGGATTCATAGAAATTTAGATTATGCAAAACACTATAGATTAGCCGAAATCAAATTTTAAAATGTTGTTTATAGGAGTTACGTACACCGTTGGATATGTATATGTTGACGGGAATTCAATGCAAAGGAAATATGGTTCAATTTGACCAAGGGAAGTGGTCAGCAAAATCATGATGGAAACAACGCTTGTATTGTACTGTGCTGATGAGGAAGGAAATAATCATCATAGAGTTGTTAAAGCCAGTGGAATAATTAAAATGTCTGAGTTGACGGCTTTCTTACAAAGCTATAATCAGAATTGGAACAGGATCCTGATTATGAGAACTCAGCCCACTTTGGTGAGCTCGAAGAATGTATTTTTTGACATTTCTTGGTTTTTTTCGAAGCGCTTGAAAATTTAGAGTTAGCTCCAACATATGATTGGGGGTCTCCACTGTTATCTTCATTGTACATACGCCTCAGCGAATGCTCAAGCTCCAAACCAAGTTTGAATTTTTTTTAGGCAATCTTGGAGGTAAAAAACTAATTTGTTTACACCACTTAATTAATTTTTTAATTATTAATTTACTAACTAATTAAATTTTACAATGTTTTCACAGTATTGGGGGTATACTCACTTCCGTGTTGGTGAACCTGCTCTACACCAACACAATATTGTTTTTCCAATTATAGAGAAGTACCAAATTGAGAACTGGTGGCCCATTCAGATTGATGACGGTCAACACTCTGAGCTGACTCAAAAGATTCAACAAGTGTGTAGAACAGACCATAACATTATTACTATGCCATATTGAATCATCCAGATTACCAGAGTGAACCTGCTCAAAGGATGCTAGAGTTGAGCTTACATCGATCGGTGTTTTTCAGTTATCCTTTTAGAAAAGGTGTTTGGTACTTTGGCGAAAGACACCTTCTACAGCTAGAAGGGAAAACAGTAAACGCAATCAAACCACTTCCAAGCGGGGAGATTTCTTAAGATGATTACGTGACGTTGATGCTAATTGGTAGGCCATGAGATCATGTTCATGACTTGGTCGAGGACCCTGTTGATAGGACTGATTATCTTCGTTGGTTCGACACAATTTGCAAGCATACCATTGATATAGAGCCCCAAAATTTGGGAGGGATGGATATGCCAGTTTTTGGTAGATTGCCACTTGTTGATGATATTTTTTCTTCCCAACCTCCACCACCAATGTATCCACTCCCTACGTCTATCCCAGTAGTCAGAGCGGTTCATCTTTTTCATCAGCTATTCCACCGTTTGATTGTGAGATACCGAGTACTAATGCTAATAAATATGTTATCATTGTTCCAATTGTTTCTCAAGCTCTCGAGCAAGCTTATCTGTATTGGGGGGTACAAGCTACACAACAAGAGTTGCAGAGTAGGTTGAACGATTATCATTGGCGACAACAGAGATTGCAGGGATATTACATGCAGACGATGATCCAAATGGTGAACACAATGAATTTTGATATTCCTTCAGAAGCATCCAGTAGTCATAGAAGTCAACAAACACCTAGAAGCAATCAAAGAACTGATACACCAGATTTCGTGCCACAAACTAACATGATACCTGGTGTCATTGACGATGCAATGGCTCTTGAAACTCCCGACGGTTGTCAACTGTTCTCGAATGTTCTTCCTCTTTATACCTCGACCCAATAGGAACCTTTAATGTTTATCGGCCTATTGTTTCCCCCTTCCTCAGGTTCCTTAATTTTGCAGGTTATGGTGATGAAACTCAACCTTTTGTCGCAACCCTGTTACGTCAAGGGGAATACACTCCTACCTGGAGCTATTATGGTGGTCAAGGAAATCAATCAACATATTAAATGTAATTTTAATTCAATGCAACAGAGATTATTGATTGAATTTGATATATTTTAGTTAAATCTATGTGTTGATTTACAAATAGCAAAATCCTATTAAATCAAAAATTAAATACTAGTATGTTTTAATTTACTATACTTTACTTTTATAAAGAAAGTAAATTTATAAATTTACACCACCTAATGTTAATGGATTTAAATATATGAATATTAAGCTTGTACGTCAAAAATATGTGTGGCTAAAAAAATTTATATTTGATCAAATATAGCCGTTAGATTTGCAATACTGAAAGGTTGTGATCGAAATAAGAAGTTATATAGAGATCCTTGGATGGAAAATGAATTTACGGCTGAGATTAAAACTCAACGACACAGTCTCTGTCGCCATCGACAGAGGGTTGGTCGCACGACATAGACTTTGTCGAGCGACAGAGACTTAATCGTTCGACAGAGATTCTGTCGTGATATGCAAACCAGCAAATATGCCGATTTGTCCAGCCAATCTACTCATGTGACATGTCCATAGTAGCAGCAAATTTGGCTATTTAACAAGTGTATAGGATTGACCTAAAAACAAATATTTTACATTTTATTCATCTATAAATAAAACGTTTTTAAATATTGTTCACCAACAAAAGCTTAATAATGGTATTGTGATTGCAAATAATTGCTGCAATTGAAATAAGTTCGGTGTATGTTGAAGGTTAAGAGAGTTTGCAAGTTCGATTCTCAAGTCTCACCACTTCATAGAAGATAACTTTTATAATGTAATAGCTCCTAGCGCAACATTCTAACGTTGTAATGTCCTCCCAGCAGTATCAATTCTCAACTGTAGGAGGATGTTCATTATGTAAACACTTAATTGTATCAATCTATTTTCTTTTCTGTTTCAGAAAAAAAAGATCAGCAGAAATGACTGCGTCTGCGAAGCAGTGTGGTGGGGGCAACTGGGCTGAAAATCCACATGCTCGTAAATCTTATCAGTAATCACTGATATGATTGCAGACATTTATGTTATATCCTTGATTCATTGAACATTAACAACCATCCGTGATATTTTTATCCGCTTTACCCATTTTATTGACCATCACTAGGCTAGCGAGGCGAATAAGATCTTGAAAAGGCAAAGAATACCATTACCAAATGTTTATTTGTCCGGTCCGGCAATAGTTATGAATCCAATGACACAGGGTAAATGAAATGTAAGAGTTTTATCCCGTTAATCGACTTACTCCAGTGCTTATGGCTGACTTCACTAAATTGGATATTGAGCATGATAATCTAAGCGCGTTTAGTGCCTAGGCATCTTGTTCAAGATTGCAGAGGTCTTTCTTTTCTTTTTTTTTAATCTTTGTAATAAATTCTCAACAGAATTAGCGAGAGATGCAAGACAAACAGTACTCGAGGTAAGAATGGATTTAGGATTTTATCAGAAATATTTGTCCGCTTAGAAATGAAAATCTTACAGAACTCTCTGATCGTAATAATTAGCACCCTTAATCCAAGATTTCTTATCTTTGTTTAAGTGATGAAAGACAGAGAGACATAAAACTTAAATTTTGTGTAAGTAAATGCTAAGACAAAAGGCAAGCACTCTGTTAATAGGGGCCATGCCAACATTAGCCGTTCTTCCCTCTCCTTCCAGCCTGTTTCCTTTCATTGTTGTTGTTGTTTTTTCATAAATAAGTAAATATGACATGACAGAGCTACAATCAATCCCACTTGCTTGGTTTATGTTTTTTAAGAATTGCCTCCAACCAAAACATAGCATATAGATGCCCAATTGCCCACTAACCAGATATGGCAATGAAGAATAACACTATATATACCCATTACCTAGCTACCCAAATCTTCCAAAACACTTATAGGAAACTGATGAACAGATGCTGTCGTTAGCAACATTTATGGACAATGCACATACAAACACAAACTACAAGAGACAAAGTTCAAATAATTCCATTGTCAGTCATAATGTTAATTACCTCTTGCAACAAGGCAGAGGCGGATGCCAGAGGATTATGTTTACTGTCTAACAACTACTATAAGATTATTTTCCGTAGTTGTTTTTTTTTTTTGATCGGTAAGTAAAAATAGATTAACAAGGAAGGCAAAATATAAAACTGCAAAAGCAGAACAAGCCACCAAATAAAGAGAGGCACAGACTAAAACAATGGAGAACCCAAAACAAAGAACAATTTCTCTAACAACAACAACAACACTACGTATACCCCGAGAGAAATCCTGCATTCTTTTTAATCTAAGATGTGAATGTCAGTGAATAAATAGCCCTGTAACATTCAAATCCAAGCCTTCTGATTTGTATTAAGACTGCAATTAATTACCAAAGTAGTCTGTTTTGATCAAGTTGGTCAAGACATGTAAGATTTCTAGACAATTTGTAAGGTCTCTATCTTAAATGTAAAGTCATATCCAAAAAGATATGCTTATAACATTACAATAAATTTCATGGTCTTTTTTGAGTTAACAACATTTTCTTCTTTCCGTCCACAGATCCACTACTACTACTAAATACAGATTCCATTTTCTAGGTCACTACTTGCATCCTCTCGTAGACTTTTTGAATCAAGTGGTGGGTCATCTACTCTATCTTTTAGTTAAAACAAATGTACATAAAGTGAAAAGTTTAACACCTAAACCAATCACCTTATCTTAATTTTAAAATTTAGAAAACATTGATTGACCTTTTCACATTTGTTCTTTTTTCTTTTCTACTATATGTTGACGGACCAAGGTTAGGTGATAATCAGAGGTTCGAAAATCTGGTATATAATCAAATTTTTTTTTCTCATGCATGAGAAAATGTTTGTGGGTCATTTTGAGGGAACATCCGTCTTGAATAATCTCCTATGAGTTAATTCAACTATAAATTGTGAAACGTAAGATTACGGTGTCTATAATTTTCACAGTCAATTTAACACTATGTATTAAAATAATTTTATAAAAACATTCATTTATTTTTTATTAGAGATTCCTTTTATATGATTTTTTTGTAAACAAAGGAACAAACTTTCTATTAAACACCAGGAGAACTTATATCAAAAGATAAATGAGGAATTAACAACTGAGGTGGATCTAACCACCGTTCCTCTTTTAAACAGAATTTTTTAACTTTTGCTAATGCATCTGCTGCTTTATTACAACTCCCATGAACATTTATACAAGACCAAGTAGTAATATTATCACATAGACTTACACACTTTCTAAGAAGAGTCTTACTTTGCCAAGGAGGAAGAGGATGATTTTGAATTACAAAATTACATATACCTAAGTTATTTGACTTAAAGATAACATGATGCCAACCTTTGGAAATAGCCATTTGCATAGCTTCAACTAAAGCCCATGCTTCTGCCTGATTTACATGTTGAGTCCTCCTTAGAGTTCCCTTTGCTGCCACAAAGCGTCCTGCATGATCTCAGATTAAAATACCAATTTCAGCAAGGTAAAAAAGAGGACGAAATGATACATTAACATTAATCTTCAAATAACCAACAGGAGGAGGAGGCCAAATTAGATTCATAGTAAGTCTATGTCTAACAAAAGAAATACTGGTGTCAGATGCAGTCAAGCTATGGTAATGCAAGTATGTTTTAATGTTATGAATAATAGTATTAAGATTAGGTAATGCATTATTAAAAATGATCTAACATCTATGCTTCCAAATTATATGCAGAATGTAAGAAATGATATGTATGGACTTAGTAGAATACGATATGCTAATGACTGAATCAGAATCTTGCCAAGACTGAACCCAAGAAAGAAAAGAAGGATGTTGGCTCAAATATTGACGGAGATGAGGAAGGAAGTATCTCCAGATAGCAATAGAGAAAGGACAGTTGTAAATCAAGTGATCCAAGTCTTCAATCTGATGTGTATTGCGTAGCACACAATTAGTATCAACAGTTGCAAGATGATGTAATTTTGCCTTGCTATGGAGAAAGTTCTGAAAAACCTTCCACATGAAAAGCTGTAGTTTATAAGGGATTTTAAGTTTCCAAAAATGTAACCAAAACTTTGGTGTCAGAGCTGAAGTAGAAACTGTTGAACGCTGAAAAGTACATAAATGAGAATATGTTGATCTTGAAGTAAAAATCCTTGTAGAAGTAAAGGGGCAAACTAAAACATCTTGTTGATCCAGTTGAGCAGATATTGTAAGAATAACATCAAATTAAGAAGAAGAAAAACTGCCTGAGCAGAGGTATGTTCCATTGAGTTGTAGTATCATCAATAAGTTGAGAAACCCATTGATATTCACTTAAATGAAGATCATTCCAATGTTGAAGAGGAGATGAAGAATTTGGAATCCAATTATGAGTCCAAATGTTAATTGTAGTTCCATTACCAACTTGTCACTTAGCATTTGTAAGAAAAATGTCTAAACCATGAACTATGCTTTGCCAGACCCAACTAGTGCTTGCATTTATAAGAGGAGGATGAAATTTTAAGTCATCATCAGGGAAGTACTTTCCTTTCAAAACTTGAGCACGTAAATTGTGATCATTATGCAAAAGATTCCAAGCCAGTTTGGCTAAAAAAACTGAGTTATAATTTTTTAGATTTTTCTGACCTAAACCCCGATTCCTTTTTGGATGACGAAGAGTATCCCAAAAAATCAAATGAGAAGATTTATGATTACCATAGTTTTTCCATTTGGTTTACAGTTGTATCAGACATTTTAAGATTTATATCTGGTACATACTCATTATACTAAAAACATAATTAATATGAACTGTTCTACCTGCTTGATTAATAATCTTATTATGCCAATTCTGCAATCTGCTATTCATATTATCCAAAACTCTTTAATAATTTTATATCTTGACCTATACATTAATAAAGAAATATCCAAATATTTTTCTCCAAAACCCATCTGTTTACAATTTGTAAAATGTTGATAATGTTGTTTTCACTCCTGTATGATTTAACCACCGTAAAACCAATCCAATTTTGATGAGAGATCTCAAACATGGACCCAGCAAAAAACAAATATATATTCTAAGATATTCCAAATCGGCGTTTGTCGCCATTCCTATCAGTTTTGAGCACATTGTAGGACCCACAATCTAATCATCCAAAACCTGCACAAAATTCAACTCAATTTCACCGCCCGATCACAACATCCAACAATCATAAACAATACAAACGTATCTTTTTCGCTGTAAGTTGATGTATAAAATCATTTTAAAACTTGGACTTAATACTGTTAAGTGTTAACATAAAACCAAACGGTCTTTTAAATATAAATCCAAAACTGAAGAAATACTCTCCAAAAAATCACTGTAAAAAAAAAAGAAATCCATGAGAAGAAGTATGTAATGTTCAATAGAAGAAATCTACATCAAAAACCCAGAAAGAAAAATGGATTTTCAACATGGGTTTTCTTCATTAATTCATCTTTTACTAGTAGTTCTTCTTCTTAGTGTGGTTATGACTGAGAAAAGAGTAGTAGTTGGATTTGGATCAATGGGTCCAATATCAGCAGCTTTTGGTGATAATGGCTTCTTTTGTGCAATTGATGCAAGTGGTAAACAAGAAGTATTTTGTTGGGAGAAGAATAATAGTACCTTAGCATCATCAGTATTAGGACATTTTAATGCAATACCACCTGTTGCTGCATTAACAGGAGGTGAAGGTTTCATGTGTGGATTATTAGCTAATACTTCAACACCATATTGTTGGAATTCATCTGATTCAGGTACTAATCTTGTTCCATCAATGTTTGTGAATTCAGCTTATTCTCATATTGCTGCTGGTAAAGATCATGTTTGTGCTGTTAGAGGATCTTATTTTTCCAATATTTATGCCGGTAATGTTGATTGTTGGGAAATTAGTAATAATTCTGAAAGAAGATCCGATCTAATATCGTATTTTGATCCGTCTATAAGTAATTTGGTTTTTGAGAAAATTGCATCTGGTGAAGGTTATACTTGTGGTGGTATTGAACATGGTGGGATTGTTTGTTGGGGACCTAAATCAGGGTCTATTGAAGTTTCCGATGAGTCCGATAACTACGTCAACTTAGCTTCCGGTAAAGATTCTTTATGCGGCATTTCTGAACTTACTGGTGAAGTGAAATGTTGGGGTGGGAATAATACTTTTGTTAATCCTCCAAATGGTACTAGATTTGTTGATTTGACGGCGGGTGCTCGTCATTTCTGTGGGATTAGGGAAGACAATCATGGGATTGATTGTTGGGGTACTCATGATTCATCTGTTGTTCCAAAGGGTTCGGGATTTTTGGCAATCGCGTCGTCTGGTTTTATTACTTGTGGTGTTAGAGAAGATGATTTGCTTCTTGATTGTTGGGGTTCTGAAGAACCGTTGCCGGCTGGTTATAGTCCTCCATTGCAATTATCTAGTCCTGGATTATGTACTGCTGATCCTTGTGGACAGGGGAAATTTTCATTCAATGCGAGTATTCTCAGTGTGCAGGATTTGACAAGTTTATGTGTTAGAAAGAATTTGAATATTTGTGCTCCATGTGGTTCAAATTGTAGCAAAGGTTTCTTTGCGTCTAGTCCTTGTAGTGCGAATGCTGATAGAGTTTGCACGGCTTGTTCGCTCTGTCAAAATAGTTCTTGTTGGGATGATTGTAAACTTACTACATCGTCTCACCGGGAGAAAATGCATCAGGTGAAGAAACTAGGAATCATAATTGGGTCTTCTGTATCGGGTTTCATATTAATCTTACTTGGTTGGTGTCTTCTTCCCCGATTAGTCACCGTTAGAAATGAAGAACAAAGAAAAAAACAGTTTAAATCATGCTTGAGAAAGCCAGAAGTTGAAGCCGACACCAATGATGAACTACAACCTACTCTTTCTGCAGCTATAAGTGTTGGTGCTACTCAAATTTTTCGTTTGTCAGAACTTAAAGATGCCACCAATGGATTCAAGGAATTCAACGAAGTCGGTAGAGGAAGTTATGGGTTTGTTTATAAAGCCGTTCTTCCTGATGGACGACAAGTTGCAGTAAAACGGGCTAATGCTAATACTATCATCCACACTAATGGTCGAGAATTTGAAGCTCAGTTAGAAGTTCTCTGCAACATTCGGCATTGCAACATTGTCAACTTAATAGGATATTGTGCAGAGATGGGTGAGAGACTGCTTGTTTATGAGTTCATGTCCCATGGAACTCTTCATGATCACCTTCATGGTGAGCTTTCTCCTTTGAATTGGAACTTCAGATTGCGAATAGCAATGCAGGTAGCTAAAGGACTCGAGTACCTTCACAGAGATTGTTTTCCTCCAATTGTCCATCGAGATGTAAAGGCTTCAAATATTCTGTTGGATTCAGAATGGGTTGCAAGAATTGCGGATGTTGGACTACTAAATCCAAACAATCGGGACCTTGACGGAGAGTTGGAAAGTGATGTCTATAATTTTGGCATAGTTTTGTTGGAAATACTAAGCGGAAGAAAAGTTAATGATAATGATTATACGCCTCCGAGCATTGTTGATTGGGCATTGCCCCTAATCAGAAAGGGTAAAGCAGCAGCCATTATCGACCGTAACGTTGCTCTACCGAGAAATGTAGAACCTTTGCTTAAACTTGCAGACATTGCAGAACTTGCATTGAAAGAAGACCGCGGTGAACGTCCAGTAATCTCTGAGATAGTAATGTGGTTGGAGCAAATAATGAAGAAGGATTGACTTTGTAGTAGAGTCCGAAAACTAATTTTGGGGGCAAGACAATAAACGGCGTACAAACTTCGACAGATACCGAAATTCAGTAAGTACATTACCCATTAAATTGAACTGTAAATTTTGTTATGAGCTACTTGTATATTGCATTCCTTATTACATTCTTTTTTCTCTTAATCTTCACAAAAAGTGAATGAAATTGCAATTGTTACGGCTAGTCTTTTTGCATTTTGTTCTTTTTGGAATTCAGATTGTACTACATTTTCCATGAAAAATCAATGGAATGAAAAAAAAGAAAAGAGATCACTTTTGTATAACGTAGCTTCTGTTCATTGAAATAATAAAAGCAAAAGCTACCAAATTTGTTGTTGTGACTATTCTGTTCAAGTTAGATTCATCTGCTCTGACACATCCGAGTCATTCGCCATGTTAACTTAATGAATATCCATCGACCAGATGACTCAGACTGCAACAGAATTTTCCTATCTCATTTAGGAGTAGTGAGGGTTATTATCCTCTGAGCAACCAATGGCATTTGGTGCGGCATCAGCTGTGCTGCAAAGAAAATCAAAGGAACCATGATATTAAGGGAACGTTGGTTCTTTTGTTGATACAGTGTGAGTGTTTCTTGTTGGAGAATTATCCTGTAACAATGAGCAAACCAAACAGAGACTAGAAATGGGTTACTGGTTAGAAAAATAGAACACTGCAAACAATCACACAAAGCACGGAGAGGAGGAGTCGCCTGTTCAACAGACTGCCCTTAACTCGATATTTGCCAGGTACACTTTAGAAAAGTGTTGCTATACCTTTAAATTTGACAAATCGAATTCAGGATAAAGCCTCCTGATACCAACCTAGTTAGCAAGACTCGTTGGCCCGTTGTGAACTTAACAGAAGAAGATAAAGAAAATAAATCTAGTGCGCACAACAAAGCGAGAAGAGGGGAAAAGATGACAGGATAGTAGCTGCGTCTGAGGTGAGTTGAAAATGAAAATTCTTTTTCTTTTATAGACAAATTTGAGAGAAGAGAATTAAATTGTATTTATGAAAAATCTTTTAATTTAATTCTCATTAATTCACATAAATAATAAAACGGTTTTTAATTCACATAATAATGAAACGGTTTTAGTATTTATTATAATAAAATAAAACCATTAACTCTTGATAGACACACGCTGGGCACACGCCGGCTCACGCCAAGCATACGACGGCTCACGCCAGCTCACGCAAAACACACGCAAAAAACACACGCAAGCTCCGCAAGCCCGCGTGCGTGCTTCGGTGCGAAGCACCGCACATGTGCGAATTTGCCCACTAGCCCATTCCCTTAGTCTATATCCAATCCACACGTTTTTCCCTTAGAAGCAACTTTCGTGGTAATTAGATAGACTTCATCCTTGGTTTATCCCATGCGGGACAAACCAAAGGTTTCTCATTCACATAAAAGTGAAAAATGGATTTTTTATTTCCACACACAATATAGGCTAGTGACCCTTTGGTCCCATCAAGATAATTTTTGTAACAAAATATTTTTTGTAAATAAGTAATAAATTCATTTTTAATTCTAACAATCCCCTACATGAATGAAGAAATCGACAAATCAGAAAACCGGAAAACGAGAAATACCTCTTAAACAATAGGTGACCATATGGAATTGAACCTTTGCTTAGTGAGAAGTACCGGAACTACTTGATGGACAGTGAACGCGATGTCTTGAACTGCCATCGTTTGGTGTAGTTCTTCAATAGCTCCTTACGCGAGATATCTCTCAAGATTTCTGTTAAGTTCACGCCGTTGTGTCCGTTTTGGCCCTGGACATATCCCGTTTCTCAGAATGCTCTAGAGAATCAGCTCAGTTCTCATAGGAAGCGACCCACTTCCTCATTCAGATAGGTGAGTTCTATCAAGAGTGTTAACTGCTACACCCCATTTCAATCTTAAATTGAAAATATAGAACTCATTAAGACTTTACAATAAGTCATCCTCACATGCAGTCACACTATCACGTCTACACCATAGGGAAGGGACAGAGAAATTAATTCTCTGATAGTGTTTAATTTTTACCCACCACAAATAGTTGTCTCATTCAAAACCTTGATCTTGGGATCTCCAGTCAGCAAGGTTGAGTGTCCTTCATGGCAAGTTTTAATTGATGAGCTTAAGTCCCATCTCCCTCGATGCATTACTAACTATCTCCTTGGACAAGCCTTTCGTCAAAGGGTCTGCGATATTCTCCTTAGACCTCACAAAGTCAACAGAAATAACGCCATTCGAGATTAGTTGTTTTAGAGAATTGTGTATTCTCCGAATATGAATGGATTTTCCATTATAATTGTTTTTTTATTTTTATAATTAGCTATTGTAGCTTGACAATCACAGTGTATAGATATAGCTGGCACAGGTCTATGCCAGAGAGGAATGTCTTCTAAAAAGCATCTTAGCCAAGCGGCTTCCTCTCCTGCTTTATCTAATGCAATAAACTCGGATTCCATAGTGGATCGAGCGATACAGGTCTGTTTGGAACTCTTCCAAGACACTGATCCACATCTTAGAGTGAAAACGTATCCACTCCTAGATTTGAACTCTTCTGAGTCTGCTATCCAGTTTGCATTACGATGTCCTTCAAGGACTGCAGAGTATCTCTTATAAATGAAACAAAGTTTAGATTGTATTTTTGATACCTTAACACTCTAAAAATGCATCCCAATGCTCCTATCAAACTGGTTATATTTTCTAAGTACAGATTCAATGTAATGAGATTGACTAAGACTACATATATTAGACTCTCTTCTAATTTTCATCTCTAAGATTTCATCTGAGGGACCTAAGCTTTCATGTCAAGGTCTCATTCAACATGTTCTTAGTGGAATTATTACATCTATGGTTGTATTCAGTATAATCAGATTATCAACATACAAGCATACAAACACACAGGTATCATTCACAAGTTTGGTGTAAACATACTTGTCATATTTATTTATTTTAAACCCACTAGAAATCATTACATGATCAAAAAATTTATGCTCTAAAAGATTTCTCTATTCTAAATCATTTGCCTCTTCAAGGCTCAACTTCATCTTCCTAAAGAAGTAGTGTGTGACACGTAGAAAGGCATCTAGGGGATCAACACATATCATGCGAGATTCATATTTCAAGGAAAAATAATTTTTCCAAAGAAAACAACATCCCTAGATTGCTCAGGAGTATTCACATCAATTTCTGAAGTATCAGAACTCGCAACTCTAAACATTTAATCTGTATTGTGTTCAGAATATCAGATGAAGACACAATTAACAGATTTGAGTTCTATCTTTGTCCTCTTAGGTGGAGGGATAGAAACCTTAGCCAAGCACCCCCCACATTTTTGGAGTGTGCAAAATAGGATTGCCTATATTTCTAGAATTCATTTGGATATTTATCTGATCCTTTAAAATGTACTTTGTTCGGGACAAAGCCAGCTGAGAGGACGGTCTCCCCTCACAATTCGCAGTTATTCCTGAACTAATTCATGGCTTTATCATCTCCTTAGTGGATTATATTTTCACCTCTAGTTTGAACTGAGTTCAAGTCAACTATGTATGAGAAATTAATTCTATGGGTTTAGAATTTTTCCTGGACATTTTTCTTATAAGACATTTTAGCATATTTTAATTTTATGCAAATTTAACCTCTATGTTTACTTTCCAAATTAAATTTGGTAATGCAGCCTATGCTCGCCAGATTAATCATTGAAAAATATGACCAAGTCTTCTATGTCAAACATTCAATGACACACAAATATAGAAGGAATCAATTTTATTTAATTAAATTGAGGTTACATCAATTTTATAAAACCCTCTGTCTTATAGTTCTTTCCACTGAGTTACACTATTTTTCTCAGATTCATAAATACCCTTATCATCTAATTTACTACAAGATACTAGAATTTTACAGATGTTGGTCGTGTCGTAATCAACCAAAATAATCGAGTTCTTACTCTCTAAAATAGAATGAAGTATAGGGATAAGAACAAGTTCGTTCCCACAAGGAGGCCGAGACTATCACTAATTTTCAGTCACGTATGCAAGTAATAAGAGGGTTTTGTTGTTGTTTTAATAAAACTAAATTAAGCTAAAATCAATTAAGCAAGTTATAGAAACGTGTAACAGGGAGAAAAAGCATTGGTTAGAGAATTCATCGTCCGTCTTCCAACATGTTATCAATCAAAGCATACTCAACATTCATGCATTAGTAGTACCAAAAACCCTAAAGTAGACAGTTATCTCGTCTACTTCGGCAAAACTCCTAATATCATCAAAAAGCGCAAAGCGCCACTTTTAGAATTCTTAGCACCGGGTAACCTGAGTGAGTAACTCCACTCGAGTTCAACCCAATGATAGCAATTGTCTTTGTGAGTTGAGGTTATTCTAAGCAACCCGGCGTAAAGCACCACTCGGATTTAACCTAGCTCAAGCTTCTACACATACTTGCATGGCAATTTTAAGTATCGTTAACAAATATGCTATACTACTTGTAACCGAAGTCCCTCGACAGAATCGAATCACAGAACTCCAGTTTAGTTGTAGATATCAATACTTATTTATCTAATTTTCAACTCAAATAAATCAGCAATCAATCACATATAACACTATATTCGGTAGAACATGAACGATATTAAAAATAACATGAAATCATAAGATATGCGCCATTCAACTAATAAACATGTTTTCCAACTTCAGATTACATCCCTAACCAATAAAGAAGGTTTAGCTCATCATGGATTTCTCAAAACCCATGGAAATCAATTAAGAAATAAATTAGGGAGAATTGTTGATATGACCCCATTTTATTGCCGACATTTCAAATATGACCTCGTTTTTTTAACTATTACAAACATGACCCCATTATCTTTTTTGTTATAAATATGACCTCATTTTTTGTAAGGAATGTTTGGATACAACCTCAAATAGTATTTTTTTTTTACTAAATTAAATTAAATTAAGATTTTATATATTTGAATTTAATAGAAAATATCAATTTGATCTATTAAAAATAAACCCATGTCATAATTAATCAAAACTTAATAAGAATTGAATCCCAATAACCAAATTTTCAGTTTATGGAATAAAACATCAACAACAAAAAAAATACCATTTTTTAAGTGGGGTGTGCATGTAAGATAAAATTGAAGAAAACTCATTACATATAATTGATTTATACTTGATAAGGTATAATAAGATCTTAATTTAATTTAGTCAAAAAACTTATTGTTTGAGGTTGTATCCAAACATTCCCTACAAAAAATGAGGTCATATTTATAATAAAAGAAAAAATGGGGTCATAATTGTAATAGTTAAAAAAACGGGGTCATATTTGTAATGTAGGTAATAAAATGGGGTTATATAAGCATAATCCCCAATAAATTACTCAAACCCGGAAAGATTGCGAAAAACGAATAAGACTTTGAAACGCAGCAATGCTAGCCAGCAGCACCAACTTACGCCTCCAGCCTTTTGTGATGTCTGTTTACGCCTGTTTTCTTCTTCCTCTTTGCTGTCTCCTCTTTCTCTCTGTATATCTTTTTCCAAACCTAATTCTCCTGTATATTAATATGAGATAGTCCTCTCCAGCAACAAACTCCTCAGCCTCACGTGAGTTTCCTCTTAGCCATCAAACTTGTTCGACTGCCTCTTGTGTAGCCCAATTGTGTAGCCAACTTGTGTAGCCAACTTGAATATGTGAACCTAACCCCCACATATATCTTGGGCCTCCAATATTTGCTGTAGCTACCTCTCCAAAACGCTTGCCATGAGAAAAGCCTGAGTTCTTTTTATAGAACTTGAGTTAGCCACTTTCACAATCCTAGTGGAACTAGGAAATGTGCTAAGTTTCCTTATTCCATCCCAACAAGATATAGCAACTCCAAATTCTTTCCTAATCCCATATGACTTCCCCATGCTAGCTACTACTCCATCAAGGCTAGCCACTAGTCCACCAAACCACTCTAGCACCTCCAACTAGCCACTTAGCACCTTAGCACTTGCGGTTCAGCCAACTTAGCGCCTGGGCGCTAGCAGCACAAGCTAATTTGCCACCATGTGGCTTTGCCCATAACTTCCTCATACGAGATCAGAATGACCTCGTTCTTTCGCCGTTGGCTTTGTAATTCAATTTCCTACACTGTAGAAGGTGAAAGGCCTAAATTCAGCAGAGTTTTACTGGCTCCTCGGTAATTCTTCTCATACAGCTCCATTCTGCGGGTTTCTGAACTGTAACCTGAAAAGATAACTAAACTTCGAAAGTAATAATAATACATAGTAATTCACTCAAATATAACAAATAAGGGTCAGGAAAAACTACTTAAAATGTATGATTTATGCACCTATCAAATTCCCCCACACTTGCCTTTTGCTAGTCCTCGAGCAAACTACAAATCTAACTGATCTAAAACAATTACAACTCCGTTTCGTCGAGTAAACGGTTACACTTAGCATGTGCAACAAGCCTTTAAACCCCTAGGTGTCCCTAGTGGACGAGTTATAGTCTCGTGAGGGTTTACCAGAGATTTACCCACAAAACCTGCTTCGACTTCTAAAAATTCCCAAGCACCTGCATACGAAAAGCTACAAAGACATAAAGTTCTACATACCAACAATAAGAAGTCAGAAATATAAAGAACATTATTCTCATGCTTAATCCTTGAGTTTGGAGAAAACCACCAAATAAAAGAGTCCCGGTTCGAGAGTGACCGAATATTTCTGCCTTACCAATAGGATTTTATGAATTTGACACTCAAAAGACGCACTTTATGGTTCTCACATATGTGCAGGCAAGAATAAAGATAAAAGGCCTACACATGTTGACAGGAAGGAAGGAAAGGTAACCTTCCGAGTCATATTAAGATGTTATCCCGTAGAAAGTGGGACAAGAAAGAACCTTTTTTATTTTTCTAGTGACCTCTAAGAAAGGAAATCAACCATTATGCGAAGATGGGAATTGTTACTTACCTTCTCATTCGGTCGACAATCAGCACCACTCTCCCAACATTCCATAGAAACGTCTTTGGCCTCAACTGTAGGTAATGACTCTTGCACTTCATAGAACTTGACACTTTGTAACTCTTTTTCTCTTCAGTCTCAACTGTAACTCTTTTCTTTTCACGTTCTCAGCAGCACTTTTTCACGTTTTCAGCCTATTTTTTCACGTTTTCAGCCCCTTATTTATTTATTTTTTATTTACGTGAGTATGCTTATTCTTCTGGATACTTTTGCTATTTTTCTCAATTTCTTGATTCGTGAGTTTTTTTCTCTTCCCGTGAGTTCTGTTTCGTCTCTAAATCTGTATAGAATCCACACCTTTCGATTTCTTTCGCTTCTGTAAGTCTTCAACATGTTTAATTGTATTGTTGCTTTACTCAAATATGAATTTTCTCTTTAAATTGTTGCTTGTACCTTGACGGTCTTCAACTTTCCTTCAAATTTTTGATGTTCCGCTTGTTGATGATGCTATGTTTCTATGGACGTTGTCGAGAGAACGATGCCAACTGCAAACCAAACTACAAGAATAAGTTAGCAACTCTGATGACACCCTCATTGATATAAAATAGCACTCAAGAGATCAAAAATAGTGCTGAAAATTGGTGCGAGGTTAGGTAGCTCATCATTCTACCCGGAATTAGCGCAGATGAAAACACTCTAAATGTATAATTGAATATCTGGTGCCTCACTCATGGGTATTGAATGATCACAAGTCTAACCTGTACTCTCCCACCGGCAATTTAGGTCCATTTTGGTTGGCTCTAGCCTCTCAAAAACTAAGCACTCCGAATATAGTTCTCTAATATTTCTAAGTTCAGTTGTTTCGAGTAGAGGTCCGTATGTAAACGTAGCTAGTTGTATGCTAAGTGACTCTAAAATCTCTAAAAGTTGAAAGTTTTCATGCAAATGTGTGTATGCCTAATAATGCTACGTAAAAATCTATATGCCTAAATACTCCCCCACACTTAAACTTTACATTGTCCTCAATGTGAATTGAATCATCCAATGTACCATCAAGATGGGAAGTTCTACATGCTCAAAAATAAATAAAAATTCAGCAACAAAAGATAGTATACAAAACCAATGGGTTGCCTCCCATTCAGCGCTTAGTTTAACGTCTATAGCCCGACTAGGCAATCTGTGCTACTCCTCCAGAGGGAGCGCCTCTTCTAGTATTATGTTAGCCTTTTCAGGCTCAAACGGCTCAGAATATGGCTCTAAGTGATGCACGTTCACTTTAAGCTCCTTCCCTGTTAATAAGCTACGAATCTCTACTGCACCATGAGAAAAAACGTTAGTCACCAGAAAGGGTCCATTCCAACGGGACTTCAATTTACCAGGAAATAAGTAAAGGCGAGAGTTAAACAAAAGAACTTTCTGTCCAACAGTAAACTGTTTTCTAGAAATCCTGCTATCATGAAAAGCCTTTGTTTTTTCCTTATAAATCCGTGAGCTTTCATATGCATCGTTCCGAATCTCTTCTAGCTCACTTAATTGAAGCTTCTGTTGCATGCCAGCCCCGTCCATCTCCATGTTGTACTGTTGAATAGCCCAAAAAGCCTTATGCTCAATTTCAACCGGAAGATGACACGGTTTCCCGTAGACGAGTCTGTACGGTGACATCCCAATAGGCGTCTTGTACGTTGTTCTATACGCCCACAATGCATCATTGAGGCGTAAACTCCAATCTTTCCGTGACGGATTCACTGTTTTCTCTAGGACCGACTTTACCTCTCTGTTTGAGACTTCGGCCTGCCCATTAGTCTGTGGGTGGTATGCTGTAGCAATCTTGTGAGATATGTTGTACTTTTTCAACAAACTCTGAAAGAATTTGTTTCTGAAGTGTGATCCCCCATCGTTGATTATGGCTCTCGGAGTGCCAAACCGTGCAAAAATCTGTTCTTTCACAAAATCTGTAACTGTTTTAGAATCATTAGTAGAGGTGGCTTTAGCTTCCACCCATTTAGAGACATAATCAACAGCGAGTAAGATGTATAATTTACCAAAAGAATTAACAAAAGGGCCCATAAAATCAATGCCCCATACGTCAAAAATATCCACGTACAGTATGAATTTTTGTGGCATCTGATTTCGGGCACCTAGATTACCTGTTCTTTGACATCTATCACAAGTTGCGCAAGATACATACGCGTCTTTAAATAAGGTAGGCCAGTAGAACCCACTTTCGAGAACCTTTAGTGTTGTTCTCTTGGCACAGAAGTGCCCTCCACACGCATATGAGTGGCAGAAAGACAAGATAGAAGTGTATTCAGTTTCGGGTACGCACCTTCTGATAATTTGGTCTGAACAATGCTTCCATAGGTACGGATCATCCCATATATATTGATGTTCTATTTTTTTCAGCTTGTCTCTCTCAGCACGAGACAAATCTCTAGGGATTTGTTTAGACACTACATAATTCACAGTATCTGCGTACCAGGGTTCCGCAACTGTAACTGTGAAGAGTTGCTCGTCCGGAAAGCTTTCGCTTAACGGGACAGCCTCTTCCTCTATAGTCAGACGGCTCAGATGGTTTGCCACAGTGTTTTCTATACCTTTCTTGTCTTTAATTTCGATATCAAACTCCTGTAGGAGTAATATCCATCGAATTAGCCTTGGTTTCGCCTCTTTTTTCGTCAATAGGTACCTGAGTGCTGCATGATCAGAAAATACAACCACTTTCGAACCGAGTAAATAAGAGCGGAATTTTTCTAATGCAAAAACAATTGCTAATAACTCCTTTTCAGTGGTCGTGTAATTTTGCTTAGCTCCGTTCAGTGTCCTAGACGCATAATAGATGGCGTGAGGCAGCCTCCTAACACGTTGGCCTAACACTGCACCAATTGCAAAATCACTCTCGTCGCACATTAGCTCAAATGGCTTAGTCCAGTCCGGTGGCCTAATTATCGGGGTTGTTATCAAAAGTTTTTTCAAATAATTAAACGCAGCCAACCATTGCTCATCAAATTTGAAAGTCACGTCCTTTTGCAGTAAACAACATAGTGGTGCCGCAACTTTTGAGAAATCTTTGATAAACCTGCGATAAAATCCTGCATGACCAAGAAAAGCACGAATCTCCCTCACCGTGGTGGGAGGGGTAAGAGCACGAATAATATCAATTTTTGATTTATCAACTTCCAAGCTTTTAGAAGATATAATATGGCCTAAAACAATGCCATGAGTTACCATAAAATGGCACTTCTCCTAATTCATCACAAGACTAGTCTCAACACATCGTTTAAGAATTAATGTAAGGTTATCCAAGCACAAGTCGAATGAATCCCCATACATACTGAAATCGTCCATAAACACTTCGATGATGTTTTCGACGTAATCGGAAAAAATACTTACCATGCATCTTTGGAACGTGGCCGGCGCATTACAAAGGCCGAAGGGCATCCTTCTGTATGCAAATGTTCTGAATGGACATGTAAAGGTGGTCTTCTCTTGATCCTCCGGTGTTATCGCAATTTGATTGTAACCTGAATAACCATCAAGAAAACAGTAATATGCGTGTCCAGACAATCTTTCCAACATTTGATCCATAAAAGGTAAAGGAAAGTGATCTTTTCTAGTGGTTGCATTAAGCTTTCGATAATCAATACAAACCCTCCAACCCATTTGCACCCGGGTCGGGACTAGTTCATTCTCCGAATTATGCACCACTGTAACGCCCGATTTTTTCGGTACGACCTGTACCGGGCTAACCCACTTGCTATCAGAAATTGGGTAAATAATGCCCACGTCTAATAGCTTGAGTATCTCTTTCTTTACTACTTCCATCATCGGAGGGTTCAGTCGACGTTGCGCTTCCCTCGTAGGCTTCGTCCCCTCCTCAAGTAGTATTTTATGCATGCACAGAGAAGGGCTTATTCCTTTGATATCGGCAATTGTCCATCCTATTGCCGCTTTGTGCTCTCTCAAAACGCGAATGAGCCTGTGTTCCTGCAATTCCGTTAGCTTATTCGAAACTATTACCGGTAACTCCTCTTTTTCACCCAAATACATGTATTTTAGGTGATCCGGAAGAGGCTTAAGTTCTAGTTTAGGTGCCTGCAAAACAGAAGGCAATAATGTTTCATCAGTGCACGGTAAAGAAACAAAAGAAACATTTGGTGCAAGTGAACTGTCTGGAGAGGACTCAAGTGCGCAAACAGTCTTATTAATTGCGTCTCCTAAGTGAAACTTAGTTCTCGGGTCTGCTGAATTTTTAGCACCCATGCTTCTCGTTAGGACAGCCTCCAATGGATCCGGAGTTCCCAAATTGAACATCTGTTGAGCCAAAGAGTCAATAACATCAATAGAAAAACAAGCATGCACATCGCTAGGATACCGCATAGCCTCATAAATATTAAAACGTATTAATTCTCCCTCACACTCCATTGTTAACGTCCCATTAAACACGTGAATTTTCGTTTTTGCTGTCCGCATAAACGGCCTGCCCAATAATAGAGGTATAGACGAATCAGTTGATCCATCCATCATCTCCAATACGCAAAAATCTGCAGGAAAAACTAGCTGATTAACTCGCACAAAAACATCCTCAATAATACCTCTCGGGTACACATTAGAACGGTCAGCTAGTTGTAAAACAATTCCCGTTTCTTTCAAAGGGCCTAAATTAAGCGATTCATATATATACACAGGCATAACATTCACTGATGCTCCTAAATCTAGCATGGCCTTATTAAACGTGGTGTTACCAATAATAATAGGAATATCGAAACTGCCGGGGTCTTTACACTTGAGTGGGAGTTTCTTCTGCAAGATAGCTGAAGTGTTTTCCCCTACTCTCATTACCTCACTACCGGTTAATCTCGGTTTATTGGTACACAAGTCCTTCAGAATTTTCGCATACTTGGAGACCTGTTTAATTGCGTCAATCAGTGGGATGTTCAAGTGAATTTTCTTGAAAATTTCCAAGATATCCTTGTCTTGTTCCGCCTTTTTCGAATTAGCAAACCTGCGAGGAAAAGGTAGAGGAGGAACGTAAACAGGTAAAGGAACTTTAGAATTTTCGTTAGGTACCTCAGCACTTTTAGAGGCGTCAAGGCTCTCTTCGGAGTTACAGTTTATGCTCTCTTTTTCCGGGACCGGCCCTTTCGGGTCTCTATTTTTCTCGGCCTCTTCTGGTTGTACAGTTCGTGTACCACTTCTCAATGTCATGGCACTGACATTTTCTCTTGGATTGATGGGTTGAGAAGGGAGTTTCCCACTATTCTATGTCTCCAGAAGATTCAATCTGCCGGCCATAGTGCTCATTTGAGTTTGTAGCTCTTTTATCGCATTGTCTGTTGTCTGCTGATTTTTATCCATCTTTGCCGTAATATTTTTCAGCATGGCCATCATCTCCGACGATTCTGAATTTTGAGCTTGTTGTGGAGGTTGTGCTTGTTGCATCCCATTCTGGTGGTGGAAAGCCGGCCTTGAAGCCGCAGCTTGCTGATTCGCATAGCTGAAATTCGGGTGATCTCTCCAACCTGGATTATATGTATTGGAATAGGGATCATACCTTTGCCTCTGCTGATTCGGAAAAATTGCACTTACTTGTTCGGCCTCATTCTCATAGGACGGAATGATCACAGCGGCCATCTGTTGTATCATTTTCTCCATTTGGCTCATTTTCTGCTCCAGATGCGGTGCGGTGCTAATCTCGGCCGCCCTCTTGACCGATGAATCACGGCTCAGAAATTGTTGGGAGTTGGCTGCCATGTCCTCAATTAGCTCTCTAGCTTGCGTTACAGTTTTGTTCGCCAGTGCACCACCACTTGCGGCATCGAGAATATTTTTGTCGGTTTGTTCGAGCCCGTCGTAGAAGTACTGTACGATCAAAACATCACTGAATTGATGATATGGGCAGCTGGCAACTTGCCGTTTATATTGTTCCCAGCTTTCATACAGTGTTTCACCTGGTATCTGTTTAATTCCAGAGATTTCTTTACGGATTCGAGAAGCCTTTGATGCAGGGAAATATCTCTCTAGAAAAAGCTTTTTCAAGCTATTCCAAGTTGTAACACTGCCAGGAGGTAAATAGAATAGCCAATCCTTAGCCGTGTCCAACAGAGAAAATGGAAAAGCTCGAAGCATGGCTCCATTAACGTCGGGTTCAGCCCCAACCATGGCCATCATGAGGTTATTGAAGTCCATCAGATGCTTATTCAGGTCCTCATTAGTCATCCCGTGAAACTTAGGAAGCTCACGGATCAGTCCCGGCTTAATCTCGAAAATAGAAGCCGTCTGTATGCACCATTGTTGCGTATCTAGCTTATGAGACGCTAGATCCTTCATTGTGCGATTGGCGTCATCCATTGGTACTGGTTCTGATTCTACGTCCGAATCTGCAAACTCGCTTGCTGTACTCGGAGGAAGTGGCGTGTTGGTTGCCCGGACTAGTTCGCTCAGTGGAGTACCAGCTCGACGTCGTAAACGCATTCAAGTACCTGAAAACTTCAGCAAGAATTAGTAAACTAAAAATAAATAACAATCCGCTATGCCTCCCCGGCAGCGGCGCCAAAATTTGGTCGTGTCGTAATCAACCAAAATAATCGAGTTCTTACTCTCTAAAATAGAATGAAGTATAGGGATAAGAACAAGTTCGTTCCCACAAGGAGGCCGAGACTATCACTAATTTTCAGTCACGTATGCAAGTAATAAGAGGGTTTTGTTGTTGTTTTAATAAAACTAAATTAAGCTAAAATCAATTATGCAAGTTATAGAAACGTGTAACAGGGAGAAAAAGCATTGGTTAGAGAATTCATCGTCCGTCTTCCAACATGTTATCAATCAAAGCATACTCAACATTCATGCATTAGTAGTACCAAAAACCCTAAAGTAGACAGTTATCTCGTCTACTTCGGCAAAACTCCTAATATCATCAAAAAGCGCAAAGCGCCACTTTTAGAATTCTTAGCACCGGGTAACCTGAGTGAGTAACTCCACTCGAGTTCAACCCAATGATAGCAATGGTCTTTGTGAGTTGAGGTTATTCTAAGCAACCCGCGTAAAGCACCACTCGGATTTAACCTAGGTCAAGCTTCTACACATACTTGCATGGCAATTTTAAGTATCGTTAACAAATATGCTATACTACTTGTAACCGGAGTCCCTCGACAGAATCGACTCTCAGAACTCCAGTTTAGTTGTAGATATCAATACTTATTTTTGCAACTGAAATAAATCAGCAATCAATCATATATAACACTATATTCGGTAGAACATGAACGATATTAAAAATAACATGAAATCATGAGATATGCGCCATTCAACTAATAAACATGTTTTCAGATTACATCCCTAACCAATAAAGAAGGTTTAGCTCATCATGGATTTCTCAAAACCCATGGAAATCAATTAAGAAATAAATTACTCAAACCCCGGAAAGATTGCGAAGAACGAATAAGACTTTGAAACGCAGCAATGGTAGCCAGCAGCACCAACTTACGCCTCCAGCCTTTTGTGATGTATGTTTACGCCTGTTTTCTTCTTCCTCTTTGTTGTCTCCTCTTTCTCTCCGTGTA
The DNA here is from genome assembly GCA_023531435.1 of Papaver californicum. Lineage (NCBI taxonomy): Eukaryota > Viridiplantae > Streptophyta > Magnoliopsida > Ranunculales > Papaveraceae > Papaver > Papaver californicum. The sequence continues at coordinate 508,726 of JAJJMC010011502.1, read as the reverse complement.
TCTTTTTCCAAACCTAATTCTCCTGTATATTAATATGATATAGTCCTCTCCAGCAGCAAACTCCTCAGCCTCACGTGAGTTTCCTCTTAGCCATCAAACTTGTTCGGCTGCCTCTTGTGTAGCCCAATTGTGTAGCCAACTTGTGTAGCCAACTTGAATATGTGAACCTGACCCCCAAATATCTCTTGGGCCTCCAATATTTGCTGTAGCTACCTCTCCAAAAAGCTTTCCATGAGAAAAGCCTGAGTTCTTTTTATAGAACTTGAGTTAGCCACTTTCACAATCCTAGTGGAACTAGGAAATGTGATAAGTTTCCTTATTACATCCCAACAAGATATAGCAACTCCAAATTCTTTCCTAATCCCATATGACTCTCCAAGCTAGCTACTACTCCATCAAGGCTAGCCACTAGTCCACCAAACCACTCTAGCACCTCCAACTAGCCACTTAGCACCTTAGCACTTGCGGTTCAGCCAACTTAGCGCCTGGGCGCTAGCAGCACAAGCTAATTTGCCACCATGTGGGTTTGCCCATAACTTCCTCATACGAGATCAGAATGACCTCGTTCTTTCGCCGTTGGCTTCATAATTCAATTTCCTACACCGTGGATGGTGAAAGGCCTAAATTCAGCAGAGTTTTACTGGATCCTCGGTAATTCTTCTCATACAGCTCTATTCTGCGGGTTTCTGAACTGTAACCTGAAAAGATAACTAAACTTCGAAAGTAATAATAATACATAGTAATTCACTCAAATATAGCAAATAAGGGTCAGGGAAAACTACTTAAAATGTATGATTTATGCACCTATCAGATGTCCGGAACATGAAAAATTTCTTCAATGTGAGAGTTTTGCTAAAAATTGAGCTTCAACCCAACTTCGCTTTTTTCCGCAACCTGTGCTGTGGACGAGTTACCCATATCGAGCTTTTCTCCTTCCCCTACCTTCTGATAGGAGGTGAACACATCTTTGTTTCTGTGGATATGCTTGGTAGAGTCTACCCACCAGTCTCTCACATTGGTTTCCAGATTGACTTCGGACACTGTACCAAAAAACTTTTCTTTTGATTTTCCATAATAATTTAGCATTATTTTATTTTATTTCTCTATAAATAAAATCCTTACGATTTCTATAAAATATTGCCTAATTATATTATGAATATGATTTATTTATAATCAAATAATCAACATGTGAAACCTAATATGCATGTTCCAATCACAATATAAGAACATACAAATTAAAACAGAAGCAAAAGAAAGGGATTATAAATACCTCCAGCCATTGATCTTGAATCCTTAAGTTTTCCCTAATTTTGGTTGTTATGAACTTCGGTGCCAAACCCTCCTTCTCAATAGTAGATGGTGTATGCAGAATTGAGAATGGTTTTGGTGACCTTTCTGTTCTGTTTTCTATCTTTCTGAAAAACTAACCCTAGCCATCATAGAGTAGTTGCGGATAGATATATAGTTGGTGGTTTTCCTAAAGGTGGGAGAGAGTAGTGGGGGCTAATGGGGCTAATGGATAACATATCCTTTTTCCCCCTTATTTTAGCCCATATGGGAAAAAGGCTAACATTCTCCCACTTGATCCATTTCACGAAAGACTCCATATACGGATCATAGCGATTAATCCTCTTTAGAGCAAGAATTGTTCTTCCATGTATCACAATATACTTAGTCTTTCACCACTCATACTTAACTTAAAGAATAAACCATATGTTTACTCCAGGTCTAACTGTAATGACATTTCTCAACAAAATAACTGAAGTAAGTACGTACATAAATTCCAAAAGAGAAATAATCCAACTAAAATAAAAGCTTCAGAAAACCATAAAGAATGTACTACATTATAGGACCAAGTCCCGTCCTTACTACATGATCCTTGAATTCTTTAGTATGCATGCCTTTAGTCAAGGGATCATCAATCATCAATTCAGTGCTAATGTGTTCAATGATCACTCTTTTCTTGTACACGTTCTTTTACGGCTAGATATTTAATGTCGATGTATTTACTTCGACTTTCACTATTATTATCCTTAGCCATAAAACAGCAACTGAATTGTTACAATACATTCTTAATGTTCAGTTAATAGATTCAACAACTCTTAGCCCAGATATGAAGCCTTTCAGCCATACACCATGTGAGGCAGTCTCAAAATAAGAAAAACCGAACTTAGTTTCAAGACTATTTGTTCGTTTATATATAAGCATGTTATCCTTAGTACCCTTAAGGTATCTCAATACTTTCTTCGCAACCTTACAGTGATCGATTCCTGGGTTACTCTGATGTCTTCCTAATACTCCAACGGCATGTGAAATGTCGGGTCTAGTATAGACCTGAGCATACATAATGCTACCAAGAGATGAAGCATATGGAACATTTTTCATTTGTTCCCCTTTCAATGTCATTCCTAGGTATTGGTCCAAACTGAACCAATCATCTTTTACAATGGGCTACACTTAAGGTATATACATTAATCGAACACAAGAAAACAAATCTTGCTCCCACTGACCTTAAGGTATATACATTGATCCATAAATCTGAATCTGTAGAATATATGACTTGTGAAAATAACATAAGATCATTATCGGCTCAAATATTACAATCCGAATCTCGCAGATACACTAAATAGTCACTAGAAATAATTGACAATCAACTTGTCACTTGAAACAGTAGGTGGAAGTTGATCATTATCTTTTTCAGAAACATTATCCTGAAGTGATCACTCCCACTAATCAAGTCATTCTCAAGAAATTTAGCATTTCTTGATTCCACAATTCTAGTGCTATGAAGAAATCTACTATAGTACTCTCCACCTCTATTTGATCTCACAATCTTAATGTGCTTACCACATTGTTTCTCTACTTTAACCTTAAACAATTTAAAGGCATCCAAAACTTCGTCTTTAGAACGAAACAAGTAAAGATACATATATTGTGAATAATCATTTATGAAGGTGATAAAGTATTTCGGATTATTAGCGTTCATGTCCGGACAACAAAAGTCCGTGTGTATGATCTCTAATAGGTTTGAACTTCTCTTGGCACCAATTTTGTGTTTGTTAGTTTGCTTTCCCTTAATGCAACCAACACAAGTATCAAAATCAGTAAAGTCTAAAGTACTAACTACCCCATTCTTTACCAATCTCTTAACTCTCTCAATGGAGATATGTCTCAATCTCCGGTGCCACAAAATAGAGGAGTCCTCATTCATAATACATCTTTTTAACCCAGTATTAACATGCATAGAACTTTAGGTGATATCTTTTTGCAAATAAAGACGATAGACAAATTACCATAACCAATAACTTCAGAATTTATGAGAATACTGAAACCAGAATCTGAAAAATTAAAGGAAATTCATAAAGGTACAAGTCTTGAAACTGAAATCAAGTTTCTAGTGAAACCTGGTACATAAAATGTCTTTTCTAAAAGCAAAATAAAACCACTACTTAAAATAAAACTGCATGTCCCAACAACTTCCACATGTGAACTCATCTGAGTGCCTGAATAGATGTAATGTTCACTTCTCGTTGGTTTCCTTAGGTTTTTCATACCCTGCAAGGTATTCGAAACATGGATTGTAGTACCAGAGTCAATCCACCATGTATTATGATTAATATTAACCATATTAAATTCATAAACAAAACGCTAGAAAATTACCTTTCTTCTCAAGCCAAGTCTTAAACTTAATGCAGTCCTTCTTCATGTGTCCCTTCTTTTTACAGAAGAAACACGGAGACTCCTTCTTTATGCCTTGGTTAACTGAAAGCTTTCCTCTTTCCTTATTGTGATCCCTTTTCTTCTTTGAAGAATAAGCAATAGTAAGGTTCACCTTTTCGCCCTCTTCCATCCTCAATCTCCCCTCCTCTTGAACACACATGGTCATAAGTTCATTAATTGACCATTTATCCTTGTGTGTGTTATAAGATATCTTAAAGGGGCCATATTGTGGAGGAAGAGTGCACAAAATAAAATGAATTAGGAAAGAATCAGACATGGTAACTTCCAAATCCTTAAGTTGGGCCGCAATATCCCTCATGCTCATGATATAATCACGCACATTCTTAAACCCAGTGTGCCTCATGGATGAAAACTTCATAATTAAGGTGCTAGCAAGAGCTTTGTCAGAACTTACAAATTGTTCATCAATGGCTTTAAGGAGATCTTTAACCTTAGTATGCTTATCGACAGAACCCCGAATACTAGCACAATTTTTGGTCTTTATGAACATAACTGAGAGACGATTAGATCGATCCCATTTTTCATAAAGATCAACTGCATCTAGAGTACTAGTCTCAGTTATGCTAGGTGGTTCGTCTTTCCGAATAGCATCGTCGATATCCATCCACCCCAATTGTAAAAGTACTCTTTCTTTCCATACCTTATAGTTATCACCCTTTAATTCAGGAATGTCACAATTGACATCAGAAATATTTCCAGTTAAAATTGCTGCAAAGAAAAATATATATACATGCTTATAAATAAAAAATTTGAGAATTAAACTTAATCATGATTTACCAATGCAAGTCATGTATAGAAAATATGAATCTAGTGACATAAAACTTGCCTGTGGGCTAAAGTCCTACTCAAAATTAGATTCATAACTACATGATGAAACTATTAAACCATATTCATTTCTTAATTCCTGTGGGTAGATTAAGAAACATAATTCAATATTTCACCCCAATTAATCATACAAATATAATAAAATTTCCTGTGGACATATTTCATCATATTACGTATGATTAATTACAAAATTTATGTCTAGTTTCCACATGTGATTTCTTAAGAATTTTTTTTTTTTTTTAAAATAACTAGAGATGCTGTGGCTACTCTCTAATTACTAAAATTATTAAATCACTCGACATATTTCTTTAATCTTTGTTCATGTACAATCCTAATGGTCATAATATATATATAACTAATCATTTACAACCATTGCACATGTCAACAAATAATAATACAACTTAAATGCAATTGGAGCTAAGAACGTTTTTGGATTTTGAAAAAGAAGTCAAGTATGTCCAGTACTGGGATCTTCAGAGAAATTCATTTCATCCAAGCATCAGTGCAGATAAATATTTGCTCACTTAATCTATACTAAACACCGTACAGATCTGTTATGTTCTTAGCTGTTTGCTCCAGATGTGAATCTCTTATTTCTTATTTCAACAATTTTTACAGAAGAAGCTTAATTGCATTGCTAGGTCAATATAATTCTTTATGTAAGAGATTAGCTACTCGATAAGAATTAATTATCCTAGAAGTAGGAACCAAAGCAGCTATTCCCAGTAATTGAGAGAGTCCCAGATACAACATTCACTAGTTTACCATTCACGGGTTATTATGCGTTTCCCAAAACCTATGATAAGGCTCCGATCATGAAGGGCCTAGCATAACATGCATCTCTGAATTCTAAGTGAAACAGTACATCTACAGATGCTCAAGTCAGATAATCACTGATGGACAGAAAAACACACATTAAATGTTGGCAAGATCAATTTTATCTCAACTATCGAAGCAGTTCATACATCAACGTATCACGTACGTACGTGCCTGCCTACCTGTCTACTTCCAGAAAAAACAGAACCGCAACAGAAAATACATAAAAGGAAAAAAACCCAGAAGAATCATTTAATCCTCTCCTTACTCCAGAGTCTAGACTCACTCTTGAAAGTCTCTGGTAGTTAAGGTCTGACAACCAGGCAATTAAATAATAATGATGTTTAGATGTTAAAATCAAACATCATTTAGAGTCTACGGTATGTCATTTAGACAATCAGTAAGTATATTAATAGACAGAAGAATAACAAATATGAAACCACGTTCAACACTTGGGTATAAGTTTTTAAGGCTACAAAATCTACTTTCAATCCATGCCTTCAGTTCTATATACTTGCTGCTGTTTTGTGGCATCAGAAAATGATATATTAATAAACTATTTCTTTTGCCACCAACAGGTTCCATGTTTTCGGTATATGAAAACGCTCACTTGGATTTAACGTTCAAGTGGAAGTTCAAAGGGATCTAAATTATCAGTATGATGATATAACTTACAAGCGATTTCACGTTCTAGTGTGCATGTTGAGCCTACTCATACGTGTCTAACTGTTATCAAGCAAGACCAATAGTTTGTGAATTTATGCTTATCTAAATAATACTAAGAGGTACATGATGACTTCTGTAGGTCATTTAGAGTAGTAGTACAAGTTTCAACATTGTAACCCGGAAACCAGGCCTCAGGTATTTTTTATTCATTTGAATAGGCAAAATTATGGCAAAATCAAAAGAAAACCCATTATGAATCAATTCAACAGGAATCGGGTAAACTTAAAATTAAGAGATACCCATAATGATTAAACATGTTTTAATTTTTGTGAAAACAAATTGATTCCATAACAAACAAGGCAGAGGTATATCATGCTCTAATACCAAATGTAAAACCTAATATGCATGTTCCAATCACAATATAAGAACATACAAATTAAAACGGAAGCAAAAGAAAGGGATTATAAATACCTCCAGCCATTGATCTTGAATCCTTAAGTTTGCCCTAATTTTGGTTGTTATGAACTTCGGTGCCAAACCCTCCTTCTCAATAGTAGATGGTGTATGCAGAATTGAGAATGGTTTTGGTGACCTTTCTGTTCTGTTTTCTATCTTTCTGAAAAACTAACCCTAGCCATCATAGAGTAGTTGCGGATAGATATATAGTGGGTGGTTTTCCTAAAGGTGGGAGAGAGTAGTGGGGGCTAATGGGGCTAATGGATCACATATCCTTTTTCCCCCTTATTTTAGCCCATATGGGAAAAAGGCTAACACAACACTCTACGCATGCTCCATGTAAATTCATTTTAGCGCATGATAACTACGTTTTATTATGCGAATAAAAATTGTCTTGATTTTATGCATTAATTTTAGTTCATAAATTTTAGTGCATTTCAACATTTATCAAACATTTCGTACGGTTGTTAAAATTAGTGTTTTAACCGGTTTAATAATATCAAGACATCATGCACACGATCCAAATATATTATGATTATAAATAAATCATACCTGATTATCGTTGCTACCACCAATTGAGTGAAAGAATTTTTCCTTTGATCCATGGAGTCTCCATCAAATCCTTGCCGAAGAATGCAATTGGCGCAAAACCATATCATCAGCTAGAATGCACCCAAGACCACCAGAAGAAGATAACACATCCCAAACAGCAAGCAACTCGACGCAACCTTCTTAAGTTCAAACCCAATAAATAAAACAACATATTAACAACTTAGTTAAGGTTGTAATTTTAAGTCCAAGCCCGATAACACATTAACCTTCTAGCCCAAATGGTATTACAACCCACATTTCTAGGGGTGGAAAGATCAACGCCTTTTGTCTTCTAACACTGTATCAGTCGGATCGTGAAACGGAAGCTTCATGATTCCGTCAAACTGAATTTCTCAAAGAGAACATTCATGGGATGTGGGGGAGTAACGCTCATTACTAATGTTTGTTTGACACTCCATCAAAGATGACCCAACTCATCCTTTAACCTTAACTTCTCTGCACCCAAACCTCGTTTTCCTGTTGACTTCAAAAGCATAATCGAACTCTTGGTAAACTACCATCGGAACCATAGCTAGCCGGCAGTTGGAAACTGATTGCTAAGAACATGTCGTTCAGACCTTTAAGCAAACACATTGGGTGCAATTTACTAGTGATAGAGATACAAATGCATTTGAGTTGTTTTTTTAGCCCTTTTATCTTCTTCCATACAATTATTTTTTCATTCACAATAAACCCAATTCAATTCATCACAAAACCATTCAATAATTTCATGCCAAACCCATGGTAGCAAGAATTATTGTTCTTCACTGACTCAAACCCAAATCACAACCAAACTCATTGAAACTCTGTATCAACTTTGAACGCAAGCAATCTTCTACTTCTCCACTCCATTCACGACGCATAGTAATCAAGAAAACCTCAAAATATTGAACAGAAAGATTAAGATCATCAAAGTTACCAGTAATGATGAGAGATTTTTAATAAGTTCTAATTGAAACTTGTTGTTTATCTGAATGCCATACGCAGTAGAATAATCATTTCCAGATTTTTCTCATTTGTTCATCTGACACTTCTGGTTATGCTGGGAACCATGATTTTAGAAGTTTGATTGCTTTATCTCTCAACTGCACGAGTAGCATGACCAAATCCATGACCAGTAATGTAATAAGAAAAAACAAGATGTTTCGGTTACAATCCAGAATTTCGTCCCAACACCGATTAACTCCGGCCACTATTCAACTTCCTTCTCTATTGCTAGCTGACTTCTCAATTTAAAAAAAAATAATCACAACTTGAATCTTCTTGAATCAAAGCAGAGTTTATAAGCGAATGTTCACTTCGATTCTAATTGACGAAATCTTAGAGAGTATACAGAATTTTTGTATACCCATTTTTGAGTCTACAGACTCTGAGAAGAACAAGATGTTGAATTTAGCATTTCTGTTTTTGAAGAACCAATAACCCACACTACAAGAAAAACGGGTTTAAGCGACATGTCGTTTTAAGTCGCTTAAAGCCCCTTTTAAGTCGCTATAACCGTTATAGCGACTAAAGTGGCACTCGCTACGTTGGTTGCCCAAAGCCATGTATCTCAAAGCCTTGAGCGACCATGCAATCGCTCTAGGAATAAACCAACTTACCTAAAGCGATTGCTTTACTCATTGCTTAACATCAGACCAACTAACATGGAGCAAGTAAAATTTTGATTGCTTAACATCTAGACCAACCAATATAGCAAGTAACATATCAATCGCTTCAGATATACCAATCATTCTAAAGCAATTAAACTACTTAGTTGATAGAGTCATGGAGCAACTATTTATTGAATTGCTTGGTTAAGGTTTTAAGCGATCAAGAGTTTTGCTCGCTAAAAACGATTTCTGATTTTGATTGCTCTGAAGTTAGTTGCTCAATCTTTTGAGGTAGCAAAGTTTTTACTCAAGTTGATTGATTAAAGGTTTAAGCAACCAAATTATTTAAAATGCTGATTTTGATTGGTCTGAAGTTGATTGCTCAATCTTTTGAGGTAGCAAAGTTTTTACTCAAGTTGATTGATTAAAGGTTTAAACAACCAAATTATTTAAAATTCTGATTTTGATTGGTCTGAAGTTGATTGCTTAAGCTTTGAAGCTATCAAAGTTTTTACTCAAGTTGATTGATTAAAGGTTTAAACG
>JAJJMC010011502.1:464439-494564 GCA_023531435.1 Papaver californicum | reverse complement strand
AATCAATCTTATTCATTTTGTTATCGATCTAACAAATCTAACGATATGAAACTATGATTTATTAATCTCACTAAAATTCACTCAATTTTTTATCGAACCGATTTGAATACACTCAATTTTGATCGATCTTACTCAAATTATATCAATTTTTCATCAATTTCACTCGATTTCACTTTGATTTATTGAATTTTATCCAATTTCGATCAAACTTATTCATTTTTTTTTATCAATCTAACAAATCTAACGATATGAAACTATAATTTCATCAATCTCACTAAAATTCACTCAATTTTTTATCGAACCGACTTGAATACACTCAATTTTGATCGATCTTACTCAAATTATATCAATGTTTGAGTGTATTCAAGTGAGATTGATAAACTAAGAACCCCAATTATTAAAAAACCCAAGTATTTTTGATGAGTCCTAATTTCCAAAATCCGTTACGTTTTGCTTCCGACATCCGAAATTCGTTATCCACCTTGTAACTAACACACAATAGTAACTAACACACTTTGGTAACTAATACACAATGGTAACTAACACACAATCCATATGAGCATCCAACATCGAATCTGGACCATCAAAAAATTTCTGTGATCCGTATGAGGTGGCTTATCCACCGTTAAACCTTTCTTTTCAAAACCCTAAACAACAATTCTCTTCATTTTCGTTTTTTTTCTCCCTCTTCGTCTTTCTTCATCAACTGCACCATCACCTCCGAATCTAGAATAATGGATAGAACAAGTTGATGCTTTTCATGAAGGTTGGGGGTGCTGTCATCGCCAAAACAGTAACATCTCTCTCTTGGTCTTGTTTTCATGTTTTGAATTTGATACTTTGATGCTTGATTTCTGATCTGAATTGGTTTGTAGGTTTTGTTTGCATTCACTTTCGTTTGGGACCTGCAACATCCGTGGTATGTAAGACAGGAGATTCTTTGATTGTGTATTGTTGATTTTTTTTTGTTTGGTTTGCATTCACTTTGGTTTGCATTCACTTTGGTTTTGTTTTCTCTTTTCTTATATTGTTGATTTTATTGTTGAATGAGCAGGTGAGCAACAACAAGTACACAAAACTATGTCCTCGCATTTTGGTATAGTTTTGTTCTAGCACATTTCATATTGAAGGAGAAACTACAGAAGATGGGCTTGGTGGGGTGCATTTTATGTATAGTGGGTTCTACTATGGTTGTTCTTCATGCCCCTGATGAACACCCTTTAACTTCAGTTTTGGAGATCTGGGATTTAGCAATACAGCCAGGTAAATTGGTTCAAACTTGCAAAACTGTGTCAATTTGCATCTTCCCGTTTTCTTCTTTTGGAGATTACTTTGGACTAGTTTGAATTATTTTTCCTTTTGGAGGTTAACTTTGTATATTTTTTCCAGCTTTTCTTTTATATATGGCTTCAGTATTGGTCACAGTGCTTGTCTTAATGTTGCATAGCGCCCCACGCCATGGGCAGACAAACATTATGATATACATTGGAATATGTTCTTTGGAGCCAGGCACTCAAGCTGCAGACCTTGTGACAGATCAGGAAGAGGAATGGTTTGAAGGCTCAGATGACCCCCTGTCTGATTTTGAAGACAAGCTATAAGTGTAAGTTTTTCTTATTAGGGTGATGAATTGAAAATGTTGAGTTGTCTTAAGATTTAGACATTATGTTAATTATGTCATGGTGTTTTTTTCCTTTCATTTCTTTCTACTGTCATTTTTTCTTTTGTTTTCTTTAGTGCTGATTTTTTGTCTATAATGTTTATATGGACAGGTTACTCATTTAAAATCTTTCTGAGGTAACAAAGAGCTAGGTGAACTTGTTGATCCGAGTGAGTTTTATATTGGGAGTGTTTTAATCCGAGACGTTTATATGTGTTGAAGGATATGCTTATTTTATTTCATTTTTGTTCATCTTTTGCTGGGTACTCTATGCATATTGGTTTGTAAATTCTATAATTCTGCCTACGGTGAAAGGAATGTCTGAGGAAGGATGTAAATTTGTTGGAGTTTTATTTGCTGGTCTCATGATTGAAAAGAGAACTGGTTTACCAAAACTTATAGAGTACAATGTGCGGTTTGGAGACCCTGAATGCCAGGTTAGATTTCTTATTATTTGTTTGATTATTACTAGGTTCGATATTTCCTCCCTAGTATATACTATATAGGATGTATGTAGAGTATATCTTGGTGCATAAAACCTTTTAATAATGACCTTACCTTATCGAAATATTGATGGACCTCTTTGTGCAATCTTTGACTTTGTTAAAATATATGGATTATCACACACAAAAAGAGTTCGACTGTTCTCCATCACTAATTAATCTGTTTAATTGTAGACCTAATATGTTCAGACTTATGATTTAGTTGTTCCCACTTCTCTGATTCTGTTTGTTGAACTATGAATCCCAGGTTTTGATGGTTAGGTTGGAATCGGATTTAGCACAAGCTCTACTTGTAGCTTGCCGAGGAGAGTTGAATAATGTGTCATTAAAGTGGTCCTCTGACTCAGCCATGGTGGTGGTGATGCAAGTAAAGGCTACCCTGGAAACTACATGAAGGGTACTGTAATTCGGAATCTCAAATATGTAGAAGAAATGTTAAAAGAAGAAGAAAGAGAACACGAACAAAAACAAAAACAAGTTTCTTCTTTGGTTAAAGTTTTTCATGCAGGAACATCAACCAACTCCGACGGAAACTTCATCGCTGTTGGAGGTCGTGTTCTTGGGGTTACAGCAAGAGGAAAAGATTTAAAAGAGGCACGGGATAAAGCTTATCGAACTGTTGAAAAAATTAACTGGCCAGAAGGATTTTTTAGACGAGATATTGGTTGGAGAGCACTTCCTAAGTAGTCATTTTGTTGAAATTTGTGGTGAATTTAGTGTGTTATCTCAAAAGTATTCTTGTGATTTTGATCCTTGAAACAACAATGTGCATATTAACAAGTCTTTTGTAGTCTATAAAAGAGATCCATGAACAACAATGCGATGGTTTTTATTTGCAGTTTATTCTTTTGGATTCTGATGGTAATGTTTATAGTGCCTTGGTGCGACTGCAATGTTTTTCTTAAATGAAGAGTCATGTATAAGTATAACGCTTGTAAGGGATAAAATACAATGATATTCTTGGTTGAAATATGGTCAACCTTAACTTTCAAAGTGATAAATATATAATGAGGCATTAATGCTAATATTAATGCGAAAGTTACACTGGTATCTCAGACTCTTACACCTTAACAAGCATCTCATTTACACTTTACCCGAAAGAGAATTTGTTATGTGAAAGGTGGTTCTTCTCCTATCAAGAGAGCCTTTAAGATGGCATCCGATATAGTAGTGTTGTAAGACATCAAATGACCAACATCAACAACCTCGCGGTACTTGATCCACGGCAGTCTTTCTGAAACGTAACGTTGTAGTATAAATGGAAAAATCTTATCTTCATAACCTTGCCAAATTTGAAAAATATGCTCATTTCCAGGAACGAGTTCTTTAATTCCATAGGATCAAAATCTCATTTTCCAAATGCCACCATTAAATCTCTGTGTAGAGACTCAAATACACCCTGTTGTGTTCCTTTTCCCTGAAAATTAAGCTAGAAGTCAGCATCAAAATGACAATGTAATAAGATGTATACATTGTAGAATAGGCCATGTCTATATAATCTATCAATACATGATTAGGATTGGGGTTTTCAGCAATCTTTTTCAGCATCTCTCTGTTTGAGATACTAAACATATCTAGCTTCCCCTCTAAAGTAGACAGAGAAGGAAACCATTTCTGGGTTAACCACCAATGAAGTAACTGAGGTACGTAATGAGTTACCCTAAATGCCCATTGATCTTGCAAGGGAAATCCTTTAAAGGCCGTTGCAGATAAATTTGAAGGAAATGAAGGCCACCAGTAATTAATCATTGGAATTACTAAAGATGCACCAGCAATCCTACATTTATAAAATTACATAAATAAAAGAAGTAAATTTCAAGAAAACAGGAGAATCCAAAATCAGGAATTGAGATGAAATTAGTAAATTCAGTACCTATTTGGTATGTGGGTAGAAGAAAGCTTATGTGGTTTTATTCTCAAATCCAAGAAGAAAAATGAAAAGAGTGATTGTTATTAGTTTACACATCCATTTTCGTCGACATATACTTCCGTTGTGGGAATCGTATTATTGAACCAACAATTTTAAGGCCTTTGTTGATTTTTTTTTAATTAAGATTATTTTTCAAACTTAGTAAAACGGATCTAGTAATTAAACATATTTGGTCGTGGCTTAAACTTAGTTGCTGAGAGAGGTTTGAGCAACCAATTCATTTTCTCTTGCTACGAGTCTGTGCCTCAAAGTAAATAGCTACATGATCAATTTTTTAGCTGCTATAAATTACTTGAAAAACGGATGTAGCAATTAAACATATTTGGTTGTGGCTCAAACTTAGTTGCTGAGAGAGGTTTGAGCAACCAATTTATTTTGTTGTTGCTACGAGTCGGTGCCTCAAAGTGAATAGCTACATGATCAACTTTTAACTGCTATAAATTACTTGAAAAACGGATCTAGCAATTAAACATATTTGGTTGTGGCTCAAACTTAGTTGTTGAGAGAGTTTTGAGCAACCAATTTATTTTGTTGTTGCTACGAGTCAGTGCCTTAAAGTAAATAGCTACATGATCACTTTTTTAGTTGCTATAAATTACTTGAACAAAGGATCTAGCGATGAAACACATTTTGTCGTTGCTAAATAATAGTGGACACAGGTTTATAGCCGCTAAAATTTCTGGCAGTTGCAATTTTAGATGCTTAAACTATTAAAGCGACTAATTTTTCGAGCTCTTGCTAAGATTTTAGACGCTTAAGCCCGTTTTTCTTGTAGTGCCATGCTTCCACTTTACAGAAAAATAATATATCGAGTTAAGATTGTTGGAGAATTATCCTGTAACAATGAGCAAACCAAACAGAGACTAGAAATGGGTTACTGGTTAGAAAAATAGAACACTGCAAACAATCACACAAAGCACGGAGAGGAGGAGTCGCCTATTCAACAGACTGCCCTTAACTCGATATTTGCCAGGTACACTTTAGAAAAGTGTTGTTATACCTTCAAATTTGACAAATCGAATTCAGGATAAAACCTCCTGATACCAACCCAGTTAGCAAGACTCGTTGGCCCGTTGTGAACTTAACAGAAGAAGATAAAGAAAATAAATCTAGTGCGCACAACAAAGCGAGAAGAGGGGAAAAGACGACAGGATAGTAGCTACGTCTGAGGTGAGTTGAAAATGAAAATTCTTTTTCTTTTATAGACAAATTTGAGAGAAGAGAATTAAATTGTATTTATGAAAAATCTTTTAATTTAATTCTCATTAATTCACATAAATAATAAAACGGTTTTTAATTCACATAAATAATGAAACTATTTTAATATTTATTATATGAATTTAAAATAAAACCATTAACTCTTGATAGGCACACGCTGGGCACACGCCGGCTCACGCCAACGACGGCTCACGCCAGCTCACGCAAAACACACGCAAGCTCCGCAAGCCCGCGTGCGTGTTTCGGTGCGAAGCACCGCACATGCGTGAATTTGCCCACTAGCCCATTCCCTTAGTCTATATCCAATCCACACGTTTTTCCCTTAGAAGCAACTTTCGTGGTAATTAGATAGACTTCATCCTTGGTTTATCCCATGCGGGACAAACCAAAGGTTTCTCATTCACATAGAAGTGAAAAATGGATTTTTTATTTCCACACACAATATAGGCTAGTGACCCTTTGGTCCCATCAAGATAATTTTTGTAATAAAATATTTTTTGTAAATAAGTAATAAATTCATTTTTAATTCTAACATTTCTTGCAAGCAACAACCTTCAACTCGAGTTCAATTTCGTTCTATGGCATATCAACTGGCATCCAGTTTGCAAACTGAATCATCAAAATTGTGCATATTTATTAGGAGTGTGTCATTTTCTGTTATTTTGAGTTCATATCAATTCTGACTTGACTGTGTTTGACTGGTATATCCAGCTGTCCTTTTTTCTCTTACCCTATATATACTCTGTCTGCAACAAAATATTTCTCAATATATTTTTTAGTGTAATAATAATTCAGAGAAACTTTCCCAAAAATTGTTTGGTTTACAAAATTATCATGATATCTCGCTGAGTACCGATCCTACAATCTGTGTTAATCATCTTATTCAATCAAAATCATTCAAACAAAATCTTTCAATCATCATCTAGTTAAAACCTTTCAATTCGTCAGATTCTTTTCAATATATTTTACAGAAGTTTTTTATCTTTTTTTACTAAAATTTCCTGGATCTTGAATTTCTTGATTCATTTTACTGAAAATCTTCAACCAATTTTTCATGCATGTTACTCGAAGTATGGCTAATCGACTAAATGCTTCGAATACAAACTTTACTTCTTCCGCTGTTGAATCTTAGGTTTCAACAACTTTTACTCTCCCATTTACTAATATTTCCAACTTCATTTCTATCAAGCTTGATTCAACAAACTATTTGCTACGGAAAGATCAGTTTGAGTCGATTCTTATCTCAACAGATCTATATGGATATGTTAATGGTGAAGTTCAAGAACATCCTTCTGAAATTCTCACAAATGGATTTCCAGCACCAAATTCACGATGGATTTATTGGCGCAAACTTGATCGATTCGTTGTCAGTTGTTTAAAAGCAACATTCACATCAACAGTTTCCAGTGATGTTCTTGGTTTATCATCTTCCAGAGAGATTTGGTTGTTTCTTGAAACAACATTTAAACAACAATTTGCTTCTCATAGAGGTATGCTTCGTAATCAACTTAATAGCATTCGTAGGGGAAATCAATCAATTCTACTTTATCCTCATCAGATCAAGACAATAACTGATTCTTTGTCTGCAATTGGGGAGAAGGTGAGTGATGTTGATCTTACTATGCATATATTGAATGGTATAGGAAGAGATTATGATGATGTTATTGTATTTTCTTATAATAGAGGATCATCATATGTTTTCTCTGAGCTACCTGTTGATGTTGATCCAAGAAAAAATAAAACAGTTAAGAAAAGCAGTGAAATAACAAACAACAATTACAGAAAAAGGCTAACCTTTTGCACCATTAATCCTTGCAAATCATCTAAAAAAAAAACAACCCCCATAATCTGTAGACTGTCTCAAGGATGTAAGCAGTATACCTTAAGAAAACCCATTACTTAAAAACCTAAACACCATAATACATACAAGAACATGATCAAACACAGACAAATCAGTGGAACAAAAACACATAGAAAATACCATGAGAACATGAAAACTAATAAACCAAAAATCCACATATTTAAACCTAAATAAGCAAAAACTATTACAATAAAAAAAACTCTAATTTGAGAAATTGAAATTAAGGGGACCCAAAATAAGCAAAAACAATTCAAATTAAAGAATTCTTAATTTGAGAAATTGAAATTAGAGGAAGTAACAATGTTTGTATACCTTAGTTTCTCATGAAGTTGTTGAAGTTGTTCTTCAAAAACCCATTTCACCACCAGCCAAAGTGAAACAACATCAACCCACCATCATCACCATAGAACCTTAAAACCCAAAAATAAAAATCAAATAAACCCATATGAAGTCTCCCCATCACAGCAAATTAACCTCACGAAATAGAAAAACCACTACCAAACAATCTTCTTGGAATGTGGAGAACCCTACATTTCTACATATCGATACAGTTGGAGAGGAATTTCAAAATTAAAGGTTTAAGAGTTTTATTTATGATGGATCTCCTTGAAGAAGAAGAAGCAGAACCTAAAATTTGAACGAAATCGAGTGGTTAAGTTGTAAAACAGAGATGTAGAGAGTTTCATTCGGCTGTGAAAGAGAAGTGAAAAAAGAAGCAGTTATCGAGATAGATATAACCAGATAGTGAAAAAAATAAGAGAAGAATAAGAAGCATATGTAGGTTTTTGTGGTGGTGATGGAGATGGTGATGGCTCTGCTGGGGTGAGTGAGTGGAGAAGACGACGAGGGAAGATATTTAGCTCTGGCTTTGGAATTAGGATTTTAGGGTAAATCTATTTTGGACTCATATATGTTGTTTTGGACGGCTGAGATCTCCTTAGATCAATGGAGGATTGGGCGGGTAGGTCGGATGAGAGAAGGTGTCACCCACACCCGACCCGTCAGAAGACGGATAACAGAAGCTATCACCCATACCCGACCCGTTTATCGATGGTCGAGTACGGATCGGATCAAAATGGACGGATGCGGATTAAATTGATGGGTTGGGTCGGATATACGCAGTCCTAGTTATACTTGGATGATCACATTTACATTAATAATTCCTATTTATAGATGATATGATATTAAACCTAGAAAATAAAGTAACAAACTATATATTTTTTTTTTAACTAGTTGAAACTTATCTATATAGAATATATGATTTATCAGCTGACTTGATCATATTTTATGCCTTTGATTGCACTTCACATATATTGATTGGAGCCCCACGGTTATGTAGGTGTCTTCATTTCAGGTGCACTTCGATCTCTGTGTAGTATACATGTTTGATACAAGAACATAGTAGACCACAATCAACCTCATACTTTAAACCGACAATATGACCAAGCAGTTATCATTGAAATGGCAGTTGAAGGTTGAATCCGTTGCAGCTTAAAAGAGTTACAGACTTACACTAATACCACATCTTCAAAAATAAATAAGAATATACAAAGGTCCACTTGGGCCCACAAATCATCCAAAAAACAGCCCATTAACATGACACCAAAAATGGGTCTGTCAGATTACGACTTCAAAAAGTAATGAAGTACAGAAGTAAAACTCTTTTCTCTGTTCCTTAATATACGCATTTTAAGTGCATTTTAGTATCTCAAAGTAAACGTACGCTGAAAAAAGAAATTTGTATTAACCTAAAAATAGTAAAACCTGTTCAATTTTAAATTCCTTATTCTTTCTGTTTCAGGGTTCATTCTTAATCATTCCCGTTCCCGATCTCCGAATTTTCGATTTTTTTTCTTAAATTCGGAGCTAGGGTTTCACTATACCCGTATCGACTTATCTCCAGGTGAATGCTAATAGTTTCTTCCCGTTAAATCTTTATTTTCTTTATTATAAACTAGGGATACTTTTTTTTTCCTGATTGAAAATTGATTTGGTGTTTACAATTTTGTTGGTTTTTAGATTTAATAGGGCTGCAACCAAGATAGAATAAGGGGGAGTTCTCGAAATGTTAGTGTTGAATCGTAAGGGAATTGATTTTGTCACTTGTTTCAATTCATTGTGTGAATGGCATCCCATAGAATAACAATCCGGCCCTTTACAACCCCTCCCAGCAAGGTATGATGATTATTGTTGTTTTACTTGATAATAAAACTGCTTTGTTGTTTATATTATCTCGGCAAAATTACGTTTTGGAATCATAAAATATACCCAAGTAGGCGAAATCAAATGTGACCTACTTCAATTTTTTGGTCTGTAGAGCAGAAACATGAATTTATCTTATGATTAATTTATTTATAAAAAAAAAAAGAAAAATGATTGTCAATGTGTGCTTTCTAATTTAGGAAATTGAGAAATTGCTTTTTACAGGTACAGGGGTTCATTTGTGTGGTGTGCTACTTAGGGTTGTAGTTAGTACTGGGAGTGTTAAGATTTCAACATGTTTTGGAAGAGTGATTCCTTTTCTAGATTCATGGGAATCGGCTGCTGTAGTTGTTTTGGATTCAATGTGCAGTCACAAGAGCATTTGTTGAGCGATTATGAGTCAGATGATAGAGGTGATTATGACTGTGAACGTACTGATATGACAAATGGAAGTTATGCTGAGCTACAAAGCCCCTCTAAACGGTCTGAACAGATTATATTATTTAGAATTCAAACTGGAAAGATATGCAGGGAAATTCCCGTGAAGGAAACACATCTGGTTGTTCGCTCAGAGGTAAACAATGAATGTTAGGATAACAAATAGCATGTTTTTCCCGTCCTCACCAAAGGACTTTGTCATAACCTTAGATAGTATAGTGTAAGCAAGGGAACTTTACTTTGAGATTCATGATTTGCAAAATATTATGCACAGACAAAAAAGTTTATTGTGATGAAAAGATAAGAGGTAATAGAGCCTAGATACGTATAAAAGATTGTTCAAGAAAGATTCTTTCAGATGGCATTGCATAATATTAAGCTTAAAGTTAGCTACGTTCTTAAACCTATGCTAAATATATATGGAATAGTTATAGTAGTGTCTTAACCTTAGCCATAGGAAGTTTCTCGTAGGCTTGTAGTATTCCAGATTCCAGAACATACTCTATATTCACTCTGTGTCCCCATAGTTTGTTCATTTTGGTTTGTGTATCAAAGGAGGTCTTTTGTATGTTGGTTGAGCCATTGTGCCTCAAAGCAGTCTCTCATGTAACCCTGCTGATTACTGATTATTTTGCTGCATTTTTTTCTATTATGAACAAGAATTTATGCGTTACCAGATAATATAAAGGCTCTTTGAGTGGCATGGCTAGACTGATGTCCTAATTGATGGACTTGGACTGAATTAAATTTCCATATGGTACTTTAATAAATATTTTACAATAGTAAATAAATTAATCGTAACCTTGTTTTGACCATGGCATTTTTATCTTCTAATTGGTACTCTTGTGTGTGTGAAATTTGGGATATATGACTAATTTCCATCTGTATTGTCCAGGATGATAATGGAAATAAAATGGTTAACGAGTATGTTCGAGAGTTTAAGATCGGGTCAGGTAGCTACGCTAAAGTGGTAAGATTTGACTAATGTTTTTATTTTCATTAGTCAGATGATACTTCAGCTCACTATTTTCTCTCTCTCTTAACATAGCCATTTTGCATTTGTCATTCTACAGGTTTTGTACCGAAGTACTATAGATGGAAAGCGATATGCTATCAAGGTAATGTTTTCTTCCATATAGAAGCATCAAGCATGTATTGCCATATAGAAGCATTAAGCATGTTTTCTTCCACATTACAGTTTACTTTTGTTTGGGCCGACTTGCTCAGTGAATAGATGAAATCGAAGTAATTAACTTCCTCAAAATTTTCACTAACGTTTGACTGGTATGATATTTCATCACAGGCTTTTCACAAGTCTCATCTTTTAAAACAACGAGTTGCACCTTCAGAAACCGCCATGAGTGATGTTCTTCGGGAGGTATGTGCTTGTCTTTTGTTTTGCTTGATGTTTTCTGTTAGGATGCATTTTAGTTCGGCCTTTAATATTAGCCCTATCTGGTTTTGCAAGCCGTCTCCCTCCCTCCATGTATTGGGGTGAGCAGGACATTGAACATTTGGTTCTAATATGTGACCTGTTCTGAAGATTCGGTTTGGACCTTGGCGTGGTATGGTCCATCTTCTGTAACACCTTCTGTCTAGTATTTTAGTCTCAACTATTACCCACTGGTTAGTTGGGGAGTTAATTTAAGATGTCAGATAGTTGTCTGAGGTTGGTTGATAAGTTCATTTAGTTTCCCCGCTCAATTATGTGTGAGTTCCTTGCGGATCTGTTTCAGTAACTTCTAGAAATTTTATAAGTGAATAACTTTGTGAATTTGTTTGAATGTATTGTATGCCATCTAGCTTTGTCGTGTTCAGTGTCAATTATCGATTACGACTCATGTGCCTTGTCTTTCATGCAGGTTTTAATCATGAAAATGTTGGACCATCCCAATATAGTCAATCTCATTGAGGTGATGGATGACCCTAACACTGATCAGTTTTACATGGGTATTCATTGACACTTCCTTTTTCTTGGTTTTTTTTGTTGCTTTAGTTGGATTTCCAAGTTAAGACTCTATGGTTGGGAAACAGTAATAATAACTGTTTGAACTTTGGACTAACTTGTAACATCTTTTCCTTTTCTTTCATAGTTCTTGAATATGTGGAAGGCAAGTGGGCACCCGAAGGTTCTGGTGCATCTGGTGGCTTGGAGGACACCACTGTCAGAAAATATCTTAGAGACATTGTTGCTGGGCTCATGTATCTCCACACTCATGTACAATATTGATCTTAAAAGTTCATTCTTTGTTGCACAGATTCCTATGATAGAAGGATGAATTTATTCTCCGCTCGTTGCAGTGGACATGTTTTATCTTTTCATGTCTATGTACTATAATATTGTGTGGAAAGTGCTGCAGCTGCTGTTCATAGTAATTTTCTCCACAAGCCATGAGTGACCCTTTGATTTGTCACTTGCAGTTATTTATGTCATATGTCAGGAATACAAATTAGGGACTTACACGAGCTATGCCAGACCCCTTATTCGTCTTGAAAATTTGTATGACCAGTGTAACTAAGCTACTTTTTATGATTGGTCCGATGCTTTCTAACTTCTGATTTTAATTTGACAGAATGTTGTGCATGGTGACATTAAACCGGATAACCTTTTGGTTACAGGCAGCGGCGTTGTGAAGATAGCAGACTTCAGTGTCAGCCAGGTCTTTGAGGTAATGGCTGTTTCTGCTGTAAACTTTGTAATGTGTAGACGATAGTATCATATGGAGAACTTTGATATGGTTATTAAGAGAAGAACTTCATTCACCTTAGGTGTTTGATGTTATGCAGTTTGAACTGGTTTTTTGATATTTTGAAAACACATGCCTCGTGACATTATGATCTTTTCTACTGCTAATTAGTTGACATGGGTATGGTTTGGGCTTGGATGTTAATATGCTATAGATCACTGTCCAAAGTTAATGAAGTTGAATGAACCATGCTTAGTTAAAGCACGAAAATCTGGTTTTGCTTTTCTAGATTTCTTCTTTATAGTGGTTGCTAGTTTTGTCTTCTGGTAAAAGTGTTTTCCCAAAGATTTGCCTCCTGGAAACTAGCTTTGACCTTGACCGTAGTAACTTTTTTATTAGCCAAGCCTGGAGGACACAGTTTGTTATATTCCAGCTCCAGAGCTTAAGTTTCATTAATTGATTCAGTTACTATCAAGCATGGACTAATATTTGTATCTTATGACATTGACTCTCATGTTTTCTCTATGATTGAGAACATGCTAAATTTACTAGATTAAGCGGCCGGATAATTTTGCCTAACTAACATGACCACTCATATTGGCATGTTGACCTAGACATTGCTTTTTATCCCTGACCTCCCTTTATTCTGATCTTATCTACAGGATGAGAATGATGAACTTCGGCGATCTCCTGGGACTCCTGTTTTTACTGCGCCGGAATGTTGTTCAGGTGTGTGGCCCAACTGCTACAACCTATTGTATTCAGAGGATAGGTTGGATTGAAGGAGGGGTGACTATTCTTAATATTGAAATTTTTCACTTTGTATGAACAGGTATAACCTACCATGGTAGAGCAGCAGACACGTGGGCTCTCGGTGTTACCTTGTACTATATGGTGTTTGGTAAATACCCGTTTATTGGGGATACATTGCAGGAAACTTATGAGAAGGTTCGCCAACTTCTACATTTGCTGTTTTATGACTTACTTTTTAACTTCTTGGATTACTTTATATGAACCCTACTATTCTTTTCTTCCCCAGATTGTTAACAACCCTATAATAATTCCCGGTGAGATTAACTCACAGCTTAAGAATTTGCTGGAAGGAATTCTTTGCAAAGGTCAGTGTTGGTGATATCTCTCATCCTAAAAGAAATTCTGGACTTTGTTTATTTTTGTCGCTAATTTGTTGTTCTTCTGTTTTACTCCAGATCCGCAATATAGATTAACTTTGAATGCTATTGCGGAACACCCCTGGGTTCTTGGGGAAGAAGGGCCTATTCCTCAACATGTATGTCGTTGCAAGCGTAATATTTTCTAGTTAACACAGAATCTGACTCGCAGAAAACAGAACGAGGGAGGATGCTTACTTGAACCCCAATACTGACCAAACATTGACACCATGAGGATTTTGTACAGTTGAGGATAAAGGATTTTGATGTGTTATCAATGATATGGGAAACAGCAAGCAATAGAATTGCAGAAAGCACTTAAGGAATGAATTTGGGAGTTTGTTGATTGGGTAAAAAAAAATCTCATCTAACTTCTTGCTTAGTGGTTCAACCAGCTTTTTTTGAGTATTCTGTGGGGCGCTTTCTTTACTTTTGTGTGTGAAAAATTGCTTGGTCTGTCAATATTTTTTCTTCGAGAACTCTCATGGCAGTTGATAGTGTTTTGCCTTAACTTTATTTATTTATTTTATATATTTGTTGTGTTTAGTGGTTGTACCATAAAATCTGTCTTTCTTAAATTAAAATTTGATTATAGATTATTGGTTTTAATTTGGTCATATTCTGAAAGGTTGGTGCTCCACTACAGCCTGTTGGTGTTGGTTGGATATCTTGATTACGAGAAGCTGATGTGTTTGTTTGTCAAAATCGTAAATAACTTTTCTTTGTGGTTTATATCTTAACTTTCACTAGATCAGATGTATTTTTTTAATAGCTTTGGATTGTCATTGGAGTTCAAGCAGAAAGCCGGTGGTGGTGCTGGTTGGCTCTGTGGCTACTTTGATACATTTAGGGCTTTTCGCTCTACTTTTTGTCTTTACACTGTATCCTATTGCTACAGAGGCTCTGAAACGACAGAAATTGAAAATGACTGAAAATGATTATTTTTTTTGTTCAATGCCTAGCAATATAACCTAATATTGAACGGTTTATTGGGACCCTTGGAATTTATGGGGACCCTCCCTAATTTTACTAAGGTTATTAGGAAGTAATTCATGGTCCTCATTATCCATATAATTTTAGATATGTTAGTTAAATTAGTTAATTATTAGTATTAGATAAGATAAAATATTTATGTTAGAGAATTAGAATTATTGAGAGAGAGAAGCAGAAGGAAAAAAAGAGTTTTGGAAAAATCATCTTGAAACCTAGATTTGGTGATTCTTAAATTCAAAATGAGTGATTCTAGTGCAAGCTCAGAAGAATCGGAACCTTCAAATCATAGAGTAAATAAACTATTCGTTAATCTTCACAACGATTCGAAAATGGATGATTTATTAGATGGTGACCCAAACCCAATCCTAATCTCAAAATGAGGGTTTTTACGAGATAACGAGGACCACAACGAAAAATATGAAGATTATAATGCTTTTGAGGGTCAGGTATACTTGTTAATGTGTTTTTGTTGCTTAGGTTGGCTTAAATTTGGTGAAAATATCAAATTTTATGTCTTAGATTCGGCTAGCTCGATATAAGTTTGGCTAGAATATTAAAGAACACAAGTAGCCGAATTTTGTGTTAATGGAGGCTTGGACTATGTTCGGCTACCTAATTAAAGAACACCTAATGTTCAGCTAGTTCGAGATGAAACAGAGTTATGTTCGGCTACTTTGAGCCCAACATTATTTTAGACGAACTCTTAGTTATAGAAATAGCGTGAACTTTTAAGTACAAAGTTCGGCAGTGTATGATAGTAAAGGGCCTAGCCGAACTTAAATGTTCGGTTCATATGGAATTTATCGACTTTGCCGAACTTGTATGTTTGAGTGAATATGTAGATATATGCTTAGCCGAACTTTAATATTGCTTCTTGCCTGCATATTAATGCTTCTTGCTGGCACTTTATGGTGCTTCTCCTTTATTTTAATGATTATTGGTTCTTGGTTATGTGTTTTTTCAAATATGACATTGGATTTGGTGACTAAAATTCTCAATTATTTAGTCTAACATTTTGGCAGATTACGCTAGTATTTCCACTGGAGTATCACTTTCTCAATAAAATAACCTATCACTAGTACATCTTAAGAAGAGCATCTTTTCTCTGATTAAATCAATATTGTGATTCTTGTTTTTGGTTTTTTCTTAGAATTACTTCTCTTTTTCCCATCATAATTTTTGGTCTTGTACCATTACAAGTATGTTTTTCTTATTGTGCTTTGGTTATTGATATGCTTGAAATCTATCTAATCTTGATTTGCTATTAAGGAATTAGAAACTCTTATATCAATAAAATAAAATAAAATAAATATTGTCATACCATCAATCGTAAAAAAAAATGATGAATCCGCATAACTTGAATAACTAATACCAGGGATGAAACCGATTTTTGGCTTTGATTCCATACTAAAATGGGTCTATTGCCCAAGTATCTCTAAAACATGGATGGACACTAAAATACCTAGACAATTATATCCCTTAAATTTTTTGTTTTTCTTCTTTTTATCCTTTCTCTCTCATAATTAAAAACAAACCACAAAAACATTCATAACTTCCAAAATATATATCTAATTTTAATAAAATTTATATTTTTGGACAGAGTTTTAGATTATCTACAAAACAAGATCCATTGTTGATGGTAAATTCGATTTTTTTTTTTTTAAATAGCTAGGATGAAACTGGTTACATCCTGGCTTAAACTAAAATATATAAAATAAATCAAAAAATAGCTAGGATGAAATTGGATGCATCCTGGCTTAAACTAAGAAAAAAAAGTTACTCAAAAAATAGCTAGGATGCAACCAGTTTCAACATAAAAATAAATGAATATGTAATATGCAGGATGAAACCAGATACATCCTGACGAAAATATGTTTCTTTGTCAGGATAACCAGAATGAAACCAGATACATCGTGAAAAATATATATTTTGTTGTCAAAATATACAGGATGAAACTAGTTGTTTGATTTTGTTAGAATATATAGGATGAAACTAGTTCCATTCTAGATAAATCTTGGTTCATTCTAATTTAAAACAAGATACACCCAGATTCATCCAAGTTTAAATCGTAATAAATACACCATCACTATTTGGTACATATTGGATTCATTACTTGTCTTATAAACCCATAAAATAAGATTCAAGGGTTATTCAACCAATTTATTGAAACAGTTAGAGCAAGCACTATGGTAGCTAAATTTTCTACATCCCTCTATAATATACAGAACTTCAACCACTATGGTAGCCAATTCATTAGATAACAAAGATTTCTTTATCAGATGTTGAACGTAGCATCTCATAAAGAAAAAAATTGATGGGTAAAAACTAAAAATCTGACCAAATAGAATTGGACGGATGCTCAATATCCGACCAATATAATTTTCACCGATATTATTAATCGGAGACTATGAGCATCTTTAGTAAGGGGCCAATGTCATATATATAATTTGTAAATAGAACTGACACATAACAAAATTACCAAATATTATTAAGTTTTGATAAATTTTACTATAAAAATTGCCTAAGAAATTAAAATAATTGATATATTTAGAAATTTTATATAGCAAAAGTCTAGACGAATGTCTACATAATATATTCTTTTAGACATTTATTATAAAAATATTTTTAAATTTGAGATATATTTCTATTTGAGTAGAATATTTCATAATAAAAACCAATTAAAAATTTAAATTTTGGGTATTTTCATACGTGACACTTTTATTTGAAGAAACTATTTAAGACCTCCACCTTGCATTGGAGATGCTATAAAGATTCAACGAAATATAAAGGAACCCTATGAAACTTATTTTTTATCCAAATACTTTTTTTTTTTAATCGGTAAAGAATTTGATGCTGTAGTAAGTAAGTACTTGTAGTAATAAAGAGAATGTAGTTATTTTCTGTTTTTTACTGCTTACAGTATATCATTTTTTCTCTCACAAAAATAAATAAAAATAATAATAATAAAATAGAGAAAGTGGCGTATGGGGATTCCTTCTCCTCCTCCTTTCAATCAATCACTTCTCAATTCCAAACCCTAACAATACATACCACCAACAACAAATATTGAGCCGTCCTTCTTCATCACCATCTCCTCCTCATCGAATTCCCTCTGCGTGAGATCTCGGTTTTCCCAGATTCATCAAATTTCTTCTGGTTTGTTATATTTTTCTCTGATTTCGCGAATTTCTTTCTTTTATTAAGATTTAATTTTCTGTTAATTTTGTATTTAATGTTAATTTTGGCTAAAAGAAATCAGCAAAAGTGTCTTCGATTTTTTGATTAATTTTTTTGTATTAATGTCTGAATATTCCACATTAATTTCTTTGACTTCATCAGATTTCACTCTATAAATAATGTAATTTTGATTCTGAAAGCAATTCATATCCTTTTTGATTCAGATCTTATGTGATTTCTTAAGTTTTTTGATCTCATAGATGTCGATCAAATAATCTGGTTGGTTGATTTGTAGGGTTTTAATTTACGGTTAACTGGAATTTTCTCGTGAATATTGGTTGAAAATTGTACATATGTATCTCGTGAATCTAAGTATATAATGTATTAAATTGTTCGAGTGGGGATTTTTTTGAAGATATCATGCCAAATAAAGATCAAAACTTCAGCTTTTCGGAGCGAGAATCAAAGAACATGGTGAGCAATTGATTTTGCTTTGAATATTTGATTTTCTAATTGATGTTTGTTTGCTTTTAGTATTGAAAACATATTAATATGATTATTGTTGTTCTGATTATTTTTAGGTAGAAGAAATTGATCAATTGCTCTTCGTTGATAATGTTGTAATTGGTTAAAATAAGAAGAGAAGAATTACTTACTTTGTAATTAAGCCATACTAATTTAAAAGATGAGGTTTAAGGGAGGAGATTATGATGGTTCTCTTCTCCCCGGTCTTCATGATGATATTTCTCTGAATTGCCTGGCGTATGTTCGCCGGTCAGATTATGCTTCTCTTGTTTCTGTTAGCAAGAGGTTCAATTCGTTGGTCAACACTGGTCACCTCTATGGATTGAGGAAAAAGATGGGAATCGCCGAACATTGGATGTATCTTGTCTGCGATTTGAAGGAATGGGAAGCTTTTGATCCCACTACAAACAAATGGATGACATTGCCCGAGATCCCTTGTGATGTATGTTTCAAGAATACGGACAAAGAGTCCTTAGCTGTGGGTACTGAGTTACTGGTGTTTGGACGTGAAGTATTTGATTTTGCCATATGGAAATATAGTTTGATTACTCGAGAATGGGCTAAGTGCCAGAGTATGAATCATCCTCGTTGCTTATTTGGTTCTGGTAGCTTCGGTTCAATTACCATTGTTGCTGGAGGCAGTGACAGGAGTGGGAATGTTTTGGATTCTGCTGAGCTCTATGATTCAGAATCAGGTAAATGGGAGATTTTGCCTAACATGAACTGTCCTCGTAAATTATGCTCCGGGGTTTTCATGGATGGAAAGTTCTATGTGATCGGTGGTATGAGTTGCGAAAGACAACATGTGAATGGTGTGATGTCTACCACTATTATCCCATTGGCCTGTGGGGAAGAGTTTGACTTACAGACTAAGAAATGGAGAAAAATTGAGGGAATGTACCCAAGTGTTAGTAGGGCAGCTCAGGCACCTCCTCTTGTGGCTGTTGTGGATAATCAACTCTATGCAGCCGAGTCCCTTACTAATATGGTGAAGAAGTACGACAAGGAGAAGAACTGTTGGTTTGTGTTAGGAAGGTTACCGGTGAGGGCCGATTCTTCGAATGGATGGGGATTGGCTTTCAGAGCCTGTGGTAATCAACTGGTGGTTGTGGGTGGGCATAATGGCCGCAAGGTAATTGTGCTCCATTCGTGGTCTCCAAATTCAGGTTTGGTGGATGGAGAAATAGAGTGGAAGGTTCTTGATATGAGGCAAAATTTAGGCTTTGTCTATAATTGTGCTGTCATGGGTTGTTGATTGCTTCATTCTCCGCATGAAGTTGGATTTGAAGAAATACCAATCTGGTATTTAACCAAACCTTTAGGGTTTCTTCTTTGTCTAATCTGATGAATCAGGTTTAGTAATACTTCTGTCAGTCTTTTCTTAATATGAGAATTATTTTCTCCGAACAGTCTCTGAATTGAGATATGGTGGCTTACTTGCCTGATTTGGCAGACTCTCAAGGATTTCTAATAGACAATTCTGATTAAAGCATATTCGGTAAAGTTCTTAACTTTAATCTTCCCAATTACAAAACTGATCTTCAACAAATAAACTCTGTACAAGGGGAATGAAAGGTTCTTCTTTTGTTTTAGTGATTTGATTTTTCTTAGTTACTGTTGTCGCATGGGTTGTCGCTTGTATTTTGTAATTTGAAGTACATCCAATGCTATTATGAGTTCATGGGGTTTCATATATCTATCTGCATCTTTCATTTTCTTCTCTATTTTTAACTGTTGACATAATCTCTAAGCTTTCATACGTTACTGCAAATTAAGCAATACATCTTTCTTATATGCAACAACTTGCTTACTGTGTAATCCTCTACAATGCATAGTTTTTAGCTAAGATTCTAGACATCAACTAATCCATCTAGGGTTCATACACCAATACCAGCTAATCCATCCTGCATAATTTTCAATGTCCTGCGATATCAACTAATCCATCTAGGGGTGATAGTAGTGTACTATGATACTATCCTTTACAAGTTATCTACAACTTATGTTATCAGATGCTTACGACTAAATCTCGGTGATGATGATTTTTACTTTCTTAAATTTTGTGTATAGCTTGTATTGTTTATATGTCCTGTTGTTCTTATGTTAACATTGTTAATCATACCCCTTACTCCTCTAGCTCAAGATTCAGTTCTTATAGAAGGTTTAGAGGGGGCTATGCTTCAATGGAGACGTGTTCAAGAATTCAGTTTCTGACAAAATCTTTTTTTTCCTCTAGACTTCCTGCAAACTAGGGATCATTGTAGAGCTATAGGGCAATGCATCAATGGAGATTGTTCTGTTAAACCCATTCGCCAAGTAGTTAAAATGTATAGTTTCTGATACGTATAAAGTTCACCCAATTTGGATTTGTTTGTTGCAGTACGTTACATTCCAAGTTTAGTTGTTACTTGTTAGATATGACTCTGTCAGTTGGTAAGTGTCAAGAAATGCTTCCATTATCACTCATATTGTGACTGATAGAAAATAGTCTAATTCAGGTTACCTTTTTCTTTCTTCTTTATTCCTCCTGTATGTAAGTAATCACATCACTACTACATCTTCTTCAAACCTGATCTGATCAGGATTGGGTTTTCAGAAACTTAAGCATGGGAATGGATGAAGGATTCATGTGAATGGGTCCCACATATAACCAACTTGCTCGTTCTTATGATCAGAAACAGTTATCTGTTATTCATTTCCCTTCTGTTTTATTTATGACACACTCTTCTTCTTTAACCACCTGCTCAAGAGTATCCCTTGTCAAACAGTGGTTGACTAGACTAACGGTTGACTTCTGTTATCACTGTCTGCATTCTGTAAGTAGAAGCTAAGTCACGTGACTTGTTGTGGTCTGATTTGACTAGTCTGAATGAGAGTCATGTGATGAGAATAATCCAACGGGTAGGGATTTTGTTAGATCCAACGCTAGGAATAAGACTAGCCGTTGGACTTGGATTCACCCATCACTTTTCTTTTTTCGAATTTGAAATATCAGTTTTTTGTTCTCCCCCACTTTCATGATCACGGTCTTGATATAGAAAAACCAAAGTAGCCATTTTCACTCAGAAATCATGACTACTTGCTTGTTTTGTTTGCTGCCATGAAAATGGAATCCAAATTCCAGAATCATCATATCATAATATATCTAACCTGTTACTTTCGGTCCTGACACAGTAAGTACATAGATAGTGCAATACAGTGGTCCTCATGATGAGCTAGCTAGGTAGCAGGTACTACTCGAACAACACAAACATGATTATATATGCAAAGATGGGGAGTTATGAATGAAGAAGAAGCCAGCCAGAAGGACCACTCTTGTACGTTTCAGGGTTTTTATTGGCTTATTAGGCGTCTTATTTTCAACTTCCAGGTAGTAAAAATTGATGCATGAGTTGGAACCTGGTGCATGAAAAGGCTGGATACATAGATTTTTGTTATATCTCTCTCAGTTTTCACATGCTAACTGTGTATATAAATGTTTATTCTGAGGAAAAAACGTAAGGGAAAACGTCATTATTCATATTCAGCGAAATATCCATCAGTAAATTTTTTATGCTTTTTCATAAGCATCTTCGATTCTCCTCTTAAAATTGTCTCGATATCGCATAGGCATCTTCAAGTACATCGCATATTGACTTTTAAAGTGCAGAGATTGAAAATGTCAATCTTATCAAGTAAACAGTTAGTTGCTATAAATATAAAGCACTTATTTTGCTATATGTTAACTGCTGGTAAGCAATTAGATAGGCCGATAGAGTTCACAATTTTTCAGCTGAAATGCACTTAGGCAAACAAAATGGCACACTTTTTTACTTTTGCATTTACTGTACATTGTGCCGTTACACTTCAGCCTACACCGATATAAGAAAAGAGAAAAAAAATATAGGAAAGAAGAAAGTCAAGCTATAGATATAGCGGTGGGTTTGATTTGATGGGCTAAATATAATTATTGTACTAAAAAAACTTCGATGCACTATCTTAGACGAGTTGCACGACTTCACCCAATATCCGATGTAAGTAACCAGAAGAGCAAGTGATGGAATATAGTTTATCCATGAAGCCATAAACAGGGTTGATTGGTCAATGCATAGTTTGACTGTTCAAACCTTTTCTAGCAAATGATATTTTCTGACAGGTACGTACTCCCGGTTTGGTCCCTGAAAATTTGAAACAATCCGGAATGCATCTGGCGAATGACTCAACCTTAGATGTCCCATCCATCAATCCACAGAAGGCGTGTTTTCCCATTGGTTTGTGAATATATATGAAATAATTCTATGACTTCTTGGGGTACGGTCAGGATAATACTCTGCGGATTTGCTTAGTCCTGGTTTGTTTCTTTCACTTTGGATCCACCATAGGTATCAAGATGCTCAATATTACACGAGTAACACGACTAGTTAATTACCTTTGGGAGGCCAAAAAGACATGTTTTGAGGTCAAAGAGCCAAGGGGGCAATTGACCCAATCATGACATTGCATCCTATATATACTTATACGTTAAGGTGGGAGAGGAGGGTGTGGAAACGTGATTCCTGGGTAAGTGGGGAGGGAGAAAAAGATGAAAGAAAAGGAGTGATGAATCAGAATCATGATGTGGAAAGTAGAGAAGAATTGGGTAACAGTAGCTGGTAGCTAGCTAGGGAAGCAGAGGAGAAACAAGAAATAGATTACAGCAGTAAACAACAACACAGCAGAGAAAGATATATAAAATAAAATATAGCACAGAATCTGAAGCAGCAAAAGACTCCAATCCAAACAAACATATTTTGCTTTAAGTTTTATTTTTTACTTAATGCTGTTGCTGCTGTTAACTTACTACATATCTCTGACACATGGATTCCCACACTTGTTCCTTCCAAGTCTCTAAGCGTTAAAAAAACTCTTACCATTTTTCTATCTTTCCCTTGTTCCTTTTTTTCTCTCTCTCTCTCATTCTCACTTTTAGGGTTTCATTTCTATAATAACATACTATAAGTGATGAGATATATGCACGCTGGTCTGATCATATATTACTATTAGTTTTCCAAGTTTGTGTTGTTAAATGGTGTTGAACACAATGAACAGAGAGGATTAGCAGGGTGTTCATGAATTAACTAATCATGCTGCCCATAACTGTTACGAGTCTATAATCTGTGTATATGACTATGACTAGAAGGATAATAAAATGGGGTTTTGCCCATACTTATTGGTTTTGCTTAAGTTTAAGGCTAAGTTTAAAACATACTTTTAGAGTTTAGAGAATTCTGGTTAGCTTCAAGTTACAATGCAATTAGCTCAAAAATGTCTTGTTTAACTCTACCTTATAAGTTAAAACATATAATTAATTGACTTGACTCAAAAACATTCCTGTTATTAACAACTAAAAACCTTTATCCTCGAACTTGGAAATCCAACGAATTTAAATATAAGAATATATTATAATTTATCTTATTTTCTATTTCACTCAGTTTTTTTTCCTCGTAGATGCATTGCCATTGTCAAATTCAAATTATTATTTGAATAAATATAAATCCCAGGTTCGGAAATGAAAAATAATAGTGTAAAATAATTTTTATTATTATTTTCATTCCTGGAAAAAATGATACCTTTATCTTTTCAATTTAATCTATTTTTAATTAAAAATAAAAATATCAGTTTTCTAAAAAAAACAATATTTTTTAAAATAAAAAATATTCTTTTAAACTTATTTACCGCCTAACCATAGGGTTATTCACTCAAAATGAATCGCCAATACTTAAGAATTAATAGTATCACCAGGATTCAGGAGGAACCTAAGAGAAAAATGAATTCCATGTGAACCAATACCAGACAACGTTGTCTAGTAATGAACTGTAACACGAATTGTACTGTTTTATGCATGAGATGAGTTGAATTGACTACGAAGTTAGATGACAAAATAATGGCAGTAAGATAACATATTGATTAACTAAGATAACCCCTGTAGTTGTAATTAAGTGGTGTTCATAAAGAAAGAAATAGTAAAGTATTTAGAAAAGTTTATGATGCGTGTGAGAGAGACACAATATAGTAGTACACAAACAAACATGTAGGTAGTAAGAAGAAGAGGTGTGAGCTTAAGAAATCAAGAAAAAAAGGAATCAAGAAATCGTCCAAACATATGCAGACAAATCAAAGTGATCAGAATAGTAAAGCAACCTTTGCTTTTAAAAACCTTGACTCATGAAAGACCCATATATCATAATAATCAAAGAAGACACAGACAGATCTCAGAATTCGTTCATGTTTAGGACATATTGATTTTTTACTTGGGTTAACGGTTAACCCATCTTTCATTGTCCCCACTTCTCACTTTCCATGCCTATATTTAGTGCCACCCTTGAGCTGGTAAAACTTCAACTTCCACCTTCTTTTTCAACTTCATTCACCACCTATAAAAAAACTAAGAACCTTCCCCTTGTTTCCTTACCCACAATTTTCTATTCTACTGCAGATCTTCTTCTTCTAAGCCTAAGAAAACTCATATTTTCTTCAATCTTTTACTCGTTTCTCTACTAACCCGTTCAAAGTGTGACTACTAATAAATTCTGGTTAAGCTTAGTTTATGGGCTGGCGGACGGTTTTTTCGTCTTCTCACCACTAAAACTAGGAATAAAGAAGTCTAGTTTGTTATTGTGTTATTATTATTACTATTCATTATTGTTGTGATGGGGGATGAGAGAAAAGTGGAATTTTCTTGCGATATCAGTACATCACTACCACACACCTTATTATTATTGTGTTGGTTTGTTTGTTTGTTTTTTGCTTGCCAACTCAAAAGCAGCTTCTTCCTAGCTGTGTTTTGTTTTGGTTGTTTAACTTCTGATGATCATAACCTAAACCTAAAAGTTTTTTCTAGCTAGGTTGTTCTTTCGGTTTTATGGGTCATATCTACCTCTAGTTTTGATTATATATACCAAGAATTTATTACAACTATTTAGATCTACCCGAGCTTGCACGAAGGGGATGGAAAATGGACCATCTCTCTAGCTCTATCTTTCTCTCTTCAATTACTATTTTTTTTCTTTCTGTTTTGATGAATTCATAAATGATCAGGTTTTTATGTTGTGGTATCTAATGTGGATGATCATATGTAGATTATTACGGGTTGCATTACATATGTAGAGAGATAGATGCAAAGTAGCAGTAGGTTAATGTGTATGTATGTATAAGATGTTTGTTCATATATGCACCATGCCTGGCTCCCTGTATGCCATTTCCAGAGAATTCATCAAGATATTTCGATGATCTTCGTAGATGGCGTATGAGGAGCCAAGCATATTGCATGCATTATATGTCTTCTTTACAATAAAATGTGGTTACTCTCACTCTTATCAATATGTATATAGAAAAACAGAAATTAGCAGCAGGTATTTAAGCACATATCCATCTGTATGTATGCTGATAAAATGTGATCTAGTTCTGAGTTGCTATTTATATTTGATAGGTCACGTTTTCATTTGAATTTATCATATTCTGTTGTGATTTCTTGCGTATGCTGATATGCCCTGCATATGACTACGTACATTGGACCCTAAATGGTTTCTAGTCCTGGACACTACTTGTGTATGTATCTAATCAATGTTAGGGAGACCTATGCATAAATTTGCACATGTTAATATATTAACCAACCTATCTAACAATTGATTTGGTTTTCCCTATATAGAGAGGTATGCATACAGAAGAGGCATTTACTGTGAACGAGTGTGACATTGTCCAAGTATATATCATAGAGTACTGTACTAGCTAGCCTATTAGCTGATTGCAATGTTTCAACATGCCACAACACTAGTGTTGGTCATCATCAAGGCGTGCAGATATATATGGCTAGCAAAGCAAAGATCCAGCTATGATCGATCTTTAAGTGTGCAGATTTTCAGGTGACGGATATCAAGAAGATGAAAATAATATAGCAGCTGATTATTAATTGTAATAGTTGTCATTAGTACTTTAAAAAAATGATTATGATATCTGCATTTTGAACCATTGTACTTGCAGCTTATGTTATATTCTTCTCTAATGCATGTTTTTTTGGCCGATGTTGTTCCTAGTTACATGATCCATGATTCCATTCCAATTGTAATGGGAATTTTTATGAATGTCACATTTAGACCAAGTCCAATGGACCCATACTAAATGGTTTAGTTTGTCTAGCCACGTGATGGATAAATGAATCTCCCCATTATAGTAAATCTATCAAATTTAAATAGAATGATATATTTAATTGTATTTTACGAGACTCTTAACAATAAAAGATCTGTTGATTTTTATATATTATAATATATTTAATGGACCCCTTATATAATAAAAGTTTATTAAAATAACTAAAAAAAGAAAAGAAAAATATAAAATATTTACTTAGAGACATAGTCTTTGTCGTGCAAATCCTCAAATGTGAGCATTTGAAAGGTCATTTTGATCATTTGAGAGGTGCATAGTGGCTCATCATCTCTCACCCTATCCATAAAATAACGGATA
Organism: Papaver californicum; assembly: GCA_023531435.1. NCBI lineage: Eukaryota > Viridiplantae > Streptophyta > Magnoliopsida > Ranunculales > Papaveraceae > Papaver > Papaver californicum. The sequence goes on along the minus strand of JAJJMC010011502.1, from coordinate 467,726 downwards.
ATAAAATTTTATCCCGCCGTTACAATGGGTAAGATCCTATCCTATCCATCAAACGACAAATCGGGTAGGGTGGATGGCGGATAGGGTGGGTGGCGAGTGTAACCGGTTTGGCAGTGTTAACAACATTTGGGCTACCTGTAAAAAGAAACACAAAATCAAATTACACTCAATTTTCATCAATAAATTGTTGATGGATTTCCTGGTAATTTAGACATATACATACTTGATTTGAAGCGCAACTAAACCAAGCATCATAAACAGAACCATCATAAACTGTTGTGATAATGGTCCTTGAAATTCAGGGTTTTTCCCTTTCTCAAATATCCAAACAGAAAACCCAGTAGACAGGAAGAATGCGATGCTTGTAAACCAGAGTTCCTTTGACCAAGACCCTAGAAACCACCAGGGCCTATTGGAGTTACATCGGACCCTCCTGGCCATGTAACACTGGCAAGGTCATCATCATTTGTTGAATAGTATTTTTTTGCATGTTAATTTGATTTAGGCATCATAATCATCGTATAATTCGGTGGGTAGGCAGGTAGGGTAATTTTGAGTTTCATCCGTCATTCTATCCATTCAACGGTGGATAAAAAAACTTAACCCATCACCTTACTCTTCGAACGATGGGTAGAATATGGATACGAATAAAATCATATCGAGTAAAATAGAAATGACAGATACGAATGGAATCATATCGAGTAGAATAAAAATAACGGATAAGGGTGGATATATATAGGCCTAGTCACAATAGTATTTTTCTATTCTTCTAAGGTTACTGAACTTTGAGCTTCGATATTGCCTGTGCATTGCAAATATCTTACAGGTTGGCGGGTTTTGTCTACACCATATGTCGCCACTCTAGCTGAGAACCTAGAAAAACAAATAATCTTACGGGTATATTTTTCGGTCGACCAAATTATGTTGGCTAGGTGGATTTTTCACATGCATTAAATACCTGGCTAAACTATTAATTATGTTCCCACCTAGAAGAGCCAAACTATTAATTAAACTATCTCACTGTTAAAACCTAATCTATTTTCGTATCATTCATAACAAAACCCATTCTTAGATTGAGGCCTAAAAACCCATTCCTATCTAGATTTTTGATTATTCATATATATAAAAAAAATTAAAAATAAAATAAAATTATATTATCTGGGTTTAACCAGAATCTACCGATATGAATAGGTCGATATAACATTTCATATCAACCGCATCTGGTCAAAGAAAATTTCATTTTTTGTTAGGATCATTATACGAAATCAGGGAATTTGTAATAGTCGTTTTGCTAGCGGTTAATTTTTTTGGAACGTCGTATCATCGTTACAAAAATTTTAACAGTGAGAAATCGTGTCTATAATTGGTATCTGTTACTGAGTTGCGGGAGGGTTGTGGTCAATTACATTCGTATCCTCAACTTAAAACGCCAAGTTACTTTGTTACCCACTATTACTACTATCTGCGCTCCAATTCTACTCACGCTCAAGATGAACCCCAGCATCCCAACAATCTCCTTTCTTTGCTCCAACATTTTTTCACATTATAACTATTTATTTTAATTACCAAAAATCAGAAAAAAATAATAATAATCAAAATCATTGAAATTAGTTTTTATTTAATATGTATAGAAATTAGAACATGAATCAGTTGAGAGGTAGATAAAACAAGTTAATATGTTGATAGAAAAACATTTGAGACATTACTACAACATATTTTTTCCCTTTATTTATTTCACATTTCATCGACTTCATGGTTTATCCCTGCCACCAGCCATTTCACTGGAAAATTCATCAGATCCACTTTGAGATTCAGCTGCAAAAAACTTCACCAAGAACTACAATCAGTTATTATTAGTTATGTGAAACTACGATTTAAGCCTAGATTTAAGTTTAATCGATCCCTCATAGAAGTATTTATACTGATTCATAATTTTGGAAATGCAAATCTGGGTTATCTTCATCTAAGGTATGTCATTCATTCATTTTTCTCTGAATCAAATTTTTTTCAACATTTGGGGGTTCAATGATTTTATAAATTGAAGGTTACAAACTATTGATTGTGAATGATGCAAATCTATATGTGGTTGAAGATTTTAGGTTTATTTGTATTTGATGTTGCTGTGAATTGTATCATGTTATGAAAATGTTTTGGTGATTATGAACATCTCAATAACATGCTGTATGCCTCCACCAAGTAGTTTTATGAGTCAGATGATTATATAGGTTGAATACTATGCTATCCTGATTTGTATTCACTGTCAGATTGTAGAATAAAATTAGGTGTGCATAAGCCTCCACCAAGTAGTTTTATGGTTTTTGTGTTTGTTGACTGTGATTAAGAAGATCTGTAGATGTTGCAGTACATTGTATTCTGTTTTGAGAATAGCTCAGTGAAATTTGTAGGTTTAGTTGATAATTAAACTGAGTCAGACACAATATTTAATTTGTTTGTAGGATGTCACCATTTGTTTGTAGATGGGTGAATCAATTGATTGTATATTAAAGCTGAAGCTCTAATGAGAATCCCAACCAGTAAAGAGAAGCTAATGTTTATAATTTGTTCCCTTTGCCTAGTTAAATTCTAGTTCTTTGTGATTTGAATCCATTGCCAGATTGTAGATTAAAATTAGGTGTGTATATGCCTCCACCAAGTAGTTTTATGCGTCAGTTGAATTATGTAGGTTGAATAGGACTCAATATTGAGTCATGTTGGCTTTGCCAAATGACATAGTATTGAAGCAGTAGTTCTAATTAGACTCAGACATAGTATTTTGGTGTAGGATGTCAACATTAGTGAATAAAGATTGTATTCTTTCTTGAGAAGTAGTTTCTGCAATTTAGATGAAAACCAAAGGGAAGGTAGTATTTGTATAAGACCGTATATCTAGATTACAAACCTGAGTTTCCAACATTATCAATATCCAACCATACACAAGAAATCACACAAAATATAACTTTCATCATTTCATTTCAAATATATTACAACCTTTTTGTTCGTCCAATGTTGTTTTGCAAAACTGTCATTTTATATCTAGTTACTAAAGCAAAAAAAATTGTAAGCCCTTCTGGTCGTGTCGTAATCAACCAAAATAATCGAGTTCTTACTATTCCAAAATAGATTAAAGTATAGCAAATAAGAACAAGTTCGTTCCCACAGAGAGGCTAGTGATTGTTAATTACTTTCAATTACGCAAGTAAACAGGGGGTGTTTTTGTTGTGATTTTAACTAAATTATACTAAACAAGCTAAAGCAGATTAATAAAAACGAATATCAGAGAGAGAAGT
>JAJJMC010011502.1:427434-449439 GCA_023531435.1 Papaver californicum | reverse complement strand
CCTTTATCACTTTTTAGCCAATTTTTCCACAAATCTTTATTCTTCTAATGTACCTACAAAAGCATAAAAACACGTAATAAACGTAAAACCGAATACTAACTCACTAGAAATTAAAGTGAAAATTAGACATTAAAATGTGTCTATCAACTAACAATAAGAAGTTAGAAGTATAAAGAACATTATTCTCATGCTTAACTCTTGAGTTAGGAGAAAACCACCATATGCAGAAAATTCATCCCCAAGAGCGATCCAATGACTTCTGCCTCACCAATAAGATTTTATGAAATTGACACTCAAAAGACGCACTTTATAGTTCTCATGTATGCAGGCAAGAATGAAGATAGAAATCCTGCACAAGTTGAATGGTGGGAAGGTAAAGGAACCTTTCGAATTATATGAAGATGTTATACCATATAAACGTGGGACAAAAAAGAACCCCTTTTTTCTGAGGATCTCTAGGAAAGGAAATGAACCACTATGTGAGGATGGGAACGCTTACTTACATTCTCACTGGTCTACAATCAACACCACTCTCACAGCATCCAATAGAAACGTCTCCAGTCTTCGGTCTTCAACTGTTGATGATGAACTCTTGAACTTCGTGGAACCTTGACAATTGTAACTCTTTTTCTTAATTCCTTGTTGTTTGAATTTCTTCTTCCTCACGGCCTTATTGAATGAATACAAAACAAATATACTAAAGCAAAGATAAATATTATTATTATTATTATTTATTTATTTTTTGAAGAATAATACAAACTGAAAAATAAATAAAATGAGAAATGAAACTACTATGGTCGTGGGATAAGGACTTTACCACTTGATTCTTCACAACATGTATTGTCTCGATATCATAAACTTCATTAACTCTTATCTTTTGATTTCTTTCACTCTTGTACATAAGTCTTCAATATGTATATATAATTCTGCTCACTGTATTGTTTTGTAAACCTTGAACATTTTCAATTTTCCTTCAAATTTTTGATGCTCCGCTTGTTGATGATAATGGTGTTTCTATGGAACTGTTGTTGTTGTGAGAATGGTGCCAAGTACAAACAAGACTACAAGATAGAGTTAGCAATTCTGATGACACCCTCGTGATTGATAGAAATAACACTCAAGAGATCAAAAAGTAGTGCTGAAATTGGGTGTGAAATATGGTAGCTCATCATTCTACCCGGAATTTGCGCAGATGAAATGCTCTAAACGGACAATTTAGACAGGTACAAAGAATTGAAGGTTTGATGCCTCATTCATATATGGGTACCGAATGATCAGCTTCTTAATACTGTATTCACTACCGGCGGTTTAAGTCCCTTTTTGTCAGCTCGTGCCTCTCAACAACTAAGAACTCCAAATGTCGTTCTATAATACTTCTAAGTTCAATTATTTCGGTAAGAACTCCGTATGTAGACTTAGATAGAAGTATACAAAGTGACTCTAAAACATCTAAAAGTCGGTGATTTTTATGCAATATGCACAAAAAAAATTAAAACTTTACCTACAAAAGTGAAAACTCTAAGTAAAAACTAAAAACATTATATGCTAAATACTCCCCCACACTTAAACTTTACATTGTCCTCAATGTAAATTGACTCTTTCAATGTAAAATTAATATGTGAAATCCTAACATGATTTGAAAAACTAAGAAAAATCAAGAGATAAAGATAGAAATACAAAACCAATGGGTTGCCTCCAATGCAACGCTTGGTTTAAATTCGTCGGCCCGACTCTCTACTCGCCCGTATTACTCTTTCATAGGGAGAAAATCTTTAAACTTAAGCACATTTACATCTACATAAGCGATGTTTTCGTAGTATGACTTTAATCTATGGCCATGACCTTAGATCCTATCCCATCTTGGATACTAGTAATCTCAACTGTACCATGATTGAAAAACATTAGTAACAACATACGGTCCAACCCAGCGGGACCTTAGCTTTCCAGGAAATAGTTTAAAACGAGAATAAAATAAAAGAACTTTCTGTCCTACAACAAAATTATTTTTAGAAATCATCTTGTCATGGAAAAACTTAGTCTTTTCCTTGTATATGCGGGAACTCTCATAAGCATCATTACAAATCTTCTCTAGCTCGTTAAGTTGTAACTTTCTTTGTTTCCCCGCTTCATCATACTCCATGTTGCACATCTTTACCGCCCATAAAGCCTTATGTTCAAGTTCAATCGGGAGATGACAAGCTTTGCCATAAACCAACTGATATGGAGACATACCAATCGGTGTCTTGTATGTTGTTCTATACGCCCATAATGCATCGTTGAGCCTCAAGCTCCAATCTTTCCGTGTAGTATTAACGGTTTTCTCTAGAGTGGACTTAATCTCACGATTTGAAATCTCAGCTTGCCCACTAGTTTGTGGGTGATATGACGTACCAACCTTGTGTGTGACGTTGTATTTCTTGAGAAGAGCGTGGAAGGATTTTTGAAAGTGTGAACCTCCATCACTAATAATCACACGTGGTGTTCCTGTCTAGTGAAAATATTTTTCTTCACAAACTCATAAACAACTTTAGAATCATTAGTAGGAGTGGCTTTAGCTTCCACCCATTTTTTAAACATAATCCACAACAAGAAGTATATAAAATTTACCAAACGAATTAAAAAAAGGGACCATAAAATCAATTACCCACACATCGTATATTTCTACAACAAGAATCGGTGTGAGTCGCATTTGATTTCGAGCATCTAGATTGCCCGTTCGTTGACATCTATCACAAGATTTGCAAAAACCACACGCATCCTCAAATAGGGTAGGCCAATAAAAGCCACTCTCAAGAAATTTGAGAGCGGTACGTTTAGAACCAAAATGTCCACCACAAGCATAAGAATGACAAAAAGTAAGAATTTATTGAAATTCAGAGTAAAATACGCACCTGCGGATAATCTGATCAGCACAGTATTTCCACAAGTAGGGATCATCCCACACATACTGCTTGGCTATCTTTTTAAGCTTCAACTTTTGAGAATTGGACATCGTACTAGGTACTTGTCTCGTAACCAAGCAGTTCACTATATCAACGTACCGAGGTGTTGAAGCATCGATTGAGAAAAGTTGTTCATCCGGAAAACTATACTGTAAGGGAAGGTCCTCTTCAAAAATAACAAGTCTACTAAGGTGATATGTAATTGTATTCTCAACACCTTTCTTGTCTCTAATTTCTATGTCGAATTCTCGCAACAACATAATCCACCGTATTAGCCTTGGCTTAGCTTCTTTCTTCTTGAGTAGGTACCTAAGTGCTGCATGATCAGAATAAACAACAACCTTAATACCCACCAAATAAGATCTGAATTTTTCTAGTGCAAAAAATATAGTCAACAACTCTTTCTTCGTGGTAGAATAGTTGATTTGTGCATCGTTTAGGGTCCTAGATGCATAGTAAATCACGTGGGACAAATTGTCCACCCTCTAACCCAAAACTTCTCCAATTGCATAGTCACTCGCATCACACATCAACTCAAACGGTAAACTCCATTCAGGTGACTTGATAATTGATGCAGTTGTCAACAATTTTTTCAATCTATCAAAGGCATCTTTGCACTCGTTGTCAAAGTTGAAAATAGCCTCTTTTTTCAAAAATTTGCACATTGGCATTGAGATTTTGGAAAAATCTTTGATAAACCGCCTGTAGAAACCTGCATGAACAAGAAACGAGTGAATCCCCCTCACCGAAGTGGGGTATTATAAGTTTCTTATTAAGTATATCTTTGTTTTGTCTACTTCGAGCCCTCGAGAGGACACAATGTGACCGAACACTATACCATGGTTTACCATAAAGTGACATTTCTCCCAATTAAGAACAAGGTTAATGTCTATGCATCTTTTAAGCACAAGTTCAAGATTTTCTAAGCAAATATCAAATTAATCGCCATAAACACTAAAATCATCCATAAATACCTCAATGATGCGTTCCACGTAGTCAGAAAATATACTAACCATACATCTTTGAAAAGTGGCAGGAGCATTGGAAAGACCAAATGACATCCGTCTATATGCAAATGTACCAAAAGGAAAAGTAAAAGTAGTCTTATCTTGATTCTCCGGTGCAATAACAATCTGATTGTAGCCCGAATAACCGTCCAAAAAAAATTATTGTGAATGCCCCGACAACCTCTTTAACATTTGATCAATGAAAAGAAAAGGAAAGTGATCCTTCTGGATCGCAGAATTAAGCTTTTTGTAGTTTATGTATACTCTCCATCCCGTTTGAACTCGTGTAGGAACAAGCTCTTCATCTTGATTTTTGACAACGATAACACCATACTTCTTTGGTACCACCTGTACCACTAACCCATTTACTTTCATAAATTGGGTAAATCACCCCCACACTTATCAATTTGAGGATCTCTTTCTTTGCGACTTCTGTCATTGGGGGGTTAAGCCTATGTTAAGCATCACATACTTGCCTTGCATCGACTTCCATTAGGATTCTATGCATGCACATGAATGTACTAATACCTTTGATATCTGCAATTGTCCAACCGATGGTCGTTTTGTGCTCCTTTAGAACCCTAATCAAGCGTTCTTCCTGTACTGTTGTGAGATTCTTTGCAATAATGACCGGAAGCTCTTCCTTATCACCCAATTAAGCATACTTTAAGTGGTTAGTAAGAGGCTTCAGTTCTAATTTAGGTGCCTGTACAACAGAAGGTAAAGGAACTTCATCAGTTACGGGTAAATAAATATATGATATGATACCCATTTGAGCTTCTTGTAGTTCCGTTAAGGCACCACACATCTCCACTAATTCTTTCGCAACATCAACATCCAAGTTAGGTAGTACATGGACGTAAATATCAATACTGTGTCGTAACACATTCCCAAGTTCATCTTCACTACTCAAATCAAGCATTGCTGAGCTAACGAATCAATAACATCAATAGAGAATGCAGAATGGACATCACTGGGATAATGCATGGCTTGAAAGACATTGAAGCATATAATCTCTTTATCAAACTCCATTTTAAGTGTCCCACTATCGACATAAATCTTCGTCTTTGCAGTCTTCATAAACGGTCACCCAAGAAGTAATGAAGTAGACGAACAATTATCCTAATTCTGCATATCCACAACATAGAAGTCAACCGGAAAGATTAACTCATTCACTTGAACTAACACGTCTTCCACGAGTCCCTTAGGATATATGTTGGACTTGTTTTCCAATTAAATGATAATCCCTATCTCTTTTAAAGGTCCAAGATTTAAAAAATCATAAATATCGGCTGACATCACACTAATGGACGCTCCCAAATCAAGAAATGCACGCTCAAACCTCTTGGTACCAATAGTAATTGGCACTGTGAAACCCCCAGGATCACTGCACTTTGCAGGAATCTTCTTCAACAACATAGCTGAAGCACTTTCACCCACCTGCGTAATCTGGTTAACAATCAACTTATCCTTCTTTGTGCAAAATTCCTTCATAAATTTAGCATACCTAGGTACCTGTCTGATGGCCTCAATAAATGGGATATTGACTTTGATCTTGCTGAAAATATCCATGATCTCCTTATCTTGAGCTTGCTTCTATGACTTGGCAAAACGACTAGGAAAAGGTGGTGGAGTAGTAAAAGTAGGCACTGTGTCCTTAGGTTGTCCGGTTGATGTTGGCTTTTCCTTTGTTACGGTTTCTACCTCTACTGATTTTTCTACGTCGTCATTACTCTCTTCTTGTTTATTTGAATCGTGTATTTGCCTTCCACTCCTTAGAGTTACAACATTGACGTGCTTTCTTGGGTTCACAAAAGTTTGTGAAGGCAACTTTGTCGAAGTCTATGCCTTTATTTGATTCATGTTTGTAGCTAATTGTATCATTTGAATCTGCAAGTCCTTTATAGCCATATCTTGTTTCTGCAGAATTGTATCCTGACGTTGAGAGTTTGATTTCTATTCCTGAGCACTTGTATCTTGCTTTTGTATCATGGACTTCTTCATCTCCTTTAAACTGGAACTCTGAGTTTGTTTTTGAGGCTGAGGATGGGGTTGGAATTGTGGTTGTTGAAAACCACTCTGTCGCCCATAAGCTGGTGGCATATGAACTGCAGCTTGCTTGTTCGCACAATTGAAATTTGGGTGACCTTTCCAACCTATATTACAGGTATTAGAATAGGGATCATACCTTGGCCTTTGATTAGGGGATAAAGCATTAAACTCGACCTCCTCTTCATATGAAGGAGCAACTGCAGACGCGATACAATGAATTGCCTTTTCAATGGTATTCAACTGTTGTTCCATATGTGAAAAGTCTCCTATCTCTCTAACTCTTCTGACATTTGAGTCATGCCTGGTATATAATTATTGTGCATTCGAAGCCATACTCTCAATCAAACTAGTTGCCTGAGAGATTGTCTTTTCAGTAAGTGTACCTCCTGCAGTTGCATCAATCAAGTTCCCATGTTCCGGAAGCAATCCTTCATAGATGTACTGAAAGAAGAGTGTTGAGGAGATGTTGTGGTGTGGGCAGCTTCCCGACAAACGTTTATACCTCTCCCAATATTCATAAAGAGACTCCCCAGTAATCTGTAAAATGCTACTAATCTCTTTAGGAGCAGATGCTGCCTTGGAAGTAGGAAAACACTTTTCAAAAAATAGCTTTTTCATCTATGTCCATGTTGTAATACTCCCTGAAGGAAGGTAATACAACCATTCTTCTGCTAAATCTATCAATGAGAAGGGAAAGGCTTGCAGCATACCCGTTTCAGTATCTTCGGTTCCATGCCTAAGACTCGTCATCGTGTTCTTAAACTGTTGAAGGTGACGATCTGGGTTTTCACCTGCACGTCCCTTAAACTTAGGTAGATAATGAATCGGATTCGACTTCATCTCCACTGGTTCATCTATGTTGATGCACAGTGGTTACGAATCTAAACATGGAGATTAAAACTCTCGTAACTTCTTCTCTGGAGGTAGAGGAGCACCGATCTCTTCTAGAGGTGGATCTTGTAGCAAAAATTGAGGTTCTTGTAGTACTGTCCCCCTACGAGTTTGAATTCTGCACTTTCGGTAATCCGACATTTAGGTGCCGAAGATCAAGTACCTAAATTCAAAATCTAGAAAACAAAGTTAAAACCTAAAAATAAACCTATAAACGGAAATAAATAACAACTAAAACCAACTGCTCCCCGGCAGCGACGCCAAAATTTGATGCGTGTCATAGGTGCAATCAAATTATTGATCTTATTTCCAATCAATTTAAGAATAATATAATATAAGTCAAGTTCGTTCCCACGAAGAGCGAGGTGTTTGAGTTGTCAAATGTGACAAAGGGGGTTTTATTTTAAGATTTTAGCAAAGTAAATAAGAAAGCAATTAAAAGTAAAGTTGTAAGCAATGGAGAGAGATATGATCGAGGAATCCTTCTTCTTTACTAGACAATCATTGAATTAGTATATTCATCTACTCATTATTAATCATAGATTATCACCAACCGCAGAATAACATCTAGCTCAGTGTTATCCCCCAAATTCCTCACATCACTGGATACTGAAGTTCTTGCCTACCAGATTTTATTCGTCCTAACCACCTAGTAGTAGATCACTCAAAGTGTAATTTGGTTGAATGCTTTATATTTTGTGAATTTATAGGTTAATTCTAGCAGTTAGACTCTTAGATCAAGGTCCACTTACTAGTGTTGTTCATATACACAATCGCTCCACATAATCCCTCTGCAAGGTCTCATGTTCTCTATCTGCGTACGAGCTAATAGACTATTTCTTATCTCACAACTCAATACTAGCGCTAGATTAACTCAACAAATCAATTCAGTTGGCCACCTAAAAGATCTATCAATCAATCATAAACATTCTTTATAGTATAAACAAACGATAATCATATGAAGAACTCAAAATAGATTCATATAATAACTCAAATCATGTCTAGAACTTAGAATTCATCATCAATCAAATAGGTTTTTAGCTACTCATGGATGTAGAAGCATCCATGTTATACATAACAGTAAAGAGAATTCGTTACGATGATGGAACCGCTCCAAACCCTAGCTTTTGCTCTTTGTGTTGTTGATCTCCTCTAAGACTTGTAATGTTGTCAAGAGGTCCCTTCTTAGGGTTATGGAAGTCTTCTTATATATTCCTCATAAAATATAGGTTTTAGAGTCCTAATGGGACCATGTTACCTTGATTTATAAGTCAAAAACGTGTCTTACAAGTGCCTCCCGTCGTGCTAGAATCGTTGGATAAAATCCTCCATAAGCACCGATTTTAAACCTCAAAAACAAGAGTTTTCTGTATACTTTTTCACATAGAATCGGTGGATTAAACCCTCCATAAGTGATAATTCTGGAAGGCTTAAAAACGGAGTTTTTCTTTCCAAAATTGTGTTTAGAATCGTTTGATGTGAACCACTCGTATCCACCGATTTTGAATACATCTTCTTCTCCGATTGTTCTGCTCATAACTTCCTCATACGAACTCGGAATGAACTTATTATTTTTGCATTGGATTTGCCTTTCAATTTTCTTCAATATGATGATAAGAAAATCTGGATTTGAACGAGTTGAACTTGGTATTGGTCCTTCTTCCCTTGTAGAACTCAATTTCCTTGTTCATTTCATGTCACAATGAGCTCCTTTCTTCTTCTTTGGCTTTGGACACTTGAGTACTTGTGTTACTTCACTTCTTAGATCTTTTGTAGCCAATTTAACTCTTATTGGGATGATTCACCTAATAAAAACAAATAAAACAAAACAAGAGTAATAACTAGTAATATGCAAGAATTATAGCAAATATTAGTATGTATTTGACATTAAAGTCATGTAAATTATGCACTTATCAGTTACCGTTTGCAAACTTAATATCATCATTTCCATTAGAGGAACTACACCCAAAAAATCCACCAGATCTTTATAGTAGATTTGAAAATTCGAGAAGTCTTACCCATTGTTGTCCTTCACTCGGAATCGATATCGAAATCGAAATTGTGTTTTTTTGCCGATTCAGATTCCAGATCCGTGTCAGATTCAGTCACTACGTTGAGTAAGAACTGATTTTCTGAATCAGCACGTGCTAGGTATGCATGATACTCTTCCTAAATATCCTCTTCTTTCATTGCATCCTTAAAAATCTCATCTTCACTTCGTGCACCTCTTCTACCCCTCTTCATGTCTCTTCTCAACTCCTTCACTGCTCTTTTCCTAACCATCTTATTCTTCAACAACAAAAACTCCTCTGGGTAATCAACATCTTTTGCTTTCTCTCTCTGCTCTTTTTTCTTTGCCCCTTCTTCCTTTTGCATTATTTCATGTATTTCCTTCCGCAGTTCATTTATCTCTTCTGTCATCCTATTTTTCTGCAATTCTACTTCTTTCTCCTCTTCTCTCATTTTCTTGGCCTACAATTTTGCTTCTTTTTTCTTTATATACTTCTTTGCTCTCTCTATTTCCTCCAATCCATTTGATCAACTACTTGTTTCATCATGTAGAAATGAGCATATCTTTTTATTAATTTTTCCATCTCCTTGTCTCGCTCAAGTTCTTCCTCTGTCATTGGGGTCTTTCCTTTTGATTGTTTGGAACCACTACCTTTTTCTGGATTTGTTGGCTCCATTGATATCTCTCTGATTTTTTTTGAAGGTTTCTTTCTTTTTTGTATTTTGATTAAGAGTAATTGGAAGTTTATCGGTTTCTCATCCTTTTATAGAATGCAGACTAACCATAAATGTCCTTTAATTTATGGCGCATCGTTAAACCTCAAATCCCCTGGTAGAGCACGCCTCTTCAATTTCAGCAGAATTTTTTTGGCGCATGTACAGATAGTCCCCAGGCATACCACGCTTCTTCAATCAATTTCAGCCATTTTTTTTTTAATTCATAATTACTCCTCGATATTTAACAGACAGGCCCATTACCCTCCTTATTTAGGATCTCCACATGACTCCTAAAATTGAATCAATGGTGGAGATTAAAAGGTCACGTGCACACTCATTAGAGAGTGTGCACAAAAACAAACTCAAATATTCCGGTCTACCAATGAACCACAAAAATCTACCAATGTGAAAATTAGAAGAGAAAAAAGATAATTGGTCGGGAATAACTGAGAGCCTAAGAAATAACTCCTTCCATTTCTCATTTCATCTGCATCCATTTTTAATTCCATCGATTTGAGATTCATAAAACTTCATCAAGAACTATAATCAGTAATTCCATCGATTTGATCTTTAGAAAACTAAATCAAGAATTATCAGTTATTAGTACTTCTTTGAAACATCGATTTAATCCTAGATTTAGGTTTAATCAATTTCTCATAGAAATATTAATTGACATTGATTCATAATTTTGGAAATGCAATTCTGGGTTATCTTCATCTAAGGTATGTCATTCATTCATTTTTCTCTGAATCGAATTTTTTTCAACATTTGGGGGTTTAATGATTTTACAAATTGGAGGTTACAAACTATTGATTTTGAATGATGTAATTTCTGATGGTGATTATGAACATCTATATCTTTCAGATTTATATGTGGTTGTAGATTTTAGGTTTATTTGTATCTGATGTTGCTGTGAATTGTATCATGTTTTGAGAATGTTTTGGTGATTATGAATATCTAAATGGGCTAATTGATGTTTGGTACTCAGGTTTTGACCAGGTTTAGTATTTGGTCTAACATTTGTCCAACGTTAGGGCTTGGTACCTGGACTGATGGTTGACCCGAGTTGACAATGTTAAATATTGACTACTGTTTAATAAATTATCAAAAAAATTAAATAAAAAATAATATTGACATATTTACCATTGTACCCTTCACTTTCCTAACATTTACATAATAATAGTATTTTTCCACCCCAACTTCAAGTTATATCTAATTAATCGAGAGAGAAATCATTTTCTCTTTTGTTTACCTCCTCTTTTCTTCTTCGCCTCTTGTTCTCTCTGTTCTTCTTCTGTCTGTAAATCAAGTGACGAAACTGATAATTTGAGAGCGAGTGATAGGCGGGAAAGGTAAAAGAAGTGTTGATGGTGGTGGTGTTTATGTTGATTAAGCAAAAGAAGATGTAAAAATACTAAATTGAAGAAGAGAAGTAGTTAGGGTTTTTCTGTGTTGAAGATTGAAGATGAAATTGAGTAGTAAAACATAGATTTTAGAAGAAGATGGAGATTTTCATGCTAATAGAAGGGTTAATTACGGTGAAGAAGAAGAATTGAGTGAAATTGAGAAGTTAGGGTTTTTGATATGGATTTGAAGGATCGATTAATGATGGATAAGTAAAATATGAAGGGTGGGTCTAATTGAGTTAAGAGTTTAAATGGATATTTTTAAGTCGAATTGAAGAGAAGGAGATTTGAGAATTTAATTAGGGTTTTGTTGCTGTTAATCGTGGGGAAGATGGGTTCTTAAGTTCTTGTTGCTGTTAGTCGAGGGAAGAACAAGGAAGAACAGAGAATGGGTATGAATCATATTATTCAAATTTGGGTTGAATAGAAATAGCAGTGAAGATAAATTTAGGGATAAGTTGTTGTTAAAGAAGATAGTGGTCGTGAAGAAAATAAGATTAATATGTGAGATTGATGATGGGTTTCAGATTTCGAAGTTGCAGAGATAAGATGGTGTTGTTAAGTGGTGATTGATAAAGGGTTTAAAGGTTGAGTTGTTGCAATGGAAGACTATGATGTTGCTGATGGTATTGTGTTTAATTGTGTGAAGGAATGAATTTGTAGGGAAGGAGCTGTAAATGGCCTAAAATTGGCCGAGAATCATCCAGAAACAGGGGAGGCTCTGCCGGTTTTTCTATCTAGCGAGTCGACTCACTGAGCTGATTCAAATCAGACCAATCAGACTAAATGATGTTATTATAACCGCCGGATCCCATATCCACTTCAGGGGTACACTTGTAAACTCAGTATTTTATATTATTTTTATTTTATAAAATTAATTAAATTCTGGTCATAAACAGTCAACTACGATCAATTATCAGTCCAGTTACCAAGCCCTAACATTGGAAAAATGCTAGACCAAATACTAAACCTGGTCAAAACCTGAGTACCAAACATAAATTAGTCCTATCTAAATAGCACGTTATATGCCTCCACCAACTAGTTTTATGTGTCAGTTGATTATATAGGTTGAATAATATGCAATCATAATTCATGTTATTGACAGATGATCTAAAGCTTGTTATACCTTTTAAGAATATTTGGTTGTTGAACTTAGACTCAGACATAGTATTTGGTTGTAGGATGTCAGCATTAGTGAATAAAGCTTATATTCTATTTTGAGAAGCAGCATCTCAGGAATCAAGATAATTTCAGGAATCTTTTTGATTTATATTCATTGTCAGATTGTAGAATAAAATTAGGTGTTTATAAGGCTCCACCAAGTAGAAGTAGTGTTTACTGTGAATTGGACTAAATAGAGAATCAAATATGCAATTTCAAACGTAGATGTACCTTATGCAAACCCAGAGAATTGCAGGGCAAACTATTAAGAAGGACTAAATTGACTTGTTTTCAATCTGTATTTGTTTTCAACTACCTGTTCCAGTTATTTGTTTTGTGTGGTTTTCAACTAACCCTATAACTTTTAATCCCCATATCTTTGAGTCAAATAAGATTATTAGTAATTGCCCAATTTGATCCCATCTTTAACCTCATTCAGATTACAAGAAATTATAAAATTTGCCAACAAAACACGTCAATACCCATTATAACTATTCAAATAAAGACTTTTCATCATGCTCAAAATCAGAATCAATTTCAAAATAACAATATTAGAAGTAATTTGTTGGCTGATGATCATATACAAACCATAAAAATAAAAACCATATTTAACATTTGTTTTGTTCAAATAGATGTTGTTTGCAAAAAAGTTACCGCTACCTATCTCCAGGAAAAAACAAAAAGAAGAAAAATATTATTACTTAGGCTGATCCTTCTGATATGGATGCCCACTCCGTGTCCTACGCATAACAGATTCAGTCTGCCTCCTGGTATTTTGTCTGGGAGGAATAGGAGACCATCCTTGAACCTACTGAGGAGTTTTCCTGGTGGTATCATTCTCTTCCCCTCTCTGTGTGTTTGTTGCAGATGGAGGCATTGGGTGCACAACACTAGGAGGAGTTCTATGACCAAAACTACCCTCAACAACTACAACAAACTTCTCATCAACCCTTTCAATAGTAGGGGTAGATGGTGATTTTTTGACAAGGGATAAAGTCATAAAATTACCTTCTGCTGAACAACAAGAACATATATGCGCATATTTATGCGCATATGCTTAATAAAGAATAATGTACTTCTATTTATATTCCGTAAGCGAATTTAGAGACCAAGTTCTATCTAAATATTCTAAATTGGACTTGTAGCCTCTTCAATAATCGTAATATTTATGCCATATCGAACTAGTCTCAAGTCGCATAAATTCCACGACTAAATTCCTTGAACTTGCATCGAATGAGCATTGGTGTTCTAGCAATATCTATTAAACTCAGGAATAGCTAATGCTTTAACCCTGAAATACATTGTAGCTTCACGAATGAACCTCAAATTGCTCTTCTGAGCATAAATATGCTACTTTAGCACCTTGCTTAAATATAAGCCACAAATAATGCTCCACTCTCTCTGATGCGCCACCGTCAAGAAGTAATGACATAAAAGATGCATTGAACCTCCCATTTAGGCTAACCCTAGCATCGTACTGGCACTAATTAGCCACAATAGCGCTAACTTTCCTGGCGCTAAACCCTAGCACCTGAAAGGCGCTAACTAACTAAAAATGGTCTTAGCTAGAACGAAAACACCTAATAAGGCGTTAGCTCACGTATTACCATCTTAGCACCCAAGCTCTAGCACCAAAAGTGTTAAATCTAACTCTAGCATCGAAAGTTCTAAATCTAACAACAAAAGCACCAATCCTTGGCTGCGATGCTCTTGGATAAACGCCCTTGGTGGATAACGCCATTGATGGCTAAGCGCCCTTGATGGATAAACACCCTTGGTGGCTAACGCCCTTGATGGCTAAGTTCCCTTGATGGCTAAACGCCCTTGGTGGCTAACGCTCTTGATGGCTAAGCGCTCTTGGTGGCTAACACCCTTGATGGCTAAACGCCCTTGATGTGTCTAGCGCCCTTGCTTGGTGGCTAAGCGCCCTTGGTGTGGCTAGCGCCCTTGCTTGCGCTAACGCCCTTATTGTGGCTAGCGCGTTTGTTGTGGCCGACGCGCTTGTTGTGGACAACGCCCTTGCTTGAGGCTAACTATACAATTGGAGTGCTAACTTCAAACCTCCTTGGTACTAGATTCCTAGTCCTAGTACAATTAATATTTACCAAAAGATGAGCATGTTGGTTTTACTCCTGGGATGTTAGTATACTGGCTTTTTTATGTTAAGAGAGTTAGCATCTTCTTATTTGCGCTAAATATCTAGTGTTGTCTTTGCTAGCTGCTTTGCTAAGAAATATGCTTTTATTCTCAATATAGGTCTTACATTGAGTCTTATATGAATTCCAGCGGGCCTCCTTGCTTAAGGAGCCCTTTATAACATTTGGCCTCAAAAGCCTCTCAGACTTACGGTAAGTCGCTTCTAATCTAATAATTAATCATTAAATATACCATGTTACTTTCAAACAAGTACACGACCACTAAATCCCAGAATCAACACTAATCAGTATGGCTATCAATCCAGTGAGTCGCATAACTTACCTCACTGACTTAGCAGGTCATTTGACTTGACTTGACTTAATCAAAACCATGATTGTTTATAATTCCACTATTTGCACGAGATATCAAATACAACATGGGGGGATTCTCATTGGGGTATTGTCCTGGCGGCCTACGACATCATGGGTGGTGACACAACCCCCACGAACAAGAACGTAACAAGAAGTGGGTGGTTATATAGCAGTTGAGAGAATGAGGAGTACTGGTCAGACAGGTCTCATCTACTTTTTTTTTTGAATCACCCACTACAATCTCCACCTCTTCCTAATTTCCACGACTTACGAGAATATCAGTGTGTCCTCTTCAAAACTATAAATATATGATTCTCATTTATTCGAAACAAGACAGAAACACACAATAAAAACAGTCAGTCTGAAGAAATCCAAACCTACATAATTAGCGATTCCTCAACGGAGAATCCATTCTTCTTTACGTACTACTGATATTTCTCAATCTTCTTTGCTTCCCTCCCCTAAGACCTACCCAAATCCTTTCCATCTTTGTAATCGAAGCAGGACGTGAACGACCATTTCTAGGTTTAGACTTGTCCTGTTCGAGCTTTATCTCTCGAACCTACTTGAAAGTACCACTTTGTAGTACATTTGATTTCACCCTAAAACAATTAGCGACCACATCGGGAGATCAATCCCTCGATTATAAAAGCCAATTTTCATTTATTCAAAATGGTGGATCTTAGGTATGAAGCAGTTATAACCCCTATTGTTGGTTCAGGGAGTACTGGTGGTGGTGATTCTGAAAACACCCGTATTTCTAATGAACTTCCCCGTACCAATTCTACTGCTACACCTCTACTCGGTGACAAAACCGCCGAAGACGCCGAGAATATTCTCAAATCAACATAGCCGATCTGATGAAAAGACAAGAAGTCCTTGTCAGAACCCAAGGGGACATGACTACTACTCAGAAGGAGGTACTCTCTTGTCTCAAGACCCTAACGGAGTAACTCTCCCCCGTACAACGTTGTCGCTTAACAGAGCAGACAAGAACCAACTTTACAGTGGATGTTGATGCTGAAATACCTAGGGATCGAAAAGAAAAGGGAGTCCACATCATTCATGATCGACCACTACAGAGATACCAGCAATCCAATTTTGTCACACGCGAAGATCTGGAGAGACTCTTGTGAAATCATGGCAAAGAGGACTCACCCTCGGCCCATCAACACCAACCTCCATACCCGCATGAAATCCAGAGGATCCCTCTGCCGGAAGGTTACTCTTCCCCAACTTTCTCATTACGTGATAGAACTGAGAATGCTCGTGAACACGTCTCTTGATTTCTTGAATCCCTCAGGGGACATGAATGCAATCATATACTACGCCTCAAAGAATTTTTAAAGTCTCTCACTAGGAGTGCTTGAATTTATATGGGCATAATTTATATATATTTACCGCTTAATTTATATTTGCTAGTGCTTGAATTTGTACTAATAATATATTTTCATTATTTTATTAGGTGGTATGCGTAAAATCCGAAGTTACGAATAAACATGGCTTAATGGGTTATTATTGACTTACCCGGTGAATATCAGAATACGACGTTCATGTGAAGGTAGGGACGGAGAGAGAGAGAGGACGTGGCAGCATATGGTTAGATGTGGGACTATGGCTTTAGTTGCTGGTGATTAGAAATATCACGTGAAAGAAAAAAGGAAAAGGCTAGGTTCTGGTCATAAGAGAGAAAAGTTTGGGTGTTAGCTTGATTTGTTGAATAATGACGAACCGAAAAAGACAACATGTGGGATGAGAAGAGAGTGAGATAGGGGTAGGTGACGTGACTGATTGGTGGATTTTATTTTTATGGTGGACGTCTGGGGTTTTATTTTTGGAGTTGGGTATAAAAATAGAAAGAGTAGGGCGTAGACAAGGAAGAGCTTGGTTGGTGGGAAATTGACGGCTGAAAGTGGGAGAGAATAAGAAAGGTGGGAGGTACCGAGGAAGAAAGAAGGTGAGATTGATAGAAAGGAAAGAGAGGGAATCAGGTGGAGGAAGAGAGAGGAGAGACAGGGGAGATAGGGTTGATAGACTGGAGTAGATGAGAGAAAACCAGAAGCGGAAAAGGAAAAATTAAGGGTTTAATCTTTCACTTTACTTTTTGTTAATTCTTTTTAATGGGTTTTGAGAAACCCGTTGTCATGTTCTAATTGATTTTGTAGCTAGGGTTTTATGCTTGAAACCACTTTGAGTAATAGGCTATTTTGGATTGATTTATTAAGCAAAAGACTATTATGATTTGAATAGATTAATTACTGATTTTGATTTATTGATTTAATGATAACATTAATTGTTGCTTCACTGGTTCTGTACAATACAGTATGCGCATAATTAATAGGATTGCAAATATATTTGTCTGCTTATTTGGTATTTCATGCTTGGATTAAATCCTTTGATGGGTTATGCTTAGAATATCCAGGAATTATTTGTGAACCTATAATTAGTTTCTTATAATTTTCTCGCTAACGCAATTTGATGGTGTATACTGAGACTGAAAGTTTTTGATGCGCCATGCTTAGGGCGTCCTAGTGACATTTGCGATTTTAATACACGTAATAGGTGATGTCGATAGAACGAACAACAAATAAATATTCAGGAGTTATTTTTCACTTTAGTAATTAAATAGAAATAGTGGTGGATACTAAAAACCCTGGTTACCGACTCTCTCTGCTTAGTTGTTTTATTAGTTTCGTTTGTTTTATTATTTCTTTCATATTTTTTAAAAATCCAAAAGATATTATTTCTGATTAGTTTAATTGAGATATTGATTGCAGTATTTGTCCGATCCATGTGGGTTCGACCTGTATTTTCCACTGTCTACTAGTTAGATGTCGTGCGATTGCGGTTTATTTATATAGGGTTTCAAAATCCTATCAATTTTTGGAGCCGCTGCCGGGAAGCCGTTGTGAAATATTGTAATTAGTATTTTTGATTTGTAATGCTCTCAATCAAGTCGTATCCAGCGAACGTATACCATCCTTCATTAAAGACGCTCTCACCCGGGGCGATCCCTCTTCGGAAGACATGGCCGACCAGAACGGCAAAAGACGCGATCATGAACTTTTCACTATTGCACATCTCAGAAATGTCAAATTCAAGAAAGCACTAATTGATAAAGGCATGAATGTCAATATTATTAGTATCGCAACTCTGAAAGCCGTGGGAGTAACTCGATAAGAACTTATATGCACTCCAACAATAGTCCAAGACCCTGAAGGAGTAATCAGAGATGTTTACGGACATATCACCCTCATATTGGCGGACGGAGCCACTCAAACAAGTACTAAGTTTTATATTATCAAAGGGAAGCTTAACTGCGACATGATCCTGGGACGTGCTTTGCTCCAGCAATCAGCAGCTATCATAGGAGCTTGGCCAGGAGTCCCTCCTCGAGTCAAACGACCTACCCCCAAAGCCAACATCAACAACATCAGAAAAAACTTACCATTGTACCTAGAAGAATACCAATTGCTCAAAGCCATGATGGGGAACCATACGCCAACTGAGAGCATATCATCCTATGTCAACAAATTTCGTACTCAGGTAGCCCTAACTCAATTTGCTTCCTTATCGTTAGATTGTCCTTATATGCCAGCGAATTGGAGACTATACCTTGCTAAAACCACGACCGTGCCCTGGTCCGTTGTTATGAATGGGTGGCTACTCCAATACAATACTTCAGCAAATGGGAAAAGAGCACTCCTGCCTTTTGTAAACCACCAGAGCTCTTGAAGATACTTCCCCTCGTATATGATCCGAAGGACGTTACGGAAAAGGTTTAGCCATATGAATTGAAGATTTACAGAGCTAGAGCGATCAAACTGAATGTTTTCCAGATAGGAGACCTGGTCCTCAAGGCATCAAGGCGTCGTTGCTCCTCCTAGGAAGGCCATACAGAATATCACGAGCCACCGTTGGCGGCTTCTATAAATTGATCACCACAGAAGGTGAACCTGTGGTGGCAGCTATTCATGGAAGATGGCTCAAGGCTTTCGGATGAACATCTTATCATGGTCCCAATTTCTCTGTTTTTCTCATGTAGCTTTTACAATTCCTCCAAAAATGCCTACGAATATCACTATGTGCATACTTAGGATTTCAATTTCATTAATCGAGTCGAATTGTTATTAAAGTAAACCTTTATGAATTACCTATCTGAACCAAATCATATGAAAGTCTTTTGAAATACATAGAAGATTGAATCCAAGCAAACCTTAAAAAAAAAAAAAAAACTCAAGCCCCTCAAAAACATATTTTCATCCCTCGTGTCTCGAACCTCTCCTTGAATTAGTTCGAAGGCTTTCATAAATTCTCAACAAGATAGAGACCTCCATATGTGTTGAAGTCTTATCAGGAGGAAAGAGTCTGCATCCGTAGGGACACCCCAATCACCAACCCTGGAATTATCTGTAGAGAAGCGGCAGAGCTTTCTCCATATAACTCAACGTAGGTGGGTGGAACGAAGAGTTCCTCAGGCAGACAAGTACTCGGGAGGAGTCCTGCTGGAGCCAAAGTAAACATTACACTTGTACAAGGATATTTACTTGGGGTACTACATTTAACAAGCACGCAATCAAGGATCCTTCTATGATCTTCAGTAAAAAAAAGGTATTATCTACATCGGGGTCAACGATTGTTTATTCACTAATGATGCTAACTTGCAAGAAGTTCTAAAATATATGGTTCCATCATAATGGCCATATGTGAAATATTTAATTCAAAGAAGACATCTAAAAAAAGGGGGGAGGCTAAATATAAACTTAATCTGAAGATTCAGAGTCCGAGTCAGAGTCATGCTCGTCGTCACCATCTTCATTAGAATCGTGTTCTTCCCGGCCTTCTCCAGAGTCTTCCTCTTCTTCAGAATTCGCTTCAAGGTCTTCTATTTCAGAGTCATCTTTTGGAATTCCTCCGGGGTCTTCATCGGATTCTTCATCCGAATCTTCTACAGGAGAACCATTTTTCATGTCAAAGTAGGCATCAACATGCTCAGCTTCACGATCCGCCTCAGTTTCAGAAAAAGGCTCAGATTCAGACTCGTATGCCGCATGAGCCTCTTAGAAGGATACTCATCAGCGTCAGAAGAAGGAGACGCACTATAGGGACGCACGCCTCGCATTATTCGTTCATTCTTCTTCATGTCAGCAATTGCTCGAAGACGTCGCTTTTCCATAAAGGTTGTAAGTTCCTCATCCTCGACCCTCTTCTTCTCTGATTCCTCTCTGCGTCTTGCTTCTTCTTCAGTATTAATCGTAAAAAAGAGATCCAGAGCATATTGACGAGTTTCCTTCAAAATATCAAGAGGCATACCTCGAACAAATTTCGTGGCTTTTTTCAAAGAACGACTGTTTTTTTACTGAACTTCTTGAGGAAAAGTCACCTTCATCCTCTCGTTTCTGCAACCTAGTATTATGCTTGAGGGATCAGAGCTATGGTTTTAATTAAGGATTGCCATGATCTACATATAACATAAAATTACAAAAGATAATACTCCAGCAAGAAAGAAAATAAGACTTATCATAGGTTTTAATCCATTAATCAACGATTAAACTTACCGGTATTCTTGTTGCTGCTAAAAAAAAAATTATTTCGCTCCAAAAGAACAATGATGAAACTATGGTTTTGATGGGGTAATGTTCCCAGTACTATCAAGATATATAGTTGCATTATGTGTGAAAATTTTTTGGAAACCCTAGTTTTATTGGATAAAGAGATTATTATCAAAAAAAAATAAAAATATATGCTTACCTTGTTCCTGGACGGTGGTATCTGCCAACTGCCACCACCACAGCTTCTACTTCAAAAAGAGAGAAAAGAAGTCACGGTTATATACATTAAAAAAATGGGAAGAAGCCTATACATATAGGTATCAACTTGAAGAGTCCTTTTCCAATTAGGAAACTAAAAAAAGTGGCGCAAGGTTACCTTTTATTGGCCGTGCCAATTTTAATCCTTCCCTCCCGTGATAACCAACATTCCAAGCAGGAACAAGGGCGCCTACTATCCCCAACCTAATTTAACGCTAAAGGGGTGCACATCTTCAGGTCCCAGAAGCTAAGTATACCTTCCTCTACTCTTAATTTTTTTTTAAAATTATGCATACATAATTATTGAAAGCATATTGTCACTATTTCGTGCTTACTGTGCAACATTACTGTTCCTCAGTAAGCAGGGGACATAATGTAGATGGTGAGTTTTTGACAAGGGCTAAAATCGTAAAATTATCCTCTGCTAACCAACAAGAACATATATGCGTATATGCTTAGTAAAGAATATTGTACTTCTATTTATATTCCGCAAGCAAATTGAGAGCACAGGGTCTATCTAAATATTCTAAATTGGCCCTGTAGCCTCTTCAATACTCGTAATATTTATGCCATATAAAACTAGTCTCAAGTCGCATAAATTCCACGGCTGAATTCCTTTAACTTGCATCGAATGAGCATTGATGTTCTAGCAATATCTATTAAACTCAGGAATAGCTAATGCTTAAACCCTGAAATACATTATAGATTAACGCTTCATTCGCAACGAATGCACCTCAAATTGCTCTTCTGAGCCTAAATATGCTACTTAACACCTTGCTTAAATATAAGCCACAAATAATGCGCCACTCGCCACCGTCAAGAAGCAATGACATAAAATATGCATTGAACCTCCCATTTAGGCTAACCCTAGCATTTCCTCATATTAAAGCCAAGATAACACTAGTCATTCGGCTTAGCATCGCATTGGCACTAGTTAGCCACAATAGCGTTAAAAGCGCTAAATTTCCTGGCGCTAAGCCCTAGCACCTGAAAGGTGCTAACTAACCAAAAATGGTCTTAGCTAGTACAAAAATACCTAATAAGGCCTTAGGTCACGTATTACCATCTTAGCACCTAAGCTCCAGCACCAAAAATGCTAAATCTAGCTCTAGCATCAAACGTGCTAAGTATAATTACCTCGGGACCAAATTGGTTATTGGGCAGTAAAAATCGTGACAGGCATACCTGATGCTATTCCTGTAATAGGATCACCCTTGGTCGAGTTATTAAGTGGAAATGCTAGTGTTAATGCATTTCCCAATGATACGTAAGCAAGGCATTTCTTGAGTACTATTCGAAATTCAGAAGAATTACATGGAGGGGCCATTGAATAGCTGGAGAAAGCCAGGGCCCGCTTATGAAAAGTGGAAATGGAAGACGATCAGTTTTGAGTGAATGGATATTCTGAGATAGAACGAGAAAAATCAAATTTGGTTAATTCAACTTATAAGAATTTGGTACAATTAGAAAATTACAAAAACGAAACCATTCAGTTTGAACAA
>JAJJMC010011502.1:351176-417206 GCA_023531435.1 Papaver californicum | reverse complement strand
TCTACCGTGGGGCACACTATTTGATTCAGATGACCCACAGTTGTTCCGATTATTGCTATATGATTTAAGGGGGTGACTAATTCTTTTCTAGTCTGGCTGAAGACTTTAAACTTAGCACTTCTTGGGAGGTAACCCATGCTCAGGCATTCAGGTACTATCTTTCTGACTCCCTTACTTTTACTCTTTTGGTATTGTTCTTTACTTAGAAACATTGAGGACACTGTTTAATTTAAGTTTGGGGGTATTGGGAAACTTTTTAGGATTGATAAGATTTGGAATTTAGAAGCATGTGAACAATTCAGGGTGACACTAACCACTCTAGGTAGATGGAAACTTAGCCATTTTGCTAAAAGGATTGGTGTGCCCAGCTAGATGGTCTATTCATAAAGGAGACAGAGTTTAGGTGTTAGAAATAACATGATAATTGTCACCACCATATCACGTTCTGTTTTATTGTTTGCAGTTTCATGTTTTTCTTAGAGTATTGGTGGGTCCTAGCGTCGACATGTTAATTAGCACTGGAATGACATTTAGTGTGTTGAGATCATGCCCCACATGAATAATATGTTAGTGTTTTAGAGTTATGTGTGTGGTCCCCCTGTCTCCGTCGCCTAAGCAAGCGTGGAATGCAGGATCCATGGGAACACACATGTATTAGGTGTCAGAAAAAAAAAAAAAAAAAAGAAGAAAAAAAAGAAGAAAAAAAAGAAGAAAAAAAAAACGAAAAAAAGTTAGAAAAAAAATTGAGAAAAAATAGTATTTGGTATTTTAAAGTTCTCCCTGTCTCCGTCGCCTAAGCAAGCGTGGAATGCAGGATCCATGGGAACTTGTAAATATTTTAGTTAGTAGTAACCGTTGAAAATAAATGGGGAGTATCTCGACATACTAGGTTTCATTTTGGTACTGACCTTCAGACATATATGGGAAACACCGTTCGCCTCAGTCAACATTTACGACCTTCTACAGTCTACGTTCATCTTCTAAGTCTTTTCATGTGATGGGTGGTTAGATAACTGTCTGAGTAGAACTCTGTTGTCTTATATATGAATTTTAGTACGCTTGAGTTAGCACTCGTGTACAGTAATTGGATCCATAAAGGGTAATGGTCCCTATAGCCAAATATCTGAGTAGCCAACTAACTAGCTTGTTTAGTGTCTATCCTTAATCGTTCACGTGTTGCTAAGATCTAGATCCAGGTTTTGTGGGTATACCTCTTGTAAACCCTCACGAGACAAAACTCGTCCACTAGGGACACCTAGGGGTTTAACGGCTTACTGCATATGCTAAATGTAGTAGCGATTCCTGCGAAAGTGAGTTAGGATTTTTACTTTATTTTTAGAGTAGTTTGCTCGAGGACTAGCAAAATAGTAAGTTTGGGGGTATTTAATAGACACATTTTAGTGTCTAATTTGCACCTTAGTTTCTATTAAGTTAGTATTCGATTTTGCATATATTACGTGTTTTTATGCTTTTGTAGGTACATTTGAAGAATAAAGATTTGTGGAAAAATTGGCTCAAAAAGTGATAAAGACACCCAAGGACAAGTGTTATTTGGCACCCTAGAAGTGGATAAGGGGTTCCCTCGAGTCAAATCGGTCAAATCGGGTCAAACCCGAGTCAAATCGGTCAACCCGAGTTGACCGAGTCAACTGCAACACGGGATCGGTCGGGAAACTGCTGTATTAAACTGGACACTTTGATTCACGGTTAAACTTGCATATTTTCGGCTCAAATTGATACACAAGATAGATGAGACCAATACAAGACTAAACACGTGAAGAATTAGAGGTTTACACCGGAAAAATAGCCCCAAATCCGAGTTTCGTCGGAAAAAGGGTATTATACTTTGATTCGGATTTGGATGAATTTGGGAGTGTTTCAAGGAGTTCTATTAGGTTTAGAAGACTCACAAGGATCCCTAGAGACTATATATACCAAGAGAAGCCAAGAAGAACGGGGGAGAGAGCTTAGAAATCACTTTTCGGAGTCGCCGGGATTGTGGCCGGAAACTGGACCGATCCGGCCACTGCTGCTGTCACCGAGTCCGGCTGTTCTTCATCAACTCCATCGGAGAAGAAGACACAGCAACAACTAAAAAGTGTTGCTGTTCTGTTGCCTAGAGTTTTGAATTCCCTTTCCCTTTTCTTTGCCTTAGCCTTTTGCAACGGCTGAACCTTGTTCTGTAACACTTATAAACGCGTCTGTTCAGCTGTTGCACCGTTATTCAACCTTGTAATCAATATTTTGAGTAATGAAAAGATATTTTGAGCAAGTTTTCTTCACCATGAGCTAAGTCTATTTACTGGGATGATGGAGGAGGTTTTTCTCTCAATTTTATGTGGTAAGTCTATTTTTAATTAATTAATTATAATTCTTTTGTTATTAAAATTGCATAGTTTCGTAATAGAAAAACGGTTTTCTTTCAACAGTTGTGCTTTTGCTTGATGGATTATGCTTGGTTAATTAATTTTGATAGTCCATGCTTGTGATTTACCTCTGTTTGTTATTATAACAAAACCAATATTGGCAATTACTTGTGCTTCAATTAATTTAAAAAGAATTATCTGATTAATCACACAGGTTGTTAGAATTAACTGAATCTTGATTCCTGGTTTTCCCCATATTTTCTAAAAATCATCTCTAGTTTATTTTCCTGATTTTTATTAGTTTAGGTTTAATCCATTATTTTCTAAAATCATTACCTTCACAAGTTCGAGAATCGAACCCTCTTTTTACCACTATATTAAAATTACATCAAGTATCTAGACCTACTCCTGATCTTACTTATGATTATTCACTTATTCAATGGGAAGAAATGGTTTCTAGAGAACTTATCGTGAGTACCGGTGGAAAACGTGTTAACATCGGGAAACTCTTTAAACAATATGAGCATTTGGAAGAAGAGGGAACAATAGAAGAGACTCTTCAAGCAATTTTTAGGGCCATACGTACAGAGATCAACCGCCGTGTGGATAATGAAGAAGAGCCCGACGAAAATTACGAGGATGATGAACCCTTGGAAAATATTGATAATGACGGTGTTATTAACTCAACTCATGATCGTGATAATGATCATTCACCTATTCAAAAGGAAGAAGTTGAGTCTAGAAAGACTTATGTTATGTATGATAAGACTTATGTTATGTATGAGAGCGGCGATGATTATGACTTCTTTGTGCATGCGACCCCGAATTCAGAGATAGTAGATACTTTGAATGAGAAGTCAACTTATAATGAAGAACGTAAGGATTATGATGATCTTCTTGGGGAAGATTCTGCTTTCTTTTCCGATGACGATGACTTGGTTATAGAAGAAACCAATGAATGTCTTAACAAGAGTTTGAGTGAGAATGATGATACTTTTGATGTGGTAATGGATTTATCCAGCGATACCTAGGATCCCGTAATACAAGAGGTTTTGCAAGGTTTGTCTAACCCTATACATGAATGTCTATCTAATGATGATCCTCCCAAACTAGAAATAGTTTCCCATAAAGTTTTTAATCCATCTTTTAGGAAGATACCTAATTTAGGGCTGGAACTGTGTGCTTCTAAAGTTTTATATGAATTCCTTGCATCTAAGTATCCACCATATGTGTTTGAGTCTAACACCATGCAGGTTTTCCAAGAACACATATAAGTTCCTTCCACTTATATTTTGTATACACTTTCGAGTGTAGAATGGACTAAGTGTGGGGTAACTCTTATGGGACAATAGTTTCACTATTTATACCATATGCTATTATTCTTGTGAAGCTATTGTTAGCAAAGCATATTTATTATTGGTGTACGGCCGATCAGAGACTCAGACTGAGGGCGTTAAACCAAGCGCTGCATGGGAGGCAACCCATTGGTTTAGTATTTCTTTTACTTTTTCTTGTTTTTTTCTTCTGAATTTTCATATCATTCTAGGATTTCCCACCTTGATTTTACATTGGATGAGTCAATTTACATTGAGGATAATGTAAAGTTTAAGTGTGGAGGTGTGATTAAGCATATAGAATTCTTAAGTATTCACTTTTAGGTAGAAACTTTTCAACTTTTTTATAACTATTTGCATGAAACCTCCAACTTTTAGATATTTTAGAGTCACTTAGTATACTTCTAGCTACTTTTGCATACAGAAGAACAAGGTATGATTATGTTGTTGTTCCTGCAAGTCTATTCAAGATCTAGAATAAATTCATAATTATTCAATAATGAAATTTATTGAAATGATTTTATTCCTAAGTTCTTGAACAAGACTTGCAGGATAGGTATACAACAATAAACGAACAAGTATTCATTTTTATGCCAACAGAAACAACTCATGCTCACCTTATGGAGATCGATGCAGCAAACCAGAAAAGTAACCTCCTTAATTCCAGTTGGTGAGTAAACTCTTAACACATTAGAGTTTCTTGCATTACTTATCATTATTATGGTTTCCTCCCTTAATGAAAATTTGGTTGATTCATACTACTATTCTCTTTGTTTTTCGAGGATTCATTGATGCAAACACCTGAAGCTGGATAAACAAGTGAGACAATGTTAGCCTTGCAAAGCTATACAAGTGAAGAAATGAACTTGAAACCAAGATCAAGTTTCTTGAATTAATTTCATCCCTTCTCTTTTATAGCGTTGCATGACCTTGATAGAGAAATGTTACTGTGGATGTGAAGCAGTACATTGACCGTGTTGATCCTGCTAAGATGCAGAAGTAGCACAAGCGAGAAGTAGCACATTCGATCTCCTCTCTAATTCTATTGGTGAGTAAACTCTTACTACATATGTTCATTCTTTTTCATATGAACCATGTATGTAGATTGCCAGTGACAATTCTGTCAAATAGAAACTTTTGATACTTAGGTTATCAATGATCAAATTATTGTGACTGAATGGCTTTTATATGAGATCCAGAATGAATAAATGTTGATATTCAACAATGAGAATGTATAAATTCCAGAACAACAATGAACATGTAAATGAATTGCCCAAATTAATGAATGAATCTTTGTCTCTCGTACGAAAGTTGTTCCTAATTTGATATTTTGTTTCATTATTTGCAGAAGTATCACATCTGAGCCAGGATGCGACGTGAATCAACATAACCGCAATTTCTTTTAGAGAGGTATATATCTTACTGACATTCACTATTTTCCATATGTGATGATTTTGATTGTTACTTTTGCTTGTAGTAAAGTTGTGAGTTTATTAAATCTACCACAAGGTTTGTTCTTACTACCATCCTTGTTGTTTGCCAGGATATTGGAATTGATGGCAATAGCTGATGTCAATGGACGACTTCTTTTGGCGGATGAACAACTTTTTATGGGACAAGGTATAATGCTGAAAAACACTTGCTCATAGTAGAAACTGCCGAAACATATAGCCTTGTCATTTGCTTAAAACATAGGAAACCATGTATGTATTTTACCTTAAGCAGTTATTTCAATGTAAAAACTACACTCATATATACTTAGGTATGTGAATACTTAGGTATGTGAATGAATGATAAAAAAAAACTTGGTTCAATTGGTAGTTGTATGGATTCCAGAATTAATGAATGGATGAATTACTTATGTTGCTAGAATGAGAATGTATGTATTGCAGAATGGGAATGTATGTATTACAGAATAAGAATGAATTATGGATTTTAGATTCATCATTGCAAGTTCAGAAATGAATTGCATTGTAGGGTCTAAATATGGGAGCTTAGTTGTAAGACGTTATTTTAAAAAAAAAAAAAAAAACTATATTAATTTGTTAATAATTATCAACACCTGGCAAATTCCTTATTGTTACAATCAATCCTCAACGGTTTAAGGTGTTACATCACATGGTACAACTGATTGACACATGGCAAACTACAACCGTTAAACGTCAGCTGTTATAAATTATATTGTTATGATAGCTGTTACAGCCAAGCTGTCACAATCAACTAAATAATATATATTAGTCGTTGCTACAACCACTAAAAAGAAGGACAGTTGGAAGAAAGTCAACCATTAAACACAAAGTCGTTACATTATATGTTACGCCGAACTGTCACAATCAACTAAACATCATCTATTAATCGTTGATAAAACGGTTACAAAGAAAGACAAATGGCATGATTTCAATCGTTACAGACAATGTCGACGTTACATTAACGGTTACGTCGAACTGTTACAGGCTAACTGTTACAATATGAGGGAGTAACGGTTATCCGTTACAACAACATGTCAGCAGATTAACTTTGTACTGACTAGATAATCGTTGGAATATTTTCTCCAACGGATACATCCGTTAATTAATAAAAAAATTTATTGTAACGATTTTTACTGTTGAGAAATTTTCGTAACACTAGCTAAATATAACGCCACTTTTCCAACGTTTTTCAGTGTTATAATATATATATTGTAACATTAATATGACGTTACAAAATTGTTGATTTCGTGCAGTGGATTTTAGGCTATAATAGGCTGATATGAAACTC
Organism: Papaver californicum; assembly: GCA_023531435.1. NCBI lineage: Eukaryota > Viridiplantae > Streptophyta > Magnoliopsida > Ranunculales > Papaveraceae > Papaver > Papaver californicum. The sequence continues at coordinate 410,749 of JAJJMC010011502.1, read as the reverse complement.
TTTATTGGGCGAGTATAAAGTCTATGTTTTTAAAAATGCAAAGAGTTTAATCGGCGGATATAAATGTTCATATTAGCCGATTGTAGCTTTCAGCAAATGCACAAAATTTATGTTGTTCATATTTAACTATAATCGGTTGATATTACATATATATCCGCCGATTGTAGAGTGTTAATTGTTTCAATCGACGGATGTGGATGTATATATTGTGATTACATATTGAAACACAAGTTGGTTAGATTATTTATCATCTGCCACGACTCTTGGTTAGGTTTTAGTTAAGAACATGTCAATAGTTGTTTTGTTAGTAGTATTTATGACCGGATTATACACAGGAACAAAAACATTTTTAACGAAGAACATATCTGAATGTTTTGGCAATGATATGGCTGAACTATACACCCTAGAACAAAATAGTAGACCTCAAATAATTTTAGTAGACCATATTATATAGAACTTTGATACTTCAAAAAAAAAAATCTATGACATAGTTTTGAATTATTTTTATTTCATTAAAAAGCGCATACATTATGATATACTACATTAAAATAGAAGTAGTAATTTAATATTCTTCTAATAATTGAATAGGCTTATGTAGATGGATACAAAATAAATATGGGCCTATATATTTGGAATTGGACATATACATGGATACAAACTAAATATAGGCCAATATATTTGGAATTGGACGGAGGTCCGAGGAAATGCTTGTTATGTAAAACTGCAAACACCAAGGTAAATTTGACAGGGCTAGTACTATTATGCACTTGTGTACGTAGTGGGTATACACTTTTAAGCCATCGTATAAACATAATAAAATGTGTAATCTTACGATTTAGAAGTGGATGCTTATTGTGTTAATATGGACTTACGTGAAATAGGAGTTGACTCGTTCATATGGTTTTCCATGTCTCCCTGGTAATTCTTACTCATCTCTTTCTCTTACAGAACTAATAATCTAGTATGTTATTGATATTTTATTCTTTGCATGATTTCATATTTTCTTAGATCCTTGACATGTTTAGTTAATATTTGCTAGATTTTCTTCTTATATTTGTGATCTTTCAAGATCTCTTCCATATAGAATTATCAGAATAGATAGGCTTTTTATTTTCAAAATTTTCTCTAGTCACCTTTTTCTCTTTGCATATTTTTTTCATTATGAGTTACTAGTTATTTTTCTTTTATTTCCTTCTTGTTCCATTTATTTCTTTGTTCTGATTTATCTTTTATTTCTCATGGATGGCTATTGCTAATCTTTTCCTTTATCTGATCTTAAATTATCCCCTCCAGTAGTAGTTGCGCGTTTGGAGTTTGATCCTTAAGCAGTTTTTCCAAGAGAGTTTTAACACCGAGTTGACTCGGTTAGCTATTTTCTTTTCTGGAATTCTAACTTCCTAATTTTTACCCCTCTATTTTGGGAAACATCCTTGATTATGGCTAATCAGAAATCTTTTATTGATAGTTGCCTTAATAGGCGTTGTTCCCTTCAATTAATCCTATGTTATATAATTATAATTTTTTACTTAATTATCTTTCAATCATTCACCTTTAACAATCAAGCCTACCATTACTACAATAGCCAAACTATGAATACTTCTGACAAGAAAAGCCAAAAATTATTATAGAAATCCGTGTAGATCTTGTCCATTTTTTTTGCTATGATTTATGATTATCTTTAATAATTATAAAATTTTATGTAGATTTTATTATCTTCCCGTTATGATTTATATAATTATTTAAATAGTTATAAAAATTCATGTCAATTTTACTTTTTTTTATTAAAATTTATAACTATCTTAAATAATTATAAAAATTTGACATTACCTTTAAATATTTTGATCCTCATCTCAACAAATACTAACTTTTATCCAAATCTGAATTCTTTTTTAGAGAGAAAGTTAGGCTTAGTGGATTAGACCATGAGTTTTAAAAGTTTAACCCATAGACTCTCTGTTTGAGAGACTCTTTATTGGGCCGAAATGACTGTTAGGCTTTGCTAGTAAGTCATGTCGGGCTTCCATTATAAGCACAGTGGGTTCCAAAAGAAGGTAAATATATTTTCATAATAATTCAAATGGACTTCCATAATAAGCCAAACGGGCTTCCAAAATAGGAAAGTATGTTTTTATACGTAATAAATCAAATGGTTTCCATAATAAACCAAGTGAGCTTCCAAAATAAGCCGACTATGTTTTTTAAAAAAATCAAATGGGCTTCCATAATAAGCCAAGTGATTTTCCAAAATAAGTCATATTAGGCTTCCAAGTAAGCTATCTGGGCTTCCATTATAAGCCATGTTGGACTTCTAAAATAAGTCAAACTAGGTTTATATAATAATCCATATTGGGCTTCCAAAATAAATTAAACCATGTTTGGGCTTGTACGATAAGCCGTGTTGGGATTCTTTAAGATACCATGTTGGGATTCTACGATAAGTTGTTTCAGGCTGCCACGATAAGTCAGATTGTGTTTCTACGATAAGTCAGATTGTGTTTCTACGATAAACCATATCTTACCATACATGAAAGTTTATATATTCTGCAAGTGTACCATTTTAGGAGGGTACAAGCATTGCCCCCTTTTAATTCTCAACTTGTTGATGATTAAGATTTGTGCTGACCGCCACGACATTTTCATAGACACTCCCAAGTTACTCTTAGAACAGACAAATATGGTCTATTGTGAGTAAGGTTGCACATGGTATTTTAAGCCGCATTGTCGTGCTTGAAGTCTGGACGAAATCTGCTGACAATGAAAACGTGACTCGGGCATGGCTTGCTTCATAGTACGACAACGTATTAATCCGATTATTAGTAGGACCATGCACAATCCCCTTATGTGAAGGCGCGAATAACATTTCTCTTTTGACGGTTTGCTGGTTGGTCCAGAATACCCGGACCTAGTTAACCTATAGTCCACCCGGGAGAACCCATTTATCCGTAAGTCCAAAATCGTTTTGAAAACTAAAAATTACTGTTATGCCCATCACGTGGAACCATTCAGGTACTCCACCTCTTGCACTTCTCACTTTCTAATAACGGAATTTTCAGTTTCAGCTACTCCACCCACCTCTTATTTACTTCGGTAAAACCTGAAAATCTATGGCAAAATTTTTGGAAACCACCTGAAACCAAATTCAAAAACACTGAGCAAACAACAAAAATCAAAATCCGTAATAGCATACTTTGGAATATAGATTTCTTTGAGCATTCTACAACTGAAACCTAAGATACTGTCAACAACTACTGCCATATAGTCCACTTAAAATGGGTACCAAGAGAAAAATCAATAGAAAAATAAAAGAAACAGTAATTGAAGAACACGATACTCCTCAATCTCCACATCGAAGAAGAAGAAGAAAGCTTCTCCTGTAGATTCTCTACCACCAAAATCAAAAAAGAAGAAGAAGAATGAAGTTGTTGATTCTCCAACAACATCGAAAAAAATGAAACAAACTGTTGTTGATTCTCCACCAAAATCAAAAAAGAAGAAGAACAATGAAGTTGTTGATTCTCCAACAACATCGAAAAAAATGAAACAAACTGTTGTTGATTCTCCACCAAAGTCAAAAAATAAGAGAAACAATGAAGTTGTTGATTCTCCAACAACATAAAAAAAAATGAAACAAACTGTTGTTGATTCTCCATCTACAAAGAAGAAGAAGAAAGCTCTTCTTACGAAAGATCTTGTTGTTCGTTCTCCATCAACATCACAGAAGAAGAAGAAGAGTGTTGTTGTTTCTGGTAAAAAATGTACTGATTCTAATCATCGGTTCATATCAATATATAACATATTTTTTTCATGTAATAGGAGTTAGATCTAGCATACAACATCGGCACATATCAATATATATATATATATATATATATATATAGTTTTTTCATGTTATAGAACATAAATATAGCATGCAACATAGGTTATATATTGATATGTACTTGGTTTTTAGTTTTAATTCTTGAATTGGATCAGTACATATCAGTATATACTTATTTTCATGTTATAGCATCTAGATCTTGATTACAGGATAAGTATATATTGATATGTACTTTGTTCTAGATCTTGAATTGGATCAGTACATATCAATATATACTTTGTTCATGTTATAGATATAAAGCATATATATCGATATATAATGTTGTATACTATAGCATCTAGATCTTGCGTACAGGATAATATATATTGATATGTACTTTGTTCTAATCTTGAATTGGATCAATACATGTCAATGTATACTTTTTTCATGATATAGCAGATAGATATCAACATATAAAAATATATACTTTGTTCTATACTATCGTACATATTGATATATTGTAGGGTTATTGACAATGTGTTCATTATATAAGTGGTATGAAAAAAACCACAAAGAAGAAAAAAGCACCTGCACCTGCTAGGAAGATCTACAGAAGTGGTTTCATGGGGATTTTCTCACTTGTTAAAACAATCAAGGATGAAAAGCTTGAGTTGAGTGAAACTCAGTTGCGGATCATTGGTGAGCAATCATATGGGAACCTTTTTTTGATGTTCTGGTACACAAATCTTGGTGTAGATCACTGGAGAAGTAAATGTTATCTTTGGAATGCCAAGAGCAGGGAAAAAACAACATGAAGATATGATGCTGACATCAAGGGATGGATATCGACACAATGCTTTCTTCCAAAGGTTCTTTGGTGATGTAGAAAGACTAAAAAGGTAAATAGAGTGAGGATACAAGAAGAAGTCTTGAAACTTTTAAGAAAAAAACCAGCAACTAAGAAGAAATCAAATGAAAAAGTTGAAGAATCTGAAGAAAAGCAAAGGGATGAAGAACCTGAAGAAATTGGGAGTGATGAAGAAAATGAACAAGAAGATACTGAAGAAGGGAGTGAGGAAAAAAGTGAAGAAGTGAGAGATGATGAAGACCTTGTAAGGCTTATATGGATGTTCATGAGTATCACATTCCTTTTCACAACAAAAAATGCACATGCCTTGACTGAAAAGTACATTGGTCTTGTGGAGGATCTCGAGGCTGCAAATAATGTGTCATGGCCAGATTTGATACATTCTTACCTAGAAAAGTCACTAAATGACAATGTAAATACAATCAAGAATACTACAGGATGTCTGAACTATTTATTGGTAAGAATACGTACTAAAAATCTTTTTAGTAGTTTACTCAATGAAAATCATGATTTACTTTTAACTTTGTTTTGGTGATTTTTTCCAAAACAGATTTGGTATACAGCGCATACATATTTGCTGGAACCGGTGGAAATAAAGACGATTCCAGAAAAAAATTTGTTCCGAGAGCTGTCAAATGGAATCTGTCAAAGTTATGTGCTGCACTCCAAAAAGACATTGATACAACTGAATATGAGGTAAAAAAAATATGTACTTATTTACTGAATTTATGATGTTTGTTATCCTACAGTATATAATGATATGTATTGAATGTATGATGTTTGTTATCCTACAGTATATATTGATATGTACCTCATGAAAAAACTTGTTTTTATAGTACATATTTTTGAGTACATATTTTGTTGTTTTGGTACAGTTCAATGAAAATTTCAAGGTTCAATACACCAATCAAGAAAAGCAAATTCTGAATAGAATCACAAGAAGAGTTGCAGAAGAGGAGAGTGAAGCTGAAAAGGAAGAAGATAAAGAAGAAACTATAGGGAAGGCAGTGGAGGAAGATAATTGGAAAGGAAGATATGAAGAATTGACAAAGACAATTTTTGAAAAATAGGGTGAAGCGAACACCATGCAGCATGAGGATGGACCGCTTGATGCATCAAAGCTTCTGCAAATGTTGAATAACATATACATGAAAGCTTCTCCCTTGCATCCTGAAAATGAAGAAGAGTTTCAAGACTCAATTGGTGGGAGTCCCACTCATTTGGGTACTGACCCAATAGGATAATTCCCATCTCATACTACTCCAACAGATCCTCTTTGTGAAAACATAACAGAAGATGAAGTAGTTTTGGAAGAAGAAGTGTCAATTGTTCAGATTCCAACAGAAGATGAACAAAATGTTTTGAGTGACCCTAGCGTCAAAAGGGTACCATTTAATGTTGCATTGTCAACACCATCTTCGGTGCACAAGTTCTGTGGTGTTGATGTTAATGTTATTAAAACATGGGCTAAATCTGACTTGGAGAAAGAGGTCAAAGAGATGCAGGAGAAAAGTAACACACATGTTAGTAATGCTGGCTAGTTTCACCCTTTATTACAAATGTTTTTATCAATATAACTGTAAATATCAATATGTACTTGATTACAGATGTGTTTTATTATTGTCATATAACTGTACATATCAATATGTATATAACTATCATGAAAAAACTTTATGGCTGCAGGATGATTTACCTGGAAGAAGGTGATTGAAGCTATAGACCAGAGTCTTGAAACTATTAAAGGGATGTCGCAGAACCCTGATGAACAAGACGTTGAAACCTTGGTCGACAGCTTTGTGGACATGAAAATACCTTTGTTTACTGAGATGGCTAAAATGGAAGACATTGAGAAGTTCACATTTGAAGAATTTTTGGACTTAGCCATTTCCAGCAAGGAAGTTTATGATAAAGAATATGCATCTCATATCCAAGATAATGGTAGTGTTTCAAGCCATACTCTGTTTGGGATTGACATTCAAAAACATTTGATAATTTATTTGGAAATGATTTGCGATGTGTCGAAGTTCGACAAGTTACAGCTGAGCCAAACCAACTTACACCTGAAAAGAATGCAAATCAAGTCACACCTGAGAAGGAAAATGACCCAGAGGTATATCTTCTACTTTTGGTAATTTACCTTGCTTGTCTTTGTTTGAAAAAATATGATTCAAATATATTACTGAAAATCTGGATTCAAACATGCAGGAACATGAAGTTACAACAACCCAAACGCCAAGCGACGTACCACTAGCAACCAAACTTGCCAAGATGACTGTTGCTAAAGCGAAAGCAAAACCAAAGGTTGTTGCAAAGAAGTCGGTACCAAATAGAGAAGAAGTTAGCAGGCGAGTAACTCATGCAAATCCAGCAAAGAAGACAGATCCATTATTTGATAGTGGAAGTAATTTTTCTGAAAAGAAGAAGCCGGAAACTGAGCAACGAAAAAAGACAATAAAGACAGGAACGGACAATAAAGATCGTAAAGCTCAGAAACCTCGTATGAAGTTCATGGATCTTCACAAGTCACCACTCTATGAGAATATGACAGATGAACAAATAGCGATTCTACTTCCATACTTTGAGAAAGGAAAGAGAATGTAAGTACTTTCTACCCTTCATTTTACTTTTAAATCAAGTAAGTTTGCAGTACATATCAAAAAACTTACTTCAATATGTGTTTTTGTTATAAATGTGCAACTCGGTTGCTTGGTGATAGACACATTTAAGTGTCTAGATTGCACCTTAGTTTCTATTAAGTTAGTATTCGATTTTGCAAATATTACGTGTTTTTATGCTTTTGTAGGTACATTTGAAGAATAAAGATTTGTGGAAAAATTGGCTCAAAAAGTGATAAAGGCGCCCAAGGACAAGTGTTATTTGGCACCCTAGAAGTGGATAAGGGGCACCCTCGAGTCAACTCGGTCAAAATCGGGTCAAACTCGAGTCAACTCGGTCAACCCGAGTTGACCGAGTCAACTGCCAGTCACGGACGGGATCGGGACGGAAAATGCTGTTAAGAACTGCACACTTTGATTCATGATAAAACTTGGATATTCTTGGCTCAAATTGATACACAAGATAGATGGGACCAATACAAGATTAAACACGTGAAGAGTTAGAGGTTTACGCCGGAAAAATAGCCCCAAATCCGAGTTTCGCCGGAAAAAGGGAGTTATATTTTGATTCGGATTTGTGAAGATTTGGAGAGATTTTAAAGAGTTCTATTAGGTTTAGAACTCTCCCTAGGGTTTGTAGAGCCTATATATATGAAGAGAAGCCAAGAGAAATCGGCAAGGAAGCCTAGAGATTGATTTTCGGAGTCACCGGAGTTTGGCCGGAACTGGACAGCGATCCGGTCACCGCCGGTGCTGTTCTTCATCTATCACCGTCTGAGAAGACGACTCAGCCACACTTATAACTGTTGCTGATTCAAACTGCTCCTGTTGCCTATCCTTTTAAACCTTTGTTGCTTAGAAACACTTCTGTAACGGCTGAACCCTATTCTGTAACACTTATAAACGTATCTGTTCAGCTGTTGCACTATTATTTCACCTTGTAATCAACTTTTTGAGCAATGAAAAGATCTTTTGAGCAAGTTTTCTTCTCCATGGGCTAAGTTTATTTACTGGGATGATGGAGGAGGTTTATCTCTCAATTTCATGTGGTAAGTCTATTTTTAATTAATTATTTATAATTCTTTTATTATTATTTGCATGGATTTAAATTAGAAAAAAATGGTTTTTATTAAATAGTTGTGTTCTCTTTTGATGGGTCATGCTTAGTTAATTACTCTTGATGTACCATGCTTAGGATTTACAATTATTCTTTTAGGAAACATATTATTGGCAATATTTGAGCTTAATTTATTTAAAAGAATTACCCGATTAATCACATAAATTGTTAGAAATAACTGATTCCTGATTCCTGGTTTTCCCCATATTTTCTAAAAATCATCTCTAGTTTATTTTTCTGATTTTTATTAGTTTAGGTTAAGTATAATATTTTCTAAAATCGTTACCTTCACAAGTTCGAGAAACGAACTCTTTATTTACCACTTTCTAAACCACATCACTTGGACAGTAGAGAATGGATGTGGTATCTGCGTCAGCGGGGATACAATGGAAAATTTGATCTTCAACAGAGCATTAGAACAAGATCTTCTCAATTACGCTCAATATAAGCTTCAAGTGGCGTCTAAAGAAGACCAAGCAAATCCTAAGGAAGAGAGAAAATACTTAAAGGTGTTGCACTTGGATCCAGCTGCTTGGGTATGTGTTGTTTTCTTCTTTTATACTTTTGAACATTGGATATGAAAAAAGTACATATTGATATATACTTTGTGAAATAACCTATTAAACGTTTCCAATTTTCAGGTCGACAAACCTGACACATTAAAGGGAGCAGAAGTGACTGCTATTATTATGCCAATCTTGACAATGAGCAACGACATCGAGAAGATCCTTGTACCGATGTGCCATGGAAACAAGCATTGGACACTGCTCGAGTTTGAGTTTGAAACCGAGAAATTCATCCATTATAACTCATTTGTGGCGTTCAGGGATTATTGTTATGAGAATGCCAAAAAAATGTCTGAATACTTGTTAAATCCAATAAATCAGTTCTTGGATGAGAATCAGAGAAAGATGGTGAACAACATAAGGTTGACTGACTATGGGTGTCCACAACAAGGAATCTGGCCAGACTGCCTTTTTTATGTAATGCATTTTATCAAGAGGAGATCAAAGATTGATCTTGATGGAAAAAGTTTGGGAGATGACGAACAATTGATGAAGAAGATTCAGAAGAAAAGAATCAAGTTAGCATGCAGGTTGTTGACAGCCACTCCGCCTGAAATCAGTTGGGACCCCTCCAAATAAAAATAAATGTTTACCTGCAGAGTAATTCAGATATGTTTGTAGATCTTGTTCTGAGGAGATAAGTTGGTGCATTTTAGTTTTTGCTGGGCAGGGTTTTGTGGCTTGAGTGAAGAAGATAATCCTTAATTGTTTCTTATACCACATTTGGCAGGAGATAAATCTTAGGATATTTTAAAGTAAATTTAGTTATGTTGACCAGGTGGGATTTATTATTGTGGAGACAGTGGGAGTTAAGGTTTTTTCTATGAAAGGTAATGTAGTGGATAGTCCTTCTACGCAGTATGTACTTCAATAACTTTCTTATTGTGTTTACTTATTGAACTTGGTTTCTACTCATTGAACTTGGTTTTTAGTTATTATGTTTATATCAGGATCTTATTATGTTTATATATGTGTGTGATGATCTTTATTAGCATTTTTAGGTTTTTATTTAATTTTAGAGTTATATAGAAAGGCAGAACATATTGATATGTGCTAGGAAGTACATATTGATATGTGCTAGGAAGTACATATTGGTATGTACTTTGTTCTGAAACTCTGAACCAATAGATTCATATTCTAAACAAGTACATATTAACATGTACTAAGAAGTACATATTGATATGAATTTAAAACATTACTTTGTTTATGTACATTTTTTTGTGTTTTTATAACAACTACAAAATTACTAAATAAAAGAAAAATGTATTGGGAATAAAATCACTAATAACGAGGGGGTGCTGCCCCCTCGACCCCCGTATATATTGAATGACATTCAACCACATGTTCATAAATCTTTTAAGATGGAGCAAAATATAAGATTTATACCATCAAATTATCGTTCTGTCATTAAGAACATAATTCAGTTGGCACACAAACAAGTTCTGAAAAAAGAAACCTAACAAAATACGACAAGTATCTTCTAAAAGAATTTAAATCCCAAAATGTACTAAAAAAAACTGTAATGAAATTAATTCTCATCCGTATATTGGTATTGACGGATAATATTGCATGCAGCCTTGTAGTGATGAGCTTTCAATTTACAATTTGAACATGTAACAGGATTTTGCTTCTCTCCCATGCACTCTTGATGCGTTTCTTTTTTCTTCTTCCTGGAGGAGCCCTAACTACTATTGGTGGCAGAATAGTATCTTCCGCGGTATACTCATCAGGCCTGTGGTATATTGAAAAACATAAATAAGAAAAATCTAATGTACTTGTGCAGTTTTTGTTGATGTATGTTACACTAAATATCAATATGTACTATGCTAGTTTTAGTTTATGGTTTATATGTACTGCTTAAAACCATTCGCATATATGATACTGCCATAAAAAAAAATCAATATGTACTGCTTAAAAACTTACCTGTCGTGATTAGGAACAGGTCTAAAGCCGATTGAATATAGCTGGCGATAACAACTAACTTTGAAGTATTCGTCGATATAATCAAGGAACTTTCCCCCAGATGTAGCAATAGCTGCAGTAGGATGCGAGCATGGAAAACCATACACGCGCCATCTTTGGAAAGTACAATTCTTTTGCTGTAGATCTACCATATGAGACCTGCACACAAGAAACCAAACATACTATTTACGCAGTATATATTGATATTTGCCCTATACAAAAAAAAAAAAATATTATTTGCACAATACATATTTGATATTTTCCCTACACAAACCCAAGGAAATAATCTGCACAATACATATTTGATATGTTTTCTACAGTACCCATAAGAAACTAGTTTAGTGGATATCTCAGTTCAAGTATGTTACCTAAAAAACTAACCTTGGGGAATGAAATTCAAAGACGTGAGCATATGACTGACTAACTTTCCAAGGATGACCAATTTGAATGTGTAGTTCAAGCAAGGCTTGATACACAAGGGTTAAGAGTTCCGGATCCATCAAAAGACTTTTTTCACGACGTTCAGACATCAACTCCATTACCCGTAGCCTACACGAAAAATAAAATTAAAAAAAACAAACATATTATACATATATTACATATATACTTATAGTGTTACAAGAAACTTATAAAAACCTAATTGTGTCAGAGAGAGCACAAGGAGGTAAATTCTTCTCGCGGCGAATCCAGTTATTGAAAGACTCGGCAATGCTTGAAGAAGTCTGACCATACCTATATCCTGGGAAATATGCACTAGACCACTTTTCCCTAGGAATGTTACGGCAGTATTGAGCAACCCAAGGCCTTCCTAGATAAACCATTTCTTGAAGACCTTCATATCTTGCTGGAGAAAGCGCATATATTGCTTTTTGGAAACAGTTCATCACTTCTTTATATTTTTCATCAGCCTTACTGATGGGTAAGTTCTTTTTCAAGTGGAAAAAACAATAGCTATGATAAGAATCAGGAAAAACTTCAGGAATTGCATTCAACAAACCTTCACCTCGGTCAGTCAAAAAGGTGATGGGACGATGGTCCATTTTTTAACCTTATATACAGTCCTCAAACAATATTTCTCACATGCTAACCGAACAGCTTCAACACCACCATGGAAGAGATGGTTTTTATATTCAAAAAAATTCTCCCAACCATCAGAAAAAAGAACACTTGCAACCTCTTTACAATCTTTCAAATAATTGTTCATAGCACTCAAAACCAACTCAGCACTGTTGTCAAAATCAGCACTTCTCAAAGAACTAGATGCACCAGATAAAACAACATCAACATGCAACTCAAAGAAATCTAAATTCTTCGTAAAATGTAAAGCAGCAAGCCCATGAAGAGATACATCAGCAAGGACAGGGACTTTCACTCCATTTTCAACATAATTAACAACAATAATTGATGGAGTCAACCAGCTCCACGCATTACAAATAATAAACTTCAAATCTTCCAAAGTCGAAGATAACGTAACCAAATATGCAATGTGGTGTTGCTTGTGGTATACATGAGAGTAGCAAAAGGTATTTGGATTAGAACCAACACCTGACATGTTGAACCTGAAAAAATGTGATCCAAATAAAATAGCACAAAAATCAAACATATATTTTAAGATGATAGGAATACTAAATCTACAGTACAACATAATATGTACTATTTTAGAAGTATCACACATATTATAGATTCACACATAACAAACAAATAAAACCATATTGTATGCAGTGCAAACAAATATGTATTGATTCAAAAATGGTATACCGTACAATATATATATATATAACAAAAATAGCATACTATAAAAACAGTATATGTCAAAAAGTTTAGAAAAACAGTACGTATTAATATGTACTGAAGAATCATTCAAAACATCCAGAAGAAAGAACAAAAATCATGATTTCCTGAAAAAATAAAAGAACACCAAATAAAACCTATTATCAAAAGACATGTAAACAAACTGAATACGACGATCTAATGAACAAAATAGAACGATTACAAAAATCAGTTTCAAAAATCAAAAGAAAAACTAAAGCACGAATAAAAACGAGATCGATCATGGAATTCAACAAAATGTACATCATAGAAATCGTAATCATAAGGATTTCAGTGTAAGAAAACAAACAAAATCATAAAATCAAGTTGATTATCATGATTTCAGTTAAAAAAAAACAAAAACAGAACAAAGCATAACAAAAATGATAAGAGCAGAGAAGAAGATTACAGAAAAATACCTGGAGATTTGATATCAAAACCCTAAAACTGAAAAACACCAACTGAAGCAGGGAGAGAGAGAGAAAATCGGATCTGCGACTCAAGAAAAAATGGAAATAAAATTTTGGAAGATTTTATTTCAACACGATTTATACGTTCGTTATAAAAGGGTAAATATGGAATATTTAAAATATATATTTCATTACATTCACGTGAGTTGGACCAGCGGTTCAGAAAATCAGTCCAAAAACTTATTATTGGACTAGGGATTAAAACACGTTAGATGGGTGGATTACACGGTAAATGGATCGTGTATAATGGATTATGTAGTAATTCCTAATTAGTTGCAAGCCTATAATGAGCCCACCCTGTCCAAAAATCAACTTTTTATTTTTTTGTGCCTTGCAAGGACCCGCACCATGTTTGGTAAAATAATTTTTCCTTAGGGTCCACATTGTCATATACTTTTTTTTTGGTTTGACGAAAAGGTTAAATTCATATATAAAATAAAAGAACTTACAGACTAAAACGCCAAACATGATACAATTCAGATTAAGAGAGCACCGCTATCCAATTAAACAAAATACTGCTTATATTTATCCCGCTAAAAAGGTCAGAGTCAGACGCCCATAATATGAGAGTAGCTTTCACCTCCGGGATTATCTCTTTATCTGTTTTCTTTTTACCTTCAAAGGCTCTAGCATTCCTTTCCTTCCAAATATTCCAAATCACGGCATAAGGAAGCCATTTCCATATCCTTTCGTTTCTTCCCGATAATACATTAAGACACCACGCTTCGAAGTTCTGTTGAAGATTTTCATTCATGCACCAGGAGATTTTAAACTCCTTAATGAAATAGAACCACACCTTCCTTGAATACTCACAGTGCCATAACAAGTGATTGGAATCCTCATCTTCTTTTTCACATAGTTTACAAGTTAATGTAGCCACAGATACGCCTCTATGTTGAAGGTTTTGCATTGTAGGTAACGAATTATGAAAAGCAGACCACAGCATCATAGAGACTTTGGGTGGAATTTCTTTTTTCCACAGAAATTTAGGAAAGGAAGGTACCTGAGTTACGCTTTGTATGCTCACAGCTTCATAGCATTTTTTGATAGAGAATTTGCCTGAATCATCATTGAAAAAGTTGACTGAGTCTTCCGCATCCGCAAATGTTGGGGGAGAACTAATCTTTCTCATTAGCTCGAAATAGTTTTGTCTAACACTTGGTGATGCCAAAACACCCAACTTTAGTTCCCTGTTCCCTTGCCTGTCCACACAGTCTGCAATGCTTTTTCATTTTGTTCCAGCTTTCCTGTACATCATTGGAAATAATTCCTGTAACGATCCTTCACCCGTCCAATTATCATGCCAGAAGTACAAATTATTCCCCTTTCCTATTGAAATTTTCATATTATCAGTATTTTCACATTGTCAGATACTGGTAACATAAAAATAATTCTTTACCATATTGGTAAAAATTTTAGCCGCTATACCCTATGAAATCCGATTCCATATACGACAAAATCTTACTTTTGCACTTGGGGAACTTAATTCCCAATAAAACTCCAATTGTTTGATTTTTTTTTTATTTTATTTTTTTACCGCAAACCAAAAGCTTTCAATGTTAGCTTTCTTCTTTGGTGATCCAAGATCTTCAACTACCGTCGACTTCCTATTTTTGCTTCCACTTTCTTGAAAAGAAATAATAACTCCGGCGCATGCACGTAGAGTCACAATTTTTATTTATTCTTTTCTTCTTTGTTATTGAACGTTTTTAATCTTCCAAAATTACCTTCACTGTCGTCTCTTATCAAATCAATTTCCTTGCGGTAATCAACAACTTTTTTGGTTTTTTTCTATCGCTCCAACTCCATTTTCTGGATCCAGCTTTTTTGTGAAATATTTTTTTTAGCGCTCCAGCTCCGGTTCCCATGTTTTTTCCCAAAAAAGTAACGCTTTAGCTCCGGTTCCTACATTTTTTTCTCAGGAAAATAGAAGTGTTTCGAAGCATCAACACATTTTCAGTCCTCTTTATATCTTGAATTTTAATATTTTGTTTTCTTCTTTATGCTTCTGTTTTTACCATGGCTACTGTTTTTACCAATTTGGTAAAGTAGTCCATTGCAATTAATAAATATTTGACGCTCTCAAATGCAGCGGACGTACAATATCCAATCCCGACTTTCTAAATGGTCATTGATTCATGAACGGATGTAGTTTGCTTGTTGGTCTCTTCAAAAGAGGCCCATGTGGCTGACAAGCTATGCATGCATTTTTTTGTATACTTTTTTGCGTTATTTTCTTCCTATAAGACCAAAAATATCTTTAAGATAAAAGCTTATGTGCGAGACTCCTGTCTCTCGAATGATTCCTGCAACACCCTTCATATGCCTCAGCGAGCAAATGCTTTCCTACCTCTTGATTCACCTAACGCAGGTATGGTTCCATTGCAATTGTTTTTTCTGTAGAATTTTCTCTCGATCAGAATGTATCTCCACGTATTTTTTACTATTTACCATGTCAGGAACTTATCATCTGGAAGTTCCTAAGTTAGTAGGTACCAAATGTATGGATGTCTCTAATCTCCAAGTTAATTGCCGATATTCCTTCAGTATCATCGTACCGTGGTGATTTTGTGATACATCACCCTCGCCTTCATTGGTGCAAACACGGTATGTGACGGTAGCCGTATCATTAACAATGGGAAACTCTTGGAAATCGGAGACGATATATCGTGTTGTATTCGATGCATCATCAGGCTTGTTTTCAAGTCTTGGCTTATGTTCGATACCGATATCTTCAGATTACTTCGCCAATTCACTTGAATCGGTTGTTAATCTGATTTTTTGCTCCCCAAAAACATTGCAATTTTTATCCCTAAAATTACGGCCTCATTTTTTTGCCCGTTTCATACCCTTTCAAATCCTACTCCTATTATATTAAAGCTAAAGAATTTCAACACTCTGATAATTGAGAAAAGAAAAGCATCCCAAGTGGTGTAATTCAATGGTAATCTACAAAAGGCTATGGTCTTCATTTATAATTTTCTAATATGGAAATCCAACCCCTACATATAGTTGTATTTGTATATTTCTATTCCATTCTGCCTTTTGGGATGTTTTAACTAACCAGTGTCTGGAATCCTGATTAGTGTTCATTTGTTTATATTATGCGAGAAATACATTGGATATGTATTGATTTTGATTAATAAAATATAATTAACTTTATTTTTTAAAGCTGATTATGATTTCATAGACAACACTGACCAGTTGAACCACATTAGATTTAAAATAAAAAAGATAAAAAATCAAAAAGTTGACCATTGGAGTTATTATTATTTTATTTTATTTTAAAGCATAAAAAAGATTAAAAATATAAATAATAAAAATATGCTCCGATGATAGCAGTAAACCTAGTTTAGTTGATTAAATTGAGTTTTTTTTAGTCTCATAATACTTGTTTAAATTGATATTATTCCATGGAATTTCTAATACCACCCTTCTATGTTATCTTGAAAATATATATTTTTTTTAAATATACTAATGATAATTAATGGTTGAAGATTTTTATGAAGGATATAAATGAAAAAGTTTTATATCTCTCTATTCTTTAATGTGTGTGTAAAACCCTATTTAAGCAACTAAACTGGGACGGAAAAAATATATTACATCATTCGTACATATACGGACTATATATACCTAAGAAAAACAAATTGGAATTTCAGTACTACTAGATTTCTTGAATTGTTTCATCAAAATTTGGATTATGTTATACTCACGGATGCTTTTTCTTTGTTGGATAATAATAGGAGGATCGGCTTAATATGGTGTTAATCTTCGTGTACATTGTTAAGAGCGAGGTAATTTGTTGGATTTGCTACATATCAAACTTTTGCGAAAGCTCGAAAAACTCTTTCTTAGGCTATTCTTTATGGATGATTTCCGTAGTCATTTGTACGGTTATGACACGTAAACGGGAGGGAAGGTATATTTCTTATGGTGTGGGAAAAAAGAATGAGAAAAGCGAGGATTCAATCCTCACCCAAAAAATATTTAATTTATATAAAATACTAATGGTATGATTAAAATCTGATAAAAATATATTTTATTATCTTTCATAATATTTTATTTATATAAAATATTAAAAGTGGGGTTAAAAGTGAATAAGAGAGGATTTAATCTCGCTTTTTAAATTTTTCTGGCGAGAATTGAATCCTCGCCTTTCTCTTAGTTTCCTCCCACGTTTCCTACTTTCGGCGAAAGAAAACGGGAACGAAACTTTTGGCAAAGCTTATGCCACGGTTTAACATCACTATCATCCCACAGAATTTCTCCATAAAAAATAGCCTTAGTCATTACAATCAGTAACGGATCTGGAAATATTGGATACCCCGGTCTTAATTAGTTTTATACCCGTGCTCAGGACTAAAATCAGTACATTAAAATTTTGGTCCAATAGAAATACAAAGTTAAACAAATGTTTTTTGTGGGCTTTGGGGGTGGCTTCAGCCAGGGGAAGCCCAGATATAATTCTGCCACTGATTATAATACTATTTATGTCCAATATAGTTGATTTCGGCCGTCTCTACTGAGATCTTATCAGGATTCTCGGTCTTGGCATCTAAACGAGATAATCCATGTAATTTCGGCGATCCAAGATTTTAATGGGAATCTTGGTCTGACTCGGTCCGTCTCGGCTTGACTCGATGACACATAATTGTAAGTATAAAATTTATAAAAATTGCTCAAAAAGTTTTTTTGATATTTCACCGAAAATCTTATCGAAATAAAGTTGTTCTGGTATCTTAGTCCCAACGTAGACGAAACTAAAATCCAAAGTTAACTACATTATTTGTGTTTCATCTCTAATGTAGATTATACGAATTGTATATTATATTATTTTTTTCGATGAGTGTTTCTTCACCCTCGTCTTGCAAGAATTTAATAGGATATTTAGTCTCGTCCAAAAATGGTATTTTTAACACTTTGACAGACGAATTTGCTTGCCAAATTAGGATGTCTCCTCTCTTTTTTTGGTTTCCCTTATAAAAGAGAGGAGTTAAACCATTTTTATATTTGTCTGTGTGCTTAATAAATTGATCATTGTTCAAAGAACAAAATACTGAAAAACAAATCTCTTTCAAGATAATATCAACATAACACTGTCAACAGATAAAGTGTATACGCAGAGTACACTACCTCTGTGTTTAGACTGTGATTTACATTTGCACTTGTACCTACTCTTGTCGGGCTAAAGTTACAAATTTTGGTTGGCACGACCCTACCTACCTACATAGCTATATCTCTACATCATTACTAAACTCGCGTTTCAAACGCGTAACATACACTCACTACCCCATTAACATAACACCTTCCCCGAAGTCACAACCTTACGCTATTCCGATTCAAATTCTCATTCCAATAATAATCACAATCTTTCCAAACCCTAATTCTCCAAATTCCCCCAAATTTGGCAAATTTCTGCCCAACTACTTTACTAGGGAAAGTATTTGACAGAAAACAAAAGATTAGCTGTCTGTTTCCCCTTTCCCATTAAAGTTAGTATTTCATTTTCTCTCTAGGGTTTCTATAATTGAGAAGAAAAAAGGAAAAATGGGAAATAGTGGAAGCAGTGGAAATAATAGAAGAAATAGAAATCATAATCATAATCATAATCATCCAATTCATGTTCAGAATCAACATCCACCACCACAACATCCACAACCAGAAATGACCGGAAATCGCTATGTATTTGCCGCAGCATCACCATATCCTCAACAACAGCAACCATATTATCAATATCCTGGGTATTATCCAACACCACCACCGCCTATGCCGTTGCCGAATCCGTATCATGGTCCACATATGGATCCTACACATGGGAATTGGGTTGCTGGGAGGTATCCTTGTCCACCTATGCCTCAGAATCCAACTCCTTATGTTGAGCATCAGAAAGCTGTTACCATTCGGAATGATGTTAATCTCAAGAAAGAGACTCTTAACGTTGAGCCTGATGAGGAGAATCCAGGGAGGTTTCTTATTGCGTTTACATTCGACGCCACTGTTGCAGGAAGGTAATACTTCGAGCTTTTAATTTGATATTTTGAGCAAATGATTGGTTTTTGGTTTGCCTATAAGTGGGTTTGGCAGTAAAGCTTTTATCTTTTCTGATGCTCTGTAACTTTATTTTGGAACCTGCAAGTAGTATAGAAATGTTTGACTTATGGCTGCTTCAATGACTTCCCATGATTAGAGCGTTTTAGGGTTGTGACGGGAGTTGTGGTAGTGGGTAGATTCAACTCATTTGGAGCAATACAGAATTTGTCCCTTTGAATATTTTTCAGAATTATGTAGGGTGAGACGGTTAGGTAGCTAAGTCTTAAATGTACAAAACTGTTAGGTTTGTAATTATTCTTGTTATTTTGCTAAAAAAAGGAATAGCAACAATTGGATATTGGTGCACTGTAATTAGTTGGATTCTGCACTTTAACAATGTTGTTTAGATTGTCTTAGGGTGTTTAATCATTACACTAATCATACTTTGAGGTCTTGGTGTTCTGATGCAGTAAACAAATTTTGTCTGAACTCACCTTTTATTTTATTTTTAGATTGGCCAACAGAAGTACTTCATTGATAACCAAAGATATTACAAAAAACAACTCAAAGAATGAGAAAACAATTTTAGAAAATTTGACATTTTGTTGTCTTGAATCTCATATGTGAGCAAGCATATTGTTGCTCAACTTATGTGGAGTTCCTTGTAGTCTAAGCTTTGCTTATTTGTCTCTTTCTTCTGAGGTTGTTAATTACAAACATGAGATTCTGTAGGTGTCACTGTAGTACAGTGGTAAAGTTGCTGGGTGATGATACCAGCGACTTGCGATCGAAACTCGCCAGCATCGGGGTGGGGGGATTTAAAAATTAATAATACAAACATGAGATCTAATGAACACCGTGGTCATGTAGATTTCTATCTTTCATGTTAATTTTTGTTTAGAAATAGTAATTCTATCTGTCCTAGGCCATGGATTACTATCGGATTACAGATGTATTGCCTTATGAAATTTTCTTCTTCGAAGCAAGGCTCTTTATCAAAACATCATTTGGTCATTCTAATCCTGACTTTGTGAATGTAATGCTCCCATAGAAAATCATCGAGTCTTTTGAGGGTAAGGGACTATGGATTAAATTGTCATTCCATCCTCGTTGAATGCCACTGGTGTGATATTTTCTTAATATAGCATGTAGGCTTAGGATTTGTTTGTTGACCACCTATTTTGTTGTTGTATTTCATCATATATCGTATGTCTTTGATCTATGTCCGTTTTTTCGGGCATTGTTTCATGAATTTCATCCCATCTAAAATGCTATCTTGTTCTCGTGTACCTCCAGCATTACCGTTGTTTTCTTTGCAAAAGAAGGCCTAGACTGTAATCTGACACCAATGAGAGAAGGTCTTCAACCGTTCACAATGTCTTTTCAGCAGGGTCTGGGCCAGAAGTTCAGGCAACCTCCTGGAACTGGAATTGACTTCTCAGTGTTTGAGGAGACAGAATTGATGAAAGAGGGTGATATGGAAGTTTTTCCATTAGCAGTGAAGGCAGAGGCATCCCTGCCTGAGCATAATGGGTTAGAAGGGGAAAATCCAGCGCTGGGAGCTGTAACTTCTCAGATTACACAGGCAGTGTTTGAGAAAGAGAAGGGTGAGTACAAGGTGAGAGTAGTGAAGCAGATCCTTTCAGTCAATAGGATGAGATACGAACTTCAGGAGATTTATGGGATCGGAAATTCGGTTGATAATGACTTGGATGGAAATGACCCAGGGAAAGAATGTGTCATTTGCCTCTCAGAACCACGGGATACTACTGTTCTCCCATGCCGGCACATGGTAAAATTACATTTCTTCACATTTCTCTTTTGTCAATTGCTAACAGGACTAGATCGTTAGTGAAACCCGCTGCTAGTGTATGATATTTGCTTGGCTTTGCCCTTTTTCGTGCAGTGTATGTGCAGTGGCTGTGCGAAGGTTTTGCGGTTCCAGACAAATAGGTGCCCGATTTGCCGTCAGCCAGTTGACCGGCTTTTGGAAATTAAGGTCAATAACAAAGCTGATGAATGAAGCCTGAAGTCTGTATATGACAGGATAAAAGTTGCTTGTAAAGTTTATTTATGATTTTTCGGCTTTCATTCATCTTGTGGTCTTTGACATGATGCGACTGGAAAATATGAATTATACACAGCTCTGCAACAGTAAACATTTCCCCTTGGCACTACCCATGGGTGCACGAGGGGGGGCAATCAAAACCGGAAATAACATTGTTGTAAGCTTGTAACTTTATATACATATATGGATATTTGGCGCATAGCAAGTCTTCCTCCAGTATTCCTGTTTGTGGAGAATTTGGTTATTAATCCAAGACTAAAACTTTTGCAGTTTTGGATTCCACCAAAGTTTTCAATTTCAAAGCCATTTGTTTTTTGATCCAACAAAAAGAAAACCATGATACGGGAATGCAAGTTAATATTTGGATTCCAGGAAATCATTACTTGGTGAAATATTTAAAAATATTCTAGTTAAAGCCCTTTAATCAGTACAAAACAAGCCCTTCAATCAGTACAAAACAAAAGAACAAGAAAAAAAAAAGAAAAAACTATGTCTTTAACACAATTGATGAGGCGTTTAATGTTCTCAAATTTGTCGGAAAATGAAGCAGCAGCAGCAGCAGCAAAAATGTTACCAGCAGAGCTATACCTTGAAATCCTATTAAGGTTACCAGTGAAATCAACATTTGTATGTAAGTGTGTTTGCAAGACTTGGTTTTCTCCAATTTCTAATCCTAGTTTTATTAAATCGCATCTTAATCTTACTTTCCAAACAAACAACCCTAATCTCATTCTTAAAGGTTATGAGGGGACTAGGATTAGGAAAGTCATAATTCATTACAATCATTATTGTGTACAGATGAGAATTTCTTGAATATGCAGTAGAATTGGATTACCCGTTCAAATCCTCATATGATTCAGTTAAATTAATGGGTTGTTGTGATGGTTTGGTTTGCCTATAGTTTCGTTTTGGTGATTTCGATATGAGTTTCCTTTGTCTTTGGAACCCAGCTACCAAGAGTACAAGGAATTACCTAAATCACCAGATGCAGACGATATTGAAGATTACAGTATGATTGGTCTGGGTTATGATTATAAGACTGAGAATTATAAGCTTGTAACGCAGTATACTAGTGTAATCGAAGTCTATTCGTTAAGATTAAATTCGTGGACAAGTATTGAAAATGTGCCTTATGAGTTTCATAGTGCTCAAATAGTTGGGGTGCTTGTTGATAGAGATCTTCATTGGTTAGCTAAAGCGCAAGATTGTTCGGAAGTTGTGGTTTGTTTAGATATCGGTGACCAGATATTCAAAGAAATTCAACTTCCAAATGAACCTTTGGTGAATAAGAATGATAACTATATCTTTAGGACACTGGGGGTGTTGGAAGGGTGCCTTTGTGTTCTTGGTAACGTTCTTGGTAATGTTCATTCTGAAGTATGGGTAATGCAGGATTATGGAGTTAGAGAATCTTGGACCAAACGCTATATAATAATTAACAATGAGAGAATTATGAATGACTATTTACCTTATCTTATGTTGTCTTTTAAGAGTGGTGAGTTACTATTTGGGAATTATGCTTCTGGTGATCTGATTATATATGATCCTAAAAATGAAAGTGCTAGAGAACCAAACATGCCTAATTTAACGCAGTCGTACCAAGAATGGTGTTATTATGACAGCTTAGTTTCACTCAGGTCTCGTACTTATGTGGGGGGAGAAGAAGAAGAAGAAGGTGAGCGCGAGCGTGACAGAAGAATAAGATGCCATAAGTAGAGCCTGAGAATTTGTCAGCAGTCCTTATAATTTATTTTTCTCATGGCATTTCCTTATAATTCGAAATTCGTTAGAGTTTCTTCACTCTACTGCAACCTTACAAGGATTCTTTCATCTTCTTCTTCCATCTTTATTCCAACTCAACAAGCAGGGCTGTCATTGGTGTTCAACATATGAGTAAAGGACGTGCTGCATTCAACTGAAGAGCTAATTTAGGTATGAGCTTTCTTTTTCATTTTTGATTGTGGTTACACTTATTCATCTGCTGACGGTATTCAAGTGATTATATAAAGAAATTCCATATATGGGTTCGAAACTGAATGCTGTTGCATTGCTTTGCAGTGTCAACAATAATGAGAAGGCAATGGAGATTTTCCATTGTATGGTGACAAGTCGTTGTAACACTACTTTCCTCGGAAAGCATATAACAGAATGCAAAAGATTAGTTATTCCTGTCTGTCCCGTTTCCATTAAAGTTTGTACTTCATTTTCTATAGGGTTTCTGAATTGAGAAGAAGAAGGAAATGGGAAATAGTGGAAGTAGTGGAAATAATAAAACAAATCGAAATCATAATTATCCAACCCATGCTCAGAATCAACATCCACCACCTCCGCTTCCACAACCAGAAATGACTGGAAATCGATATGTATTTGCTGCGGCATCACCATATCCTCAACAACAGCAACCGTACTATCAATATCCTTGGTATTATCCAACACCACCACCATAGATGCCGTTGCCGAATCTGTATCATGGTCCACATATGGATCCTACACATGGGAATATGGTTGCTGGGAGTTATCCTTGTGCACCTATGCCTTGGAATCCAACTCCTTATGTTGAGCATCAGAAAGCTGTTACCATTCGGAATAATGTTAATCTCAAGAAAGAGACTCTTAGAGTTGAGCTTGATGAGGAGAATCTTGGGAGGTTTCTTATTGCGTTTATATTTGATGCCACTGTTGTAGGAAGGTAATACTTTGAGCTTTTAATTTGGTTGCATTTGATATTTTAAACAAATGAATGGTTTTTGGTTTGCTTAACAAGAAATTTTTAATCTTTTGATACTGTATAACTATATTTGGAATTCATATCAAGTAGTATAGAAATATTTGATGGATAATCAGTTGGCATGTGGCTGCATTGTTAACATATAAGAAACTCACTTTTGTATATCAGTTTTAAAAACATAATACACTTTAGCTCCTTCAATGAGTTCCCTTGATTAAAGCCTTTTAGGTTGTGATGGGAGTTATGGTATTTGGTAGGTTCAGCTCATTTGGAGCAATACATAATTTGTCCCTTGAATGCTTTTCAGAATTATGTAGGGGGAGACTGTTAGGTAGCTAAGTCTCAAATCTGCAAAAACTGTTGAATTTGTCCTTGAAATGTTTTTCAAAATCTGTCCTAGGCCATGAATCACCGTTGGACTGCAGATATATTTCCCCTTGAATTTTTCTTCTCCGAAGCAAGGCTCTTGATTAAAGAAGCATCATTTGATCATTTAATCTGTGAAGGTAATGTTTCCATAGAGTTCATCGAGTCTTTTGAGAGCAAGGGACTATGAATTACATTGCGATTCCATGCCAGTTGAATATCACTGGTACGATATTTTTGTTTTTTTCATTGGAAACACGTGTGATGTTTCTTGGTATAGCATGTAGGCTTGGCATTTGATATTAGACCACCTGCTCTGCTGTTGTGTTTCTATGGAAATCAAGAGAGAGTGAATGAAAGAGTGTAAACCACTCAGAGGAGAAGATCCTCACTTTTATAGATAGATTTTGTACAGTTACAAATATATCCTTAAAGGGTGAAAATATCTAAACACTATTCACGAATCACCGTACAATATTCCTATACTGCATAACTATATGTGACCTGACCATGAGACTCATATTTCAATACTCTCCTTCAAGCGGGTGCGTAAATATCTAACATACCAAGCTTGTCGAGAAAAGAGTTGAATGGTCGACTTGGAACTTATTTTGTTAGTATATCTGCAATCTGATTTTCAGTTCTTACAAAGGGAGTGTCGATGACTCCTGCATTCAATTTCTCTTTGATGAAATGTCTATCAACTTCCACATGTTTGGTTTTATCATGTTGGACTGGAATGTGAGCAATGTTGATGGCAGCCTTGTTATCACAGTGTAACTTGTTGGAGAAAAATGAACTTTAAAATGTATTTTGGTCTTGGTGGAATGGACCTTAGGACCTAGAAGTCACTAAGGGACACTAGCTCATTTTTCACTATTGTGAATGAAGAACCTTTAGTCCCACATTGGAGAGACTAGAGATGATTCCTCTCTTTATTACCATAAAAATTGCAACTAAGGGAGCGCTCTTAGGGTTTAGAATCTTTTGTGGTTGGAGGAGGACTAAGACAGTTAGAACAAACATACTTTTCTAAAACCAAAGCACACACAGTTGCGGCTTGGGTGCTTGCGGACTTGCGGCTGTGGGTGTGGGTGCGGGTGTGACCGTGGCTAAGGCTGCGGGACTGAGTGTGTGTTGCGAGCGTGGCTGAGGCTACGGACCAACCAAGACTTACGTTTTTGAACATAAATTATTTCATTAAATTTTGTTTTAAATGTGGGGGTGTATGACCCGGCGAGAATAACTCTTGTCATAAAAGAAAATAAGTTTTGCCCGTTTTATTACCGTTTCAAATTAAATTTCGCACTTAAATTTTTGATTAAATACTAAATTTATTCACATTCAGTACTGTGCGGATTTCACTCTTCTTTTGGCTATAAAAGAAAAACGAGTTTTTCATTTCAACTCACTCCAGAGCAGGCTACTATCCCTAGCTCTTTTCCCCTCTTCTCGCTTTGTTTTGCACAACTGTGTGTTTATTTCCCTTCTATTATCTTGCTGTTAAGTTCTTGAGAGTGATTAGTATTGTGCCGATACTAATCATAACGGGAAGTTCTATCCTGGACACATCTCCTATATTGGGGTGTAGCATCTCTCATTATTGAGGAGTACCCGAGGACTATTGTGTTAAGGACAAATTGCTGAGCAGGTGGCTCTGTCCTTGTGTGTGCATCAACATCAGAGTGTATATCATTCCAGTGACTTTCTAACGTTAACAATTTTCTTTGTTTAGTGTTATTTCCATTGTTGCAGATCCAACAATCTTAACACAATACATATTTATTCTGTTTCAATGGCTAAAAGTGATGTAGACAGACCACAAAGGTTCAAAGGCAAAGATTTCAAAAGATGGCAATCCAAGATGTTATTCTTTCTGAGTTTCCACATGCTTGATGAATTCTGAAATCCTTTGATGGGAGTTTAAATGATGCGGGAAATGAAAGAGAGTTAGAAAGTTGGAGTAGACAGAACTATATGGCCAAAAACCATATTCTGAGCTGTTTAGAAGATGCTCTTTATGATTTCTATAACGCAAAAGAAAAATTTTCTGCGTTTGACTTATGGGCTGCCTTAGAAGCAAAATATGAAGCGGAAACTACTGGTAGTAAGAAGTTTTTAGTTGCCCAATTTCTTGAACTTCAGCGCATTATCAATGAAATTATTGCTGAAGGTATGGTCATAGATGAAACGTTTCAAGTGTCTGCGGTGATTGAGAAATTACCTTCTTCTTGGTCTGAATACAAACGAAGACTGAGACATGAAACTGGTGAAGTCAGTATGGTTGAATTGGGTAAGAAGATACAAGTGGAAGAATTGTTGTGCTCCAAAGACAAGAATGTATCTTCCGCAAGGGACAAGTTCAACAAGGCTCATGTGATTAAACACAAGACTGAAAAGGGTGACCGCAGCAACCGCAAGCCTGGTCCGCACAAGAAAGGTACTTTCCGAAACCCAAATCTGGCATTGGTAAAATTAAAGGTGCTTGTTATGTTTGTGGAATTCCTGGCCATATGGAAATGCATTGTATAAAACGTAAGGATTTTAATAACAAGAAAAACAATGCTAATTTGGTTGAAAGCAACAAGAACGAGTTTTCTGGCACGGTGTCTGAAGTCAATTTGGTAACCAATGTGAGAGACTGGTGGGTTGACTCTGGTGCTACCAAGCATGTCTGTGGAAACAGAGATATGGAAACAGAGATATGTTCACCTCCTATCAGAAGGTAGGGGAAGGGGAGAAACTCTACATCGGTAACTCGTCCGCAGCACAGGTTGCGGGAAAAGGCAAAGTTGGGATGAAGCTCACTTCTGGAAAAACTCTCACATTGAATGAAGTTCTTCATGTTCCGGACATCTGCAAAAATCTTGTATCTTGTGGTGTATTAGATGATAAGGGTTTAAAACTAGTTTTTGAATCTGGGAAAGTTATTGTCACTAAGGGTAAGGACTATGTAGGAAAGGGTTATGAGACTGAGGGTCTATATAAACTGAATGTAACCTCTGTTGAAATGAATAAAATTGATTCTTTTTATGTTTGTGTGTCATTGAATGTTTGGCATGGTAAACTTGGTCATGTAAACTATAAATCAATGAATAAACTGGCTAGCATAGGCTGCATACCCAAATTTACTTTGGAAAATGAACATAAATTTGAAATGTGCGTAGAATCAAAATATGCTAAAAAATCTTATAAGAAAAATATTTAGAGAAATTCTAAACCCTTAGAATTAATTCATTCAGACCTAGTTGACATGAAATCAGTTCAAACTAGAGGTGGTAAAAAATGGTTTGTCACATTTATAGATGACTGTACGAGGTACTGCACATATTTACTTAAAGGTAAGGATGATGCCTTAGAAGCCTTTAAGATATATAAACTAGAAGTTGAAAACCAAATGAGTGCTACCATCAAAACTGTTAGGTCTGACCGTGGTGGTGAGTATGTAATTCCTATAGGAGATTTTTGCATAGAACATGGCATTATACATGAAGTAACCCCTCCTTATTCACCACAATCTAATATTGTGGCTGAACGGAAAAACTGAACTCTTAAGGAGATGATGAATGCCATGTTAATTAGTTCAGGACTACCTGCAAACTTGTGGGGGGATGCCGTCCTCTCAGCTTGCTATGTCTTGAACATAGTACCCTTTAAAGGATCACATAAAACTCCATATGAGTTATGGAAAGGTAGACAACCTTCTTATGCATACTTTAAAGTGTGGGGGTGTTTGGCTAAGGTGTCCATTCCTCCACCTAAGAGAACCAAGATAGGACCCAAAACTGTTGATTGTGTCTTCATAGGGTATCCTGAACATACTACTGTATATAGGTTTATGGTGGTAAGTTCTGAAATATCTGAAATTGGTATGAATACTATTATGGAATCTAGGGATGCTGTGTTCTTTGAAAATGTTTTTCCTTTGAAATTTGAATCTCGCATGATTCGTGTTGATCCCCTAGATGTCCCTTCTACTAGTCAGACATTACCTGTAGAGGAAGATGAATTTGAGCCGAGAAGAGGTAAAAGACTTATAACAAAAAAATCTTTTGGGCCAGACTTCATAACATGCCTAGCTGAGACTGATCCACGGACTTATAGAGAAGCCATGACTTCTTCTGAAGCTCCATGGTGGAAAGAAGCTACCATTAGTGAAATGGATTCCATTATACATAATGATACTTGGGAGATTGTAGATTTACCTCTAGGGTGTAAACCCATAGGCTGTAAATGGATCTTCAAAGGAAAACGTAAGGTAGATGGAACTGTGGAAACATACAAATCTAGATTAGTAGCTAAAGGCTATAAACAAAAAGAAGGTGTAGATTTCTTTGATAGTTATTCACCTTTTACGAGAATTACTTCCATTAGGATGCTAATTGTTATTGCTGACATTCATAAATTAGAGATACATCAAATGGATGTAAAAACAGCTTTTCTAAATGGTGAATTAGATAAAGAAATTTATATTGGACCAACCAGAGGGCTTTGTAGTGAAAGATTGTGAAAACAAAGTTTGTAAACTAAGAAAATCTTCTTTGTATGGTTTGAAACAAGCACCTAAACAGTGGCATGAAAAATTTGATCATGTAATGATTTCTAGTGGTTTTAAAATTAATGAATCTGACAAGTGTGTTTATACTAAACTTTTGAATGATGCATGTGTGATTGTATGCTTGTCTGTTGATGATATGCTTATACTTGGTACAAACATGGATGTAATTAATTCCACAAAGAGCATGCTAAATGAGAATTTTGACATGAAAGACTTAGGCCCCGCTGATGTGATCTTAGGGATGAAGATTAGAAGAAATTCTAATGGATATAGTCTTATTCAATATCATTATGTTGAATTTGTGCTTAGAAAATATAACCAGTTTGATTGTAAACCTGCTTGTACTCCTTATGATCCTGGTTGTAGACTCAAAAAGAATAAGGATAACGGAGTTTCAAAACTTGAATATTCACGTGTTATAGGAAGTCTGATGTATTTAATGAACTGTACGAGGCCAGACATTGCTTATGTTGTGAGTAGGTTGAGTAGGTATACATGTAATCTGGGACAAGAGCATTAGGATGCACTTATTAGAGTGTTAAGGTACTTAAAGTACACTTTGAACTTTTGTATAAGTTATGAGAGATACCCTGCGGTCCTAGAAGGATTTTGTGATGTAAACTGGATATCGGACTCAGAGGAGTCTAAGTCTACGAGTGGATATGTTTTCACTCTAGCTTGCGGGTATGTATCTTGGAAGAGTTCCAAACAGACATGTACAGCTCGTTCCACTATGAAATCAGAGTTTATTGCGTTAGATAAAGCAGGAGAGGAAGCCGCTTGGATAAGATGCTTTTTAGAAGACATTCCTCTTTGGCATAGGCCTGTGCCAGCTATATTTATACATTGTGATAGTCAAGCTGCAATAGTTAATGCTAAAAACAACAACTATAATGGGAAGTCTATACACATTCGTAGAAGACACAATTCCCTAAAACAATTAATCTCAACTAGCGTTATTTCTGTTGACTTTGTGAGGTCTAAGGAGAATATCGCGGACCCTTTGACGAAAGGTTTGTCCAAGGAGATAGTTAGTAGTGCATCGAGGGGGATGGGGCTTAAGCTCATCAAATAAACTTTCCATGAAGGATACTCAACCTTGCTGACTGGAGATCCCAAGATCAAGGTTTCAAATGAGACAACTAATTTATGGTAGGTTAAAGGAAACACTATCAGAGAATTTCATTCTCTATCCCTTCCTTATGGTGTAGACGTGATAGTGTGACTGCATGTGAGGATGACTTTTTATTAAGTCTTAATGAGTTCTATAGTTTCAATTTAAGATTGAAGTGGTATGTAGCAGTAAACACTCTTGATAGAACTCACCTATCTAAATGAGGAAGTGAGCTGATTCTCTAGAGCATTCTAAGAAACGGGATACGTCCAGTGCCAAAAAGGACACAACTGCATGAACTTAAAAACACCTAGAGAGATATCACGCGTGGAAGTTATTGATGAACTACACCAAACGATGGTAGTTCAAGACATCGCATTCACTTTCCATCAAGTAGTTCCGGTAATTTCTCACTAAGCAAAGGTTCAAGACCTTACGGACACCTATTGCCTAAGGGGTATTTCTCGCTTTCTGATTTTTATCGGGTTTTCATTCTTGTGGGGGATTTTTGGAGAAAAATGAACTTTAAAATGTATTTTGGTCTTGGTGGGAATGGACCTTAGGACCTAGAAGTCAATAAGGGACACTATCTCATTTTTCACTATTGTGAATGAAGAACATTTAGTCCCACATTGGCTAGTTAGAACAAACATACTTTTCACACATTACGGCGCTTCGCATCGAAGCACGCACGCTTACGGTTGCGGCTTGCGAGCTTGCGTGCTTGCGGAGCTTGCGGCTGTGGGTGTGGGTGTGGGTGCGAGGTGTGACCGTGGCTAAGGCTGTGGCTGAGGCTGTGGACCAACCAAGACTTACGTTTTTGAACATAAATTATTTCATTAAATTTTGTTTTAAATGTGGGGGTGTATGACCCGGCGAGACTAACTCTTGTCATAAAAGAAAATAAGTTTTGCCCGTTTTATTACCGTTTCAAATTAAATTTTGCACTTAAATTTTTGATTAAATACAAAATTTATTCACATTCAATACTGCGCGGATTTCACTCTTCTTTTGGCTATAAAAGAAAAACGAGTTTTTCATTTCAACTCACTCCAGAGCAGGCTACTATCCCTAGCTCATTTCCCCTCTTCTCGCTTTGTTTTGCGCAACTGTGTGTTTATTTCCCTTTTATTATCTTGTTGTTAAGTTCTTGAGGGTGATTAGTATTGCGCTTATACTAATCATAACGGGCAGTTCTATCCTGGACACATCTCCTCTGTTGGGGTATAACATCTCTCATTAATGAGGAGTACCCGAGGACTATTGTGTTAAGGACAATTTGCTGAGCAGGTGGCTCTGTCCTTGTGTGTGCATCAGCATCAAAGTATATATCATTTCAGTGACTTTCTAAAGTTAACAATTCTCTCTGTTTAGTGTTATTTCCATTGTTGCAGATCCAACATAACTTCATAAGACCTTTAGGACTGAATCCAATCTCTGTTAAAAATATTATTAACCATAATAACTCACAAACGGACAGAGGCTAGGGATGCTTCCTTCCTCTCCGCTTACGTCGAGTCCCTCACCCTAACTGGTAAGTGCCTTCATCCCTCTCCTCGCACCTACGTACGTTTAAATTCCATGAGCCATAGCCCTAAATTCTTCTTTTGCACTAGATCTAGCTATAACTGATTGCTTCTTGTTGCGCCAAGTTACTAGGTTTCCTCTCACAAATGAACAATATCCAGAGGTATACCTACGATCAATCACAGAGCCTGCCCAATCTGTATCTGTGTATGCTTCAACTTCTTTGTGATTATTCTGAGAGAATAACAGCCCTTTTGCTGGTTCAGACTTTAGGTATCGAAGTATTCGATACACTGCATACATATGTGTGTCTCGAAGGGCATGCATAAACTGGCTTACAACACTCACCGAGTATGCAAAATCAGGACGAGTGTGAGACAGGTAATTTAGTTTTACCACTAACCTTTGATATCTCTCTTTGTCAACAGAAATGCCATCGGTGTCTTCTCCCAACTTCTGATTTGGTTCAACTGGTGTGTCAATAGGGCCTACAACCCAACATCCTTGTCTCGGCTAAAAGATCCAGAACGTATTTCCTTTGAGAGATGTAGATACCCCTTTATGATCTTTCCACTTAAATTTCTAGAAAGTAGCACAACTCTCTTAGGTCCTTGTCCAAGTAAGATTTTACCTTCCCCGTTTCTTCCACATCACCTATCATTACAATGTCATTCACATAGACAATAAGCATGGTGATTTTTTTATTCCATGAACGCTTAAGGAACAAGGTATAATCTACCTGACTTTGCTGAAATATCTCAACATACTTTGGGTAAACCTGCCAAACCATGCCCTTGAAAACCACTTTAAACCATATAAAAATTTCTTCAACTTGCATACTTTTCCTTCGTTAGTGTTTATTTATTGTATGTATTTGATCTTTATCCATGGTTTTCGATATTGTTTCACGAATTTCATCCCATCTAAGATGCTATCTTTTTGTCGTGTACCTCCAGCATTACCGATGTTTTCTTTGCAAAAGAAGGTCTAGACCGTAATCTGACACCAATGAGAGAAGGTTTTTCAACCGTTCACAATGTATTTTCAGCAGGGTCTGATTCAGAAGTTCAGGAAACCTCCTGGAACTGGAATTGACTTCTCGGTGTTTTGAGTAGACAGAATTGATGAAAGAGGGTGATATGGAAGTTTTTCCATCAGCAGTGAAGGCAGAGGCATCCCCTCCTGAGCATGATAGGTTCGAAGGGGAAAATCCGGCGCCGGGAGCTGTAACTTATCATATTACACAGGCAGTGTTTGAGAAAGAGAAGAGTGAGTACAAGGTGAGAGTAGTGAAGAAGGTCCTTTAGGTCAATGGGATGAGATACGAACTTCAGGAGATTTATGGGATTGGAAATACGGTTGATAATGACTTGGATGGAAATGACCCAGGGAAAGAATGTGTCATTTGCCTTTCAGAACCACGGGATACTATTGTTCTCCTATGTCGGCATATGGTAAAATTTACATTTCTTCATATTTCTCTTTTGTCAATTGCTAACAGGACAAGATCGTTAGTGAAAACCGCTGCCAGTGTACAATATTTGCTTGGCTTTTCCCTTTTCGTGCAGTGTATGTGCAATGGTTGTGCGAAGGTTTTGCGGTTCCAGACAAATAGGTGTCCGATTTGCCATTAGCCAGTTGACCGGCTTTTGGAAATCAAGGTCAATAACAAAGCTGATAAATGAAGCCTGAAGTATTATATATCACAGGACAAAAGTTACTTGTAGCTTTTATTCATCTGGTGGTCTTTGACAGGAAAATATGAATTATACACAGCTCTGCAGCATTAAATTTTTTCCCTTGGCACCCATGGGTGCACGAGGGAGGGCAATCAAAACTGGAAATAACATTTTTGTAAGCTTGTAATTTTACATACATATATGGATTATTCGGCGCATATCAAGTTTTCATCCAGTTTTCGTGTTTGTGGAGAATTTGGTTGATAGAGGTTTTTCTAAGAGAAGGGAGGGAAGATGCAGAATGCGACTTAAAGACATGGTCAGAAGCAACCATTCTAGAAGTGATAATGGCACCACTTGTGGAGACTCCTGCTCTAATAAAAAGACTAAAAAGGACTCTTGCGGTTCGAGATGCAGATCTTTACTCGATTGGATTTGGACGTGAACAACAAAGAATGTTCATGATAAGGCTCAGCCCAAGGATGTCAATGGACCAACAAGCAACGGAGAGTTGGAGGGACTTTCAGAGGCCCATGAAACCTCATGAGATTAACCCTGGTTTGTGCTTACCCTCTTCTTTTAATATGAAGATTTTATCTTGGAATTGTAGAGGTATTGCTAGGCCATGAAAGAGTTATGAAAAAACTGACTAAGAGGCATAATCCGTCTATTCTGGCATTACTTGAGACAAGGGTTTTAGAGGACATTGTTGCCAATATTATTAGCAGATTGGGCTTCACGGATTCTATCATTGTTGATCCTCATGGTTTCTTTAGAGGATTGTGTCTGTTTTGGAATTCAAGTGAAGTGGACATTCAAGCCATCAACAGTTCTAGATGGGCAATTCATGTTGTTGTTACTGCAAAGTTCCAACAACTTTGGATTTCATCATCTTTGTACGACAACACTAATAATATAACCATGAAGAGGATGTGGAATGATGAGTTTGAGGCAATTTCTAACATCCCGGGTGCTGAGTGGATGGCTATTGCTGACTTTAACACGATTTGTGTAACTTAAGAGAAAAAGGGAGGCAACCACCCATCGGTTGGTCAAACATCTAAGCTTAAAGAAGTGATAAACAAATGTGGTCTCATTGATCTTGGATGCAATGAGCCAAGATTCACATGGAACAACAAGAGAAGTGGGGCAGCTAACATCAAAGAAAGACTCAATAGAGCTGTTGCTAATGCTAACTGGCAGGTCATATTCCAGAAGGCTCAGGTAATGCACTTACCTTACTATAATTCTGATCATAGAGCTATAATTGTTGATTTGGACCCTAAAGTTTGTTTTAAGCCTCGGCCTTTTAAAGTTGAGGCCTTTTGGGCTGATGACCCTAGATTTGATGTTGTTGTTAAAAAATATTGGTCTAGGCCAAATGGGAATCATCCTGTTTGTGCTCATTTTCTTCGTCATCTCTAAAATCCAAGTGGATTCAAGAAGATGGAACAAAAATAGTTCGGAAATCTATTTACTCAAATAGAACTTGCTCATGAGTCATGAGAAACTTCAGAAATCCCAAAATGGATTTGATACCTGTCCATCTGATGCTGCAAAGCAAAACATGACCAATTGTCTTATAGATTACTTAAGACTTCTCAAGTTTGAGGAGATTTATTGGAGATAAAAATCTAGAGTTGTTTGGCTCAAGGATGGGAACCTTAACACTAGATTTTTTCATACTTCAACCCTGACTAAAAGGAAGAGAAATTCTATTGTTATGTTAAAAAATGATAGAGGTATTTGGTTGGATAATGCTAAGGACATTGAAGATCACATTGTTGATCATTTTAGTGACCGATTTATTCTATTAATGCTTCTGTGGATGTGAATGAACTTTCATCCCTTTTCCCTTCTGTTATTTCCTATGATGATAATGTTCAGCTTACTAGTGAGGTTAGTGAAGATGAGATTAAGAATGTTATTCGTCAACTTGGTTCTCTGAAGGCCTCCGGGCCTGATGGCTTACAAGGTATTTTCTACCCTAAATTCTGGAAACAGAGGTCCTAGTTGCGTTGGTTAGGAGTTTCTTTGCTAACGAGAGTTTAAATTAACCTTTATTGCTTTGATTCCCAAAGTGAATAATCCTATATGTATTAAATAATATAGACCTATAAGTTTGTATAACTTCGGTATGAAAATTATAACTAAAGTCATTATTAATAGATTGAGGCCTTTGCTTAGTAAGATTGTCTCATATAATCAGCATGCTTTTATTCCGGGGAGATCCCTTTTTAATTCAGCTGTACTTTACTATGAGATTATTCATTTGTTTAAGGCCAAAAAAGGAACCAAGGGTTGAATGGCTCTTAAGTTAGATTTAGAAACTTTGTCTAGACTAATTTCTGATGGTATTGTTAACAGGTCCTTATTGGGGTTTACAACACCTGTGAACAACCTAACATACATTTACCGTATGTATATTTTGAAGTACAATATATAAACCAACCCCTGACCTGCCATGATCTCATGTGCCTCTTGTTGTGGATTTCCTTGACAGGATCCCTTGAACGGCTCATCAGATACCACCAAAGAATTAATGCACCACAGAACTTAAACTAGTAAAATATATTTTTGGTCCCAAAGTCAAAGATAAAATGTAATGATATACTGTAGAGGTGGCCATAGATCGAAAATAAAATTCAGTGGAGTGAAAATGGAAAAGCTAATAAATCTCACTACCTTCTGATTTATGATTAAGGTCGATTTCAATCGCACCTGGTCCATCTCCAGGTCCACTTAATTGTTTCTCAGATTCAGATCATTCATTAACACTTAGCTCCGTCAAATTTCAGCCAAATTTATTATGATGTTGTAGCTCGAGTGAAGGTGTTGGTGGATGCATAATAGTGGTCTGTATGGGATGGTGCAGTGAAGGTGGGGTGGACTTGAGCAAGACTTAGTTATGAAGGTGCTGATAGAAGTGGTGATTGTTCGTATGATCTCTAACTATAAATTAAAATTATTAATCTAATCTAACAACTAATATTAGATTAGTGTTAATTAAATATAAATCGTTTAACTAATAATCCTATTTTATCCACATATAAAAATATTCCTCTACAGAATCATAAACCCTTATACGAGGCTTCTTTCAAAAGGGTTAGCTTTTATCTCCATATTTTTATACATATAGTTTAAAAATACAAAAACAACACAACAATCTAAGATTATAAGTACAATAGCATACATCAATCAAAGAAGAAAAGAATAAGCTATTTATATATTTTAGATAAGCAGTATATTCATCTCAAAATCTCATCCACCAAACAAGGACATAAGAGTGCCATCGAAAATGACCCTTGAGGACATTTCTGTATTTCCATACTATCGAAGTGTTATAAATAATTAGTACTCCATGTTGCCCCAAGACTGCAGATGATCTAAGCTTTAACTTCTATATTTTCAACATAACAATTAAAGATTACAAGTACAAAAACATACATCAACCAGATAAAAAGAAAAGCTACATTTTTCTATTATTCAATACAACAATGATGGAACAATTGTAATGTTTAATCTTCAGGATTAAACAAATGAAGAATGGACCCTCCACCATAACCAACCCTTATAAATTGTCCAAATAAAAGTAGAAAACGGAGATTAATATTAGAAATGGATTTCCACAAAACTCCAATACATCTATCAGTCACCATAAGATATGGTCGGTTTTCCGATAGATAGATATACCTCCGTGTACCCCTCTCTCTATATCCAACTACCAAAACTCTAGATAAAGAGAAAGGCGTCAACTTTTGTTGGTGACTGCCCAAAACCTTTTTAAGCCGAGTATGCTAAGTAAACAAGTGGTGGTAAGGTACACGTTCCTATGTGTATATCATAATCACTCTCGAACGGGAAATATGTCTGACATTTTACAGATTCACTGGAAGAATAGATGGCTGAAAACACATTGTGTCACCACTAAAGAGCAGTTGTTGATAGATTACATGTTTATGAATTTTGTACATGTTTGATTTTGTTTTAATAGGTTTTTCAAAAATAATTGTATTACAAAAGTTATACTTCGAGTATATAAAAAGATGGAGTCTTATCGCAGTATTTTCTAAGAAAAAGAAACCTGGACGTTGAGTGGGGATGGGGAAGAAGAACTGATTCAGAATATGAGCAAAAAAGGTTTGCGTTTTTGAGGGCGACCCAAAAAGAATTGGGGACTAATAAAATAAAATAAGGATATTAAGAAGTAATGTTAGCACACCCCTTATCCATATATTTTCTTTAATGGCTAATGTGTCCTTGTTTAATTAGTGTTAATGTTGATTAATTAGTTAGTTAATTTTGGTTATAGTTAGTGTTAGAAAATTATTTGAGTTATAGTTTTATAAAAGAAATAGAGAGTGTGTTAGAGAAGAAGAATAATAAGTTTGGGAAAATTATGTTTTACCTAAAATCAATAACAAACATGGATGAGTATGAGGAAGAAGGTAAGAAACATCATGAAGAACATAATATTGAAGGTTCAATGACGTTTAGAGTTGACGATTTGGGATATTTGTTGGATGATCCAAATTTTGGGGTTGAAGAAACCCTAGACGACGATTTAACGAGAGAAAACGATGAATCACCTCAAAATGAAGATAATAATGCATCAAACAATCAGGTATTGTGTTAAGAAGCTCAAAAACCCAATTTGTATGCATTTGTATTTGATCGTTAACAAAAAAAATTGCATGCATTTAATGCCATGGACGTCCCAGAATCAGTAGATAATTGAGTACCATATCTACCGATTACACTGGACTGAGCCAAAATTAGGGTATAATCGGTAGTCTCGTGAAGAATGATTGTTACCGATTAATCAAAATCACCAAATCGAATTGTTTTCAAATTTTGTTTTCATAATCGGTAATTTAGGAATACTTATTATCTACCGATTATAGTTGTCGCCCCAAAAATCAATTTCTCCAAACTTACAAAATTTCTAATTCTTCATCTTTCAAAATCGACAGTGGGTGAATATTTTTATCTATCGATTTAGAATCGGTAGTTTGTAAAATCACATATCTACTGATTGTAATTGTACCCAGAATTGAATTAAACTTAAAAATTTTGCACTTTGTAATCGGTAGTTTAAAGATCAAATTTATCTACCGATTCCATTGTAATCGGTTGTTGTTTAACAAATTAAACCTTCGATTATACTTTTTTTGTGTACAAAATTTGTCTTGATTTGTTTCTATAATCGGTAGTACGGGAACATAATTAACTACCGATTGTTGTTAATCGGTAGTACGAGAATATAATTAACTACCGATCGTCGTCAATCGGTAGTACGGGAATATAATTATCTACCGATTGTTGTTGTCTAACTCATTGCTATTTTATGAAGATTGTTGAATCGGTTAATCATGTTTCATATGAGGGTTCTGATACTTCCCTACGCTACGCAAATGATTTGGTATGCTACCTACCCACTTTTGTCTTGTTCTAAGAATGTATGTTACATGGTTAGGCTTATGATATTTTTTTTGTTATATGCGCATTAAGACATTTGGAAGTAAGGCGGAGGCAAAGGAATGGCTTATCAACAAGGAAAAAGAGAAGATGTGTTTTGTAGTTCAGAACAATTGCGTGAGGCTTGATCGATTTGAAATGATTTTTGAGAGAGGTGGCAAGCGAAAGAGTCATGTGGAAAAGGATCGTAAATACGTAAAGAAGACAAAGAGGAAATACCAAGGTAATTCAAAGAAGATTGGATGCCCATTTAAGATTATATTCAGTAAGCCCGACGGTAATGAAGGTAAAGTATGAAAAATGTTTAGAGTTGTTAATGGTCGTCACAACCACAAATATCCGGAAATTCTTGTTGGGCACGTAATGGTTCCAAGTTAAAACCAAAGAAAATGGAGACGGTGAAGTCTATGAGGAACTAATGAAAGCGAGTGCAATCCTATCTAAGATAAAGGCGGACGACCCCAACAAATTTTTTTCGTTGTCTACAATTAAGTCGGCGCTAGCAACGATCAAAAGGACGGAATGGAATGGTCGAATGATTATGCAACAATCAGAGTGGTTAGCCGAGAAACATAATTACACGTTGAGAAAAGAAGAAAGGGATGGTAAAGTGATTCGTATTTTCTTGGCACATCCGAAAATGATCTAATTGTCTTAATGCTTTCACCAAATTTTGTTGATTATGTTATTACAAGACAAACAAGTACAACATGACGTTGTTGAACATTGCTTGCCACAGTTCGGAAAAATGCACATTTACGGTGGCGTGGGGTTTAATGGATGCTGAGAACGATGTGAATTTCTTTTGGATGTTGCAAACATTAAGTTCGATTTATAATGGCGAGCATTTTCCAAGGGTTATTGTAACAGATAACGATCAAGCCTTGATGAATGCAATAAAGGTAGTGTTTCCGGAAGCCCAGATGTGTCGGCTCTAAGGAAAAATGGGTCGTCCAATGAAGGATCAAGGTGGACCAATCTCACGACAAGTCAAATCAAAGGTCTCTACGATTCCTTTTCAAGTAAGTCAAACCCAACCTATATACGGAAGACCAAATCGAAGTACGTATACAGTATACGATGAGTATTTTGAAAAACTCACTCTACTTATTATACCATTTGTTTTCTTCGCCGACAATGTCGATGGGGATGGCAACTGTGGTTTTCACATTGCTTCGAAACAAATAGGAGACATTAGTGAGGCGGTTAACGAGAATATCACTCAATGGTAATATTTAAGAAATACGATGGTCGTCCAACTATTGGAGGATAAGGAATTCTATATTGAAATGATGAGAGAAAGAGATAGACATGTTAGAGAATAAAAGTTCAAAGAGTTATATACTCGTGTAAAATGCCGAAAGGGATTGAAGACAATCGGGTCCAAGTATTGGATGGTAATGCCGAAATGTGGGTATCTTTTAGCGGATTGTTTTGAACTGCATTGCACATTATTTTTGTCCTCCTTCCTTAGGAGTGAGTGTTACGTTTACATCCACAAGGAAGGTTTGTGATGAGTCGGTCAAGGATAGACGAATCATTATGGTATGGGTTAATAGCAATCATTTTATCGGTTTAAGGTTAACAGAAGGTTGTCATGAGTA
Source organism: Papaver californicum (assembly GCA_023531435.1). Classification (NCBI taxonomy): domain Eukaryota; kingdom Viridiplantae; phylum Streptophyta; class Magnoliopsida; order Ranunculales; family Papaveraceae; genus Papaver; species Papaver californicum. The sequence goes on along the minus strand of JAJJMC010011502.1, from coordinate 370,394 downwards.
GGTGGTCGGATTACTTCTCAACTAACCACTCCAAGGAGTGGTTGAAGCAATATGGAGTGTTGGGATCGTTTAACAAGCTTTTCCAAGGGCCCAATTGAATTGACCGAGGATGGTGAGTAGTTTAGTTGAACATGTATTTCAACATTGCATTTTCGAGTGATAGAAAAAATATTAATGCAATGTTTCGATGTTATCGCCATTGTGTTTTCTATACACAAGTGATTGAAAAATATATTAACGCTATGTTTTTTGTGTTATCGTCATTGTGTAACATGGACAAAGTTTTTTGACAACATTTTATTGTACAATCGGAAGTATCGGGATCACCGTTATCTTCTGATTTGAACAATCGGAAGTAGAAAATTATATTGTAATTCCGATTATGTTGAATATTTTCAACAGGAAATCAAGTTAAAATCAAGTGAGACAATCGGTAGATATATGACAGTAATAACTTCCGATTATATTAAAAAATCAAACACAAAAACTCATTTTCCCTACATAGAGAGTTGTATCGTTATAGTATTTTCAAAAGTTCCTATAAAGACTATAATCGGTAGATAATAGTATATTCTAATTACCGATTATGTATCCATGGTAATTGTTTTGTGATTCATATTTTGTCTTGGAGAATGCCCTTCACCTTAAGCGGCATGGACGAACCTTAAACTGGTTGAATTTGTCCACCACCTTAAGGATATTGAAATGAGCTTCGTAACGGTAATTTGATCGTTTCCATCGTCACCATTCCTAGATAGATCTCGCTATAAAGTCATTATTAGTTTCACCCCTCAAACGATATCGATTGACAAGATAAGTTAAATTCACAAATGGATCAACTTCTCTGCTTATGAAATTAAATCGACAAAAAATATCAGCTCTATTACGGTTATTGGGGTTACCGGTGTCAACGCAAAAATATTCGTGAATGCTCTCCAAATAACTCATAATCATTACACCATTTTGCTTACGTTCTTCTCCTCGCCTCGGATAGAAATGCACATAGCGCCTACATAACGATAAATCTTCTTCTACCGTGAACGGTTGAGCCATTAATCTTGAAGATGATTACTTCGATGTTAGAGAGTTAAAATGTATTGGAGGTGCATAAATGAGAAGAGGTCACCCTCCTTATATAGTTTAGAGTCCCAATGACTTTTTTTTTTCAAAAAAAGAAAAAGTTGTTGAGGCATGGTGTAACAAGAGTGTACAGAAAATATGTACACTAAGTTCATACGAATATAAACAATCGGAAGTCTATGAAACTTTATTTACTACTGATTATAGATGTTGCCCCAAATTCGAAATTGAAATTTTTTGAAAATTTTGAAAATTTTCGTATTCCATAGTCGTCAGTCTAAGAAAATGTATTTACTGCCGATTGTAATGTAAAATGAGTCCAGAAACCAATCAGTTCCATCAGCTTAATCGGTACATTATTAACACCTGATTGTACTTCAACAAGTGTAGTCGGTAGTATAAGAAAATGTATTTACTACCGAATGTAGATGTTGCCCCAAATTCAAAATTGAAAAATTTGTAAAATTTCCAAAATTATCATATTCATAATTTGTAGTCTAAGAAAATGTATTTATTACCGATTATAGATGTTGCCCCAAATTCAAAATTGAATTTTTTTAAAAAATTCAAAATTTGCATACTCCATAATCGATAGTCTAAGAAAATGTATTTACTATCGAGTATAGATGTTGGTCCAAATTCAAAATTGAAAAATTTGTAAAATTTCCAAAATTATCATATTCATAATCGGTAGTCTAAGTAAATGTATTTACTACCGATTGTAGATGTTCCACCAAATTGAAAACTGAAAATTTTATAAAATTTCCAAAATTTACATACTCCATAATCGGTAGTATAAGAAAATGTATTTACTATCGATTATAGATGTTGCCCCAAATTCAAAATTGAAAAATTTCAAAAATTTCAAAAATTATCATATTCATAATCGGTAGTCAAAATGTATTTACTACCGATTGTAGATGTTGCCCCAAACTCAAAATTGAAAATTTTCTAAAATTTGTAAAATTTTCATACTCCATAATCGGTAATCTAAGAAAATGTATTTACTACTGATTATAATGTAAAATGTGTCCAGAAACCAAGCAGTTCCATCAGCAGGTGTAATCGGTAGATTATTATCACCCGATTAGGATCTACAGGTGTAATCGGGAGATAATTATCATCGATTGTGGATCAACAAGCTTAATCGGTAGGTGATGCATACCACTTATCTACCGATTGTAATATAAAATTTCAACAAAGTTACTTATGAAGTATGAGTCTCTTGCAAATCAATCGATAATTCATACAAAAAACCTAAAATTCATTCATCATCCATAAAGTAAACCATTCATTAACATTAAACAGAACGTTAGAACTTATAATCCGAAAAAAACCTTTAAAATGACATTGGCTTTAGTACGAAAATGATGTTAGAACTTATAATCCGAAGTAAGTTTCTTGCAAATCAATTGAAAATGATATTCTCTAACAAGACAACCACAATCTAATTTATGAATTTTTTGGTTTTAGAACGAGTACGACGAGCACCAGGGACATTTGCTTCAACATCAGGGAAATTGGCTTCACCATCAACACTCGATGAACCACGAGATCTTTTACTGGAATTTGATGCTGGCCTCTTAGGCTTATTCGAAGTTTTCTCCCCAAACTTACTTGCATAAGCTTCATTATCAATGTTATTTATTAGGTCTTTATGCTCTTTCAGCTTCTCAATTGATAAAGGAACTCCCGCCTTTATACACCCAGCAAAAGGAAAGAACATTACGTACCAGTATTTCATAACCAGAAGGTTTGTCTTTGATGATCCAAGTATAATCGGAATACTTGGTGGTCTTTCCTTTATCTTCACGGATCAAATGAAGATGAGAATGCTCCCGGTACCATTCCATATAGCATGGATGTACTTCATCACCTCGGTTGACAGGTATCCCATCGTTGATCAAATATTTTATCCTGTTATTCCAATCTTCACCGGATGGGTTACCAGAGTAAACTACTGTGATAGAGTCCTTACCACAAACTGAATTCTCCACGTCCAATTTGAACTTGCCACGCATGTGACTCCAAGGTTCTTCTTGTACAAAATCGAGTTGACGCATCACCCTAGAGCCATTGTACATAACATATCTTGTGGGATGCCACAAGGGTCCATAATAAAACGACAACTCAGACCTTCCCACTATATATCCACTAGCTTGGTCTTCCTTGTATGGATCAAAGCATACATCTTTGGACGTCATGAAGTCTAATTTCCTACTCAAAGAAATCAACTGATGCTCCTTAGACCTTGAACGGTTGTTGTCGAAGATGTATTTTTTTCCTCTGGGTGTTCACTTCTCCCATATCGGATTCTCTTTGGCCAACTCGAGGGACAGGAAGTGGTCATAGATCCATGTGTAGTGTACATATCAAACCAAGTATGAGAAAATTGATTCTTAAAAGAGAAAAAAATTAATAAAAATCAAAGTATCAATAGAGTTACCAAAATACCTGTAGTAGGCTCACGTTCCCGGAAATTTGGCTAGTTGATTCTCTCGATGTCTTCCTTAACTCTTCAATCAAGAACGCATTGCATGCGGTGCCCCACGAGTAATCACGAACTTTATTGAGAGGATGCAATAGTTGTAGAAGGTTGGCGTCGACCCGGTTGCCACTACAATTGGGGAAAATGACACATCCCAATACACAGAGGAAATATGCAGTGGTTGCAGCATTCACTTTGTCGTCGCTAAACTCTGGATTCTTTTCTTCTTTATCCTTGGTGCCTTTGAACATATTCATCAAGTGGATCATGTTGAACTGTCTAGTTTTGTAACGAAAGCACCGGTTGAACTCAATATCGGATGTCGCTCGATCCCAACCAAGCACTTCTGAGTGTAAAAATAAAATTGTTCCCAGCTTAACTACTTTACGTAATCAAACTTGACGGCTGTACCATAGTCAACGAGGCTAAGAATCTGCACCACATCATCTAGGGTGATCGTCAACTCTCCAAACGGCATATGGAAGGTGATGGTCTCAGGATACATTCTCTGCAGGAAGGCTAATATCGACACCCGGTCATGCTCTAACATTGAATTCTCGGCAGTAGTAGATAACCCCGAGTCATAAATAATTTATTTGAACCTTTCACACTCACCATCTAATGGCCAGTCTTTCATTTTTGTTGGTACAACTGTAGGTTTGAGTAGACGAAACGCATGAGAATGGTCCTAATATACACGACGAATTATAAAATAATTAAAATAGTCATTAACACTTCTACGAATAAAAGACAATAGCTTAGGAATGGTGTTTTATAATTATTATCCCAGTTGAATAAATTTCTTTGGCCCATGAGTCTTTGTATCCAAATAACAGATCTCCTTCATCTCTTGGTAACCCAGGGATTTGGCATGCTTCAATACCCTTCATCTTCAAAGAGGTGGGGACTTGGTGTCCTCCTTTCTTCTTAATTACCTTCATTGTACCTTTTCATTCTCCTTGTGTAACACTTGGTTCTCCTTCTTCTTAGTTTCTAATTTGTGGAACACTTGGTTCTCCTTTTTCTTGGTTTTTAACTTGTGGAACACTTGGTTGAGTTCCTACGGTGATAGAGATTCTGTTAACGCCCTTTTCTCTTCTTGCACTAGATGTTACTTTCTTACCCCCTTCATGATGAGGCCCCGAAAAAATTGTATTTTGGGCTTGCTTATCTCGCATTTTCCTAAAAAAACAAAATAAAGAACAATTAGCTCGTAAAACACCGTTTAATCACTACATAATCGGTAGAAAAAGTACATAAAAACAACCGATTATTCATAATCGGTAGCTCGGGTCCTAGATTATCTCCCGATTATGAAATAATTTTGGGTCATAAAACTCTAAGCTATGGACTCACATATAATCGGTAGTCAAATAAATAAACTAACAAACGATTACAAAATAATCGGTAGCTCTGGTCCTAGATTATCTCTCAATTATGCATAAAAATTGGATCAGAAAACTCTAATCTATGGACACACATATAATAGGTAGTCAAATAAACAAAATAACAAACGATTACAAAACAATCAGAAGTCAAATACAAAACCTATCTACTGATTAGGTAAAGAAAAATCAAAGGTTTTAAGGCAAATATAATCGAGAGACAATAATCACACATAACTACCGATTATGATGTAGCACTAACATTTTTTCAATTTCAAAATATTTTAATCAGAAGTTAACAACTATTACATATCTACCAATTGATTCAAAACTATATTCCTCTACATGAAACCATCTAATATAATCAATAGTTAGATACAAAAATTAACTACCGATTAGCCTAAATTTTAGTACAGAAAGAAAATCCGTAGTTAATGACTAAATATAACTACCGATTATAGTCGATGTGCTTGAGGAATGATAATTCTTTCATAATCAGGAGTTAACAACTACTACATATCTACCGATTGATTCAAAACTATATTCCTCTACATCAAAACCATCTAATATAATTGGTAGTTAGATAAAAAAAATTAACTACCGATTAAGCCTAAAATTTGGTACATAAAGAAAATAACCAGACCTAATCGGTAGTTAACGACTAAATCTAACTACCGATTAAAGTCGATATTCTTGAGGATTGATGAATTTTGTCATAATTGGAAGTTTAAACCTATACGAAACTACTGATTCTGGGTAAAAACCGAAAACCCTAGAAATTATAGTGACGATTTCAATCAATTGAAGCAAAATAAACCCAAATAGTGGTATACCCTTACCTAATTGGGGCCATCATACATTGCTGGAGAGTCCAATTGTCAGAATCAGTCTCCGTATCTAGATCATCTTCTTCGTGTTCTTCATCTTCTTCACTATGTTCTTCAACAGTCTCTCTGTTTCTTAATCTCTCCATAAAATTTGGCCGGTTACTAATATCAGATTGACGACTTGTTTGTTTTTGTCGAGCCATCTATATATCGACAACGATGATTTGGTACGGCAATTAACGATGATACGATGAATTGGTTTTGAAAATTTTACGAGGAAATTTTTTCTCACAATCAGTAGTCAAGAGGAAGAGAAGAAAAAGAGTTAGATTTTTCTTACAATCGGTAGTAAATAAGAAGAGAAGAAGAAGAGTTAGAATTAAATGAAATGAGTCTAGGTTTTATACTTTTATTAATAAAATGATATATAGATATTTTTACCAGTCATTAAGACATCTTATAGCCACATCTATCGGACATTTATAAATAAATCACCCTAAATTTTTTCTAAATCGTCCTTAAAAACACGAGGCAAAAAAAAAACAGGAAGAAGAAATGATTACTTAAAACAAGATACCAAAGAGGAGTGGGGTTCTGCAAATTTTGTATACATATAAGAGACAGGACCCATTTCTAAACAAATCGCCAATCTTTTGATAGGCAATATCTGATTTCATACTAAAAAGCTCAAAACAAATAGAACACTCCACTCAAGATATATCTTCTTCTTCCTCTATCTCACTCTCACTATATTTTTCTTTTAGTAAGAGTGGAGGGGACATAATCTAATTTCATACTCACTGGCCCTTTAGGTGGACAAAGAATCCCCCAGTGGGATCAAGTTACATAAATCACCTCAAGATTTTGTGTTTTTTTACAACTTTTAATTCACAATTACTTCTTGATTATACAACACTTTAAGCTGCTTTTTATCTATTGCTCTCACTCACTCCATCCATCAATCTTCCTAAAGGAAAAGCAGTTGTTTTACTGGCCCCATAGTTTTACTTTCTTTTCTCCTCTCCTGCATTTTGAAACAATAACACAACCATTACTAAATATAGTAATAAAAAAAAAAAAAAAAAAGTGTATATGTCTTGTTTTAAAATTCTACACATCCTAATTTCTACGGTTGTAAAAAACATGAAAATAATAAGAAAATAGTAAAGTAAAATAATAACATGGGTAACTTTCTTTTATGGTGGAGTGAATAAATTTGTTTTTGCTTTCTCTTCTTTTGTCAAATGAGGAAACAGAACTTTGTTGGGAGAATACTAGTTGAAGGTCAGAATTCCCTCAATGCTCCACAGTTTTTAGTACATTTTGGTAAAAAGAAAAAGAACCTAACAAATGGGAAGATCTTGGAAGCAAAGAAACAAAGAAGAAGAGGACTAAATGTGATAATGGAGGAGAGTAACTTTTATACTGGACAAGGATTGATGTTAGACAGAAAATTACATTTTCTGAAATAACTTGCACAGGCCAGATAGTGAAAGTAAAAGAGTGAAAAAAAGAAGAAGTGGGATATGGAAAAGCAAGTCTTAGTTGCCTTTGGGTGTGATGAACAGAGGTGGGGTTAAGTAAGATCATGATAGGTCTCTCTCTATTGCAACCCTGAGGAGAACCTTTATTCAACAACACAAAGTTTGTCTGTGGCAGCGACATTGATTTTCTATTGAGACTAAAAATGTACTTAAAACACTTCATTTGTCAAAAGAAACTCAAAATGTACATAATGCGTGTTTTGTGTTCTTCCTAGGCTAAGCTTTTTGTGAACCCTTGTTGTCGATACGCCAACAACGGTAAGGTCCCCCCCTTTCCGTCATGATATACACCAACTTGCGTGACTCGACATCAACTTGTTAAGCGTCCCGTGGGTAAAATTATCCTAAGTTTCCAATATCCATTAAGAAATGATAAGCTACAAAGTTCATCGAGCAAAAGTCATTCTAACTACTAAGGGTGGGGTGTTTAGTTCTATCTCAGTGTAAACCAATCCACCATGGTGTGTTTTTGTACAGTGGCTTTGAGTGTCCTTAGAGACGTCTTTTTCACGACGTTGGTTCAAGAATATAGGTAATAAACGTCTTGTAGAACATTCGCAATGACTGTGACCAAAGTTAGATTTGACATCATAAATTGAGCAATAATAACCCATTACTAACAGTTATGAAAATGAAATCGAATTGCAGGTGGACAAACTATGTGGTTTTAACGAATATTCGAACATATGGTTCTAAGATTAACATAGGTCTTTCATGAGTTAGCGTTAGAGATACTGGAAGGATAATTAACTTACTTCCTTTATGCTCTAGGAGGGGTAGCTTGCTTGAATGCGACAGTTGGAGCTATTCGGGAACTTCTGCTTTGGTGCTCCAATATAAGTTCTCCAGCAAACCAGTCCAATTTTTCGAAATTGGTCTGTTGTGCTATCCTCTTACCTCCAAAGAGAACAGACTCAACGTTCTTCTGTTTTAACATGTCCTCGGCAAGTCCGACAAGCATTTTCGAGTTTCTAGAACTTGGATCAGAATCCAAACTTATCCCAGAACTCTGTGAATTCGACCCATTCGCCTGAAGTTAGCAGTAAAACACAATGTATAATTAAAACAAACACACCTCATGTCATACGAAAAGCCAATTTTACCTACATTATAAATCATAACATGACTAGGTAACACAAATACACGTAGTTTGAATTGGTACAACAAGAAGATGGTGAAGATGGTGATACAGAAATCTATCTTTTAGGATTTGGTCCGTAGCGATGACTCAGCCGAGAGGGGGCCATGAAAGTAAATGTAAAGAAGTGAATTATTATTCATGACGAACTGAAGAAAGATACCTCCTTCCTTTGGAAAAGAACTGGCACAAATAATCCAAATTTTCAAAATCCAATTGAATCCATCACAACTTGATGAATTCATGTGGGCACAAGTTTTGTGTACAGTAATAGCAAAACAAGAGCACATTCCTGAGATATACAGCACATATTTTGTACCCATAACCAATCCCTGTTTGAAAACTACTGCTTCTCTTTTCCCTATATTCTCCATAACACCTTATTGCTAAGGTAAACCTTCCCTTTCAATGTGATTCATACTACCACCTCTTGTTTCGTCAAACCATAAACCCACACTAAACCCTCCTTCCTTAATTACTATGGATTGAATTGAATTGAATTGAATCAAACAAAACAATATATGACAGTAAACGTACGCAATTATATATCGAATGAACATGAAATGTATGAATCTAGTGTTTTAGTTGTTTATAATACCTGAATTCGAACGTAATTAGTGCTTCGGCTTTGCCCAAATGCCATTGCAACAGCTTGATCAACTAAATCACCAGCACCATCACCAGCAATTCTAGCCATAGGTCTAGCCCATTCTTTAGCTTTCCATCCTTTAACCTGTTCGTAATCGTAATTCCCATCAAGAACCTGACCACTACCTAATGACAAAACCAGCAAATCGTCAACACCTCTAACAAACGGGAACTCCTGTTTATTATGCAACACGTGTGTAATCGCCGCCGCGGTCGGATTATTCATCGTTAAACCACCATCCACCGCTACACATTTCGTCTGCCCGTCGACGGAACGCAACGACACCGGATCAAAAACCGACGGCTTTGCCGACGTGGCACGACAAACTTCCCATAATCTAAAATCAAAACTCTCATTTTCTAGAGCATCGGCTCTTGAAAACAGAAATGGTGATGAACTTGATAAATCATAGCAAGGGATTAAAACTGGTTTTAATGTATCTTTTAAGGTTAAATTTCTTCCTCCATTGTCTTTAAACGCTTCTTTCAATACTTTCTCTAACTTAATCGTTGTAATACTTTCATCCCCACCACCGCTACTACACCCTTTAAACCGCCGCAACAACCTTCCACCGGTGCTCGAAGAACTCGACAAAGACGATTTAAAAATGACTTTTCCTTGTTCCATCAGAAACTTCCATGTATCACCCGCTTCAAAAATCGGTACATTCTTCTTCTTCGTATCATTATCTCCGCCGCTGCTGCCGCCACCTTTGGTGGCGAACAACATTGCAGTAAAAATCCCACCAATACCTGTACCAGCAGCAACATCAAAATAATCGGCAAGTCTAGCTTCGGAATTACCTGATTTCTTCTTCAAAGCAGATTCTAAATAAGTTAATGCTTTTCCTGATAGAATCCCTTGCATTTCACCACCATCAATAGAAAGTATACAAATCTTTCCTCTCGATTGACCACCACCACCACCATTCTTAACCATGGATGAATCGTATTTCCTTCCGATTACTTCTGTTACAGGTTTCGGTAACCAAAACTTATCTCCATGATGATCATCATCGTATCCGAATAAGAATTTGCTTTCGAGAATGGAGAATATCTCGTAGCTGAGTTTATCTGTATCAAAGCTTGGGTCACGAGATTCTGATGAAACAACATGATGATTCTTACATACCATCGACTCCATCGTCGTTGAAGAAGAGAGATTTAAGAAAAAAAAAGAAAAACAGAGCTCTTAATTTTCTTGATTTTTTCTCACATTATACATTTAAATAATAATGAAAATAATAATTACTCTGTTTTGCTCGCACCATATTGAATGAATTCTCTATTTTCAAGAATCTAATTAAACAACTTTAATTGGCTATTTACTCGGAATCATCATCATCATTTCTCAATGAATATGAAGAAAAATTCATTAATTACTCTCTGCAACTTCTTCTCTTCCAGAAAAAAATCTTAGATACGCTTTTTAGAACTTATAAGAGGAATTATTTATAACGATTTTATCCTGAGATTCTTGGGCTATCTAAGAATTTAATAATAATAATGATATTAGAAGTAGAGAGACGAACAACATTTTTATTTTGAAGATGAAGAAGATGGAGGAGCTTTGGAACAGAGACATTTAATGATGTGGGGTCAATATGACAACATTTAATATTAATATTATGTAGTGGTCCCCACCAAACTCCTCCCTGTTGTTAACTGTTTTTGTGAATCTGCAGGGTGGGTATGTAACGTAGAGGAGGACCATCACAGGGTGGGATTTGGTTGAATCAATAGCAATACGCATTTGATTGCTATTCTAAGCCTGTCTTAGTCATTCCTGGTCATAATCATCAAGAATTTTTGTCTATTTTGGATTTGGTTATTGCTGCTGCTGCTGCTGATAGTCTATAGGTCTAGGGATTCTTTTTTTTTTTGTTTAAAACGAAATCTTGTTGCCAAAGAAGATGGTTGAGGTTCTTATCTGGGTAATAATGATGAAATGGTATGGTTCTGTCACTGAACACTAACATCACCTGACCTGCTATAGATAAGTTTCTTTTTCTTCTGTATAAAAATAAAATAAATCAATGGCATCTCTATTCACCTTTTAATCGTGGATCCTCCTGATGCCACAAAAATAAATAAATAAATTAATAAATTGTTTGGCTTTTTCATTTACTAGGGTTGTCTCTGTGTCTGCTAAATATATTAGTGACACTCTCTATCTTTGTTTATCAATGGCAAGTGGTTTGGCATTCCTAAATAGTACTATATCGATCTATATGACAAATGCACGTACAATTCAGATGTATTATCTATTTTAGGTAAAATAAGAAAATGTATTTCCCTCTTGTTTTGGTCCCAACAATCTCAACAGAGAAACGGTAGTCATATATTGATTGTTACAACTCAAAGTTATTTTTACACCTCGGGATGAAGGTTAATCATCTCATACATGACTAATAGTGGTAATAAAATGTTTTGTTCCATGACTACATTACACTTTGATTGAATTTCAAATTATGCGATATACACATTACAGCCAAGAAGTGATGAACCAACGAGTTCGATTTTTTGCACCGTTACTTGTTAGAAAAGTGCGCACAGCAACTACACCGATCCATAATGGTCCCTCCCGCCTTAAGGTAGTTAACGTGTGGGGTCCGGCAGAGTGGTCTGCAACGCAGTCATGTATCACGAGCCTATTTGCGCTTTTATATTCCAAAGAAACCTCTCTTTACCGGCTGCATAAGTGTGGTGCTTGGTCTTGTTTGGTCTCTTCCAAACTGCATAGACTCTATCATCAAGAGCTGGAGATGCAACTTAACACGCCCTAGAGGCAGGAAGTATTGGCATGTTTTACCGGATGTTATTTGTTGGGGTGTTTGGAAGAGTGGGAATGCCTTCATAATGTTTGAAGGAGTGAAATTTGCAGAGCAAGATGTTATCGATCAAGTGAAGATTCAAGCATTTTGTGGGTTAGAAATGATCAAGGATCTAATTTAGACTACATTACAGCTAATTTGAATAGTTTTTTTTTTCATAACATAGTCTTTTTTATTTTGTGTTTGGGTGTGTCGTTGGCCGGAGTTTTTGCTATGCCTCGGGTTGTTGTCTTGTTGTGCTTATTTCTGGTAAGCTTTTTCAATATATTTTATCTTTGTCGATCAAATGCACAACCATATTATGCCGGGGATATTGCTCCAAATTTGAGTGAGCGCTTTATTCATGGATTTCATGGGTTAACTTTATCCCCCAACCTTAACTTGTGAACAAAATCTTCTTTTAGTCCACGTATTAAGAGTATCAACCTCAGCATTGGATTCTTTTAGTTGACAGTAAAACAAGTCTTCTCATAAAAAAAAAAAGATTAAAAGTCACAGATAAACACAAATCAAGACAATGTTTCACCACTAATAAACCTGAAACCAACAGAAGAAAATCACATTGCAAAACAGCTGCATTACCAGACACTACAGTTTGTGCATTTAGGAGGTGGAGTGTGAAACCGTGAAAAGACTATGTACTGTTAAGGGTTAAGACAGACTGATTTAGTCATGGAGAAACCAATAATTAAAGAGAGAAAACGTGAGACCAAGTTTTAAGATTCGTCATTAATCTATAAAATTAAAAAGTAGGGTTGATAATCACGCGCCTTTCATCCCCACGTTGAAGAATAGTGTACTGCTTCTTTGGTCTTTTCATCATACAGTGCGTGGCAGCCAACTCTACCATCTTCATCCACAAGTCGCGATTTCTAGCGTTACGTAATTATTTTCTATGATCCTTTATAGGCTTGTACTGTTTTGATTTGGATTTGGCCGTTCATATTTGAGGTTAGTAATTTGAGAGATTACAGGGGAAAACAATTGAAGTGGTAAAAGAATATAGTACGACATAGATTCATTTACGCAAAAGAAGACGTCAAGGTAGATGCACGTGTATGATGGGTGTAACTGTGTGCATCCCCACGGTGTAGTATAGTGTACAAAATATATACTAGTTTTTCTATTATTCAATCGTCATCCCGTGCGTGGCACCCTACTCCTTTCGTCACCCACAAGTCGTGTGTGTTCGAATGTTAGCAGATATCGTCCACATAACTCTAATAGGCTTTTACGAATTTTACTTGGCCAACAGATTAACTTTCATATTTTATCGGTTAAAAAAATTGATTTTTATATTTATATTCAATAATTCTATATTATCATATATTAAAATACGAGATAAGTTTTTTTTTATATTACAACATTATATTTAGGAACTATTAGTATAACATTTAAGACCATTTTATGAAAGTATCTCCAACGTAACATTAAAAAATTCCTAAATTTAATGTTATTTAAGATTTTTAATGTTTTAATAAAAAAATCTGTCTTCAACAAAAATATAAAGGAAAAATATAAAGATGATGTGTATAGTAGTTATGTTGATATCCTCAAAACTATCTTTTAATTTTAGAGGTTCCTTTAGATGAATAAACATCCAAATCATTATTACCAACGGTTATTATGATATAATTAAATATCTAATTTTAGATAATGGATAAAAAAATTCTCAATCAAAATAAAAAAAATTTATAATTGGAGATATTTTTGTTTTCACCTCCTTAAATTAAAGGAGATTTTAATCTTACATCTATAAAATAAAACTCAAACATAAAATGCACATCAAATTACTACCGGAGATGCTGTGAGAGGGCAGCCTACTAAATGGAAGGCAATGAGATACCGATGCACTGATGATGATTCCCCTATCCTGACTAGATTTATTTACACATGAACAGTGGTTAATGAAAGTGCACGTGGATAGTAGGCGCTACTGTATACTAATGTCGCACGTGAATAAGGAAACGTCAATACAAAAGAATGTCAAGCAAGCTGTATAGAGTTTGACATGATCTATGATCTATCCATACTACTAAGAACTAAAACTCTTATCTGTTCCCCATATGTCAAAATGTTGAACTGCCCATTACATCTCCTTGGTCCCCAAAATTATCTCTTCTTAATTTGTCTTGAACACTGCCATACCAAGATTCAACTTTGTCTCTAACATGTTTATTTTGGCACTCTCCCGTTTTGTATTTTAAAGCTCTTTAATAAATTATGATAGACAACTAGCTAGACCAATCTGTTAGAATCTCAAGAATAGTTTAGGTCCACTCTGGATCTTCCCACACAAACCCAAATCATCTTAGGCTGATCAGGTTTTATAGATTTTATCTTTAAATTCAGGACGTCTCCATGTGAGATCATTCCTAATAAGCTTAACCCAACACCAACGTCAAAAAAATAACAAAATTAATATTGTCATGAACGCTAGTTGGCTTTGGCTATATATCCCATGCCAGATATTTGTGTGCTAAGTGCTATCCCATTTGGGACTTTATTACGTAGGGTGCACGCGTATTTTTATGTATACCCGTTTCAGATCCTACTTAGATATCCTAATCACCCTTGGGTCACTAGATGAGTGTGAATTGCAAAAAAATACAGGGATTAAGGCACACTTAGTCGCGGTTTACGTGTAAATGGCGAGTTGCATGTTTTTTATCTTCATTTTTTTTGTTCTCCTCAGTTTGGCTGAGTTATGAACAACCCATTGTCATTGGAATAGTAATGAAAATTTATTGCAGGTCATAAACCACATGCATTTTAGATAACAGCATCAAATCATCTGGCCTAACATAGGCATCCCCGAAAGAAGTAGCTAGTAGATATAAAGTTGCAGTAGCTATCTTACATAGGAATCGACTCTTAAATAGGATAACATAGGCCGGCTCTATGAAATCTACACAGGGAGGTGCCTTTTGGTAGCTAGGCTCCTAGCTAGGGTTTCTATAACTATATTGCATGATATGACCACTGCAATCAATACATTTGAACAAGGCAAATGAGGTAACCCTTTTACGTGTACTATCGGCTAAGATACAGATGATGTATCTGCCTGTTTCAAATCAGGAAAAAATTTAAATGGGCCTTAACTTCCTTAAATCGTTCCTTGGGCTTGTGTAGCAGCACAATTGCACACTCCGGAGTCTAGAATTTTTTAAGCATATAATTTATTAAAATTATATTGTGGTTACACGTGGTAATTTATATCCATAACGTCATTTAGTACCATTAATGTGAGGAAGTGTGGGGTCGAATGATCCTATATTATGGTTGAGAGATTTCCCGCTTGGGTGTTGTCTGTCGTTCGGTTTTGTTAAACCATCTATATACCAGGGTGGTTCAGTTTCTCGGTTTATAAAGCGTAATAGGTTTTCTGAATCTGTTTCGAATTGCGCCTTTTGTCATATTCTCTCCGTCGTTGTTCTGAAAGCTGATAACATGGCCCATGTCTCGGCTCTTAAGGCATAGGTTATTCCTAGTGGTTGGGCCATTTCCACAATAGTTTACTTTCGTTTCCCTGCATATAAATCATGTGCCTGCAATTCCTAGGTGTCCCCTAGCTGCTCTGACTCTGTTGGTTTTTATCTATTCCCCCTTCGGGGTGATCCAACCTACTAAAATGGTTGTTGTTGTTCTTAAGGTTCTCGATGGGTTTAAAGGCGATGGTATACCTGGAAGGATAGGATCAGTATTTTCTTTGCCCAAATGAATTCTTGTTGGAGTTTTAGCGATGTTTGCAAAACGCTATCTGGATTTGATCGTATCTATCGGTATAATATATAACTCGTTTCTGGTAATTTCACAAGGTCCAGAAAAGGAAACAGAATGTGGTAGTGGTTGAGGTTGGTGCTTTTATTTGGAGTATTTTATGTATTTTTTGGGGGGTGTTAAAGTATTTAGGGTGATATGTTTAGTATTCAGTTGATTTGAAAATCTAGTGAATAAGGTTTTCGATGCATTATTTGCTATATGGCATCAAAATATGATGTGATCGGATGTTTCCGGGGCAGTGTATGAAAGGGAACATATATTGGAGTTGATGAGATGTATGTGGTTTAAAATTGTGAAGGTCGACAAACCTTTATTGATTTCTTTCCACGAGAAAAGTTGAATTTTTTTGGGGAGGAGAGTTTCCATAAGGGATTTTTGGTTCACATGGAGTTGTTTTAGGGTTGGTAGCATGCTCGGATCATATATTTGTACCCAGAAGTTGTGGTGTATTTTCCAGATTTTGTGTGGGGCCAGACTATCTTAGCTGGGGCGTTGTATTTAGGTAAATGGATATTTATAATTCTCTGGGCTGCTAGTGGGGGAAGGCTAACTAGTTTATCATCTATCCATTTGTGTGACAAAAGATCAATGATGTCTGATACAGATTGGATGGGATAACGTTGTGTTGTGTCGAGGTTTGGGAATTGTGGTATCCAGTTGGCTTGGATGCGGGTTGCAATACCATTTTTGATTCAATAAAAATTTGTTGTTTGATTGTCGGTATGAGTGAAGTTATATGTTCCCATTGGGACTGACTGATGATGGGTGGGTTATCGTGCCTTGTAAGATGGGTTGTTGTTTGGGGTATTTTTCTTTACAAAGGCTGGCCCAGATGGAGTTGGATTGTTCAAGAAGATTCTAAAATATCTTCATTAGCAAGACTATGTTGTGCTCGTTACTTTTCCTAATGCCTAATCCTCTCTCGGTTTTTGGTTTTGTTAGTTTTTCCCAGCCCAAGGGGTGTAACTTTTTAACTGAAGCATCATGCCCGCAGAAAAAATTTCTTGTGATGCGATCTATTTGTTTATGAACATGGATGGGGAGTAGCTTGTTTTTCATGAGGTAATTCGCAGTGAGGGTAGGGTATGTGTTGATTACTACTAACCTGCCTGCCGGTGTCAGGCATTTTGTCATCCATCATTTCGTTTCGCGCCAGTCTTTGTAGAAGAGGTGCAGAAATATGGTGGGATATTTTTCCCTGCTTGAAGTGGACTCTCGGTAGATAATGGGTTGGATGTGGTTGGCATGTTGAAGTATTGATGAAGCTTGTTCACTTCCTGCCGGTCCAATCTTGGGTGATGTATGATAGTGGACTTGGTTGTGTTAATATGTTGGCCAACAGAGTTACCGTAGGAATGCAGCAAGTCCTTGAGTTTGTTGTTGCCTTCCGAAGATGCTTTGTAGGTGATGAGGAGGTCGTCAGTGTATATTAGTTGCAAAATTGTTTGAGATTTGTGTGATATGTGCATCTCCCTTATGTGGTTGTGGGTTTGTAGGTTTCAAAAATTTGTTGATAGGATTTTCGTACAGATTTAAAAAACGTAAGAAGATAATGGATCCCCCTATTTGATACCTCTAGTTGGAGTGATATATCCATCCGGTGTGCCGTTTATGTTGATCGAATAGGTGACTGTTGTGATTTAAAGCTTACAAAGATGTTCGGGTATCAGAGTTTGGTGAATGATCTTTTAATGAATCCCCAATCCAGACTATCATATGCATTCTGAATGTCTAATTTGAGGGTTATTTTGGGGTTTCGGGTGAGGGTTAAAGTTTTGATGTGATGGAATAGCTCGTCCGCGATTGCTATGTTATCCTGGATGGAACTTTGAGGTACAAAATGAGAAATGGAAGGATCAATCGAATGTCACTGACCATAATTTTTGTTAAGATTTTATAAGTGACTTTGCAGAGACGAATAGGTCTGAATTGGGACAGTTTTGTTGGGTGATCCACTTTTCGTATTAGCGTTAAGTTTATGTGATTCATGAGGTGGTGGATGCTTAGGGAATTGAAAAAATACAAACCATAGTTATTAGTTGCATGTATATAGGTGGTTTCCCAAAAAACTTTGAAGAACTTACTGGTATATCCGTCTGGTCCGGGTGCTCGCTCCGAACCAATTGAGAATAATGCATGCTTGATTTATGATGTGGTTACTTCTTCTGTAAGCATGGTATATTGTTTTGATGTTATCTTGGAAGTGATTGTTTTAAGTAAGTCTTCATCTATTGTTGTGTTTGGTGTTATGTATTGGTCAATATAGTGTGGTCGATCATTAGTTAGACTATGGCATCCCTGTTAGTGATCCATTTGTTGATTTGACCCTATAGTTGTTGTGTGTTATTGTATTCGCGATGTATAGTTGTTTTGGTGTGGAATAAGGTGGTGTTGTCGTTGCCTGATTGTAACCATTGGATTCTGGATCTTTGTTGCCAATAAGTTGCATGACACTGAAGCAGAATCATATTATGATTTCTTAGCTGTTTTTTCTGGGTTAACCAATGTATCATCTCATTTTCGGTTTTGGAAGCACAATAGTGTTGTGTTATTTTTATCTAGGTCGAAGATTTCATGATCATCGTGGGGAGGTGTTTAAATGTTTCCTTATTCCAGGTTGCAAGTGTCTGGCTAGTTGTGATGAGTTTTAGTTGTAGGTATAACTGAGGGTCCTCATCTTGATGTTGAATCCATGTTGATTGAACTATGTGTTTGAGTTGTAGATGCGTAAGCCAGAGGTGTTCGAATTTGTAGCTTTTTGTTCCTTGCTAGTCAATCGTTTTTGTCTGAAGTAGGATCGAGGGACGATCAAATGCAATCCTTGGAAGATGAGTAACTTTATCATGTGGATTGACATTTCTCCATTGCTGTGTAGCGATAGCTCAGTCTAGTCTCTCCATAATGTTATCTTTCCCTTGTTGAATATTTATCCATGTGAACAGATCGCCTCGAAATCCTAAATCAATGAATCATATCTGATCCTTCATGTTAAGAACCGGTTGAGTTTGCGCATATGTTTATTCCTACCTCCTTTTTTTCCATCTGATCCATTACTTTGTTGAAATCTCCTACAAGTATCCATGGTGTGTTTGTGGTGTTACTGTCACAAGTTCCCGCGAATTCATTCAAAAAGTCTTTTCTTGCCTCCGGATACGGTGGGCCATAGATACCGATACGTAGCCAGGGTTATTCAGGAGGTGGTGGTGTGACAAGGTCGTGAATATAGCTTTGTGAATGCGTCTTAATTTGTATATCGAGATTATTTCTCCACATGATACACAGTCCTCCTCATCTGTCAATTTTGGGGACCGTGAAATGATTCTGGAATTGCAGTGTTTTGGCGAGTCAATTCATATGATTCCGATTTTCCAGGGTTTCAGAGAGAAAAAATATGGATGGTTTGTGAAAGGAGACTATATCTTTTAGGTGTTGGATTGTTGTTGGTTGGATAACTCCTTGAAAATTTCATGCTAGTATAATCATTAATGTGG